>OZ034809.1:15388883-15495060 GCA_964028335.1 Altica lythri
AAAATGTATTTTTGGTTGCATATTGGTTAGATCCATGTTCTAATTTAATTAAAAGTAAAAGATAGCGCTTTTTTGAAATGCTACAATATGATTATTTATGTTACAGGTTTACGATATGCTATGATGAGCTTAAAAACAATATTAGCAACAACTTTAAGACGATTTAAAGTATTTACTCACTATAAAAGTTTAGAAGAAATTGAATTGGATTGTCATATTGTGTTACGATTAAAAGATGGACCGAAAGTTTGGTTAGAAGAGAGAAAATTTTAAAACAATGTTAAAAAAAATTAATTTAAAAATGGTGAAATTTGAATAAAAACAATTTAAAAATTTATATTGATTTGCAAATATTTGTATACGTTTTAAAATATCCGTTTTTGCACAACAGGCAACTTTTTACTCTGTACATCCCAGGTAGCTCTATTTTAATATCGATTTATATCATTTTTGCAAACGACAATCAAATGTCAAACTAATGGTAATGGTAAATGTCAAACTAAGTTTAATGGTAAATGTCCAACAATTTGTAGATTTAGATTAAACTATTAATACTTAGTACTCCTACTTGAATATGTATACTATTTAATTTGTAATATTATAAAATCATAAAATTGTCAAAAAAAAGTGAGAGGTGTCAAGGGACACCCGGATGGAACGAAGTTCCTTTCGATTAATTAGTGAAGGAATTGTAATTTGTAAACACAACAGAGAGTTTGTACATACATAAGCATTTATTATCGTCTGTATAAAATCTCTACTTACCTAACTCTATCAGCAATATCCGGAACTTGTGCAGAAACACTGTCAGGATACATTATTGTTTTTATTTTCTATTATTTTAATATTTATTATCTACAAAAAACCTGTATAAACTTAACAAAGTCGCGACACTACTAAACTGTTCAAAGCAAAATAGAAAAAAAAAAGTAAATCCATTATTTTCAACAGTTCGTTTCTTTTAACAAAAGTGTCCATTTATACAATCCAGAAGTTTAGAGGATATACATCTACCTAGAATTACTTTTTATTTCAATTTAATTTAAAACAGGAATTAACAATTTAATACAAAATTTTAAAATTAAAATATTTGACAGTTACTGACAGTTAAGGTAATTTGACGTAGGTACCTAACTAGTCAAGTTAAGAACTATTTTTAAAATGTTTATGAATTTATAAAAACAGGATGAAATAAAATATAATACTATTATAGGTACTTATTTTTTTCTACAGTATTTTCTTTTAATTTAAATTAGTGTCTTTTTAATTGTACTTTTATTAGTATTTATTATATTAGGGTTTCCTATTTAAATAAAGATCTTTCTATCTATGAGAGAGAGAGAAAGAGACAACAGGCGTATGTCGTGTCGTGTCGCGACAATTGAATTTTTTTGGCTAGCTCCTAGCGTCAGTCGTAACTGTTCGTAACGCCCGAAAGGGAACTTCGTTCCAATAATAACACCTTCAAAAAAATTATTGAAAATTCTTTATTTTCATGTAAAGTATTGGACAGAACGGTCAAGTGAGGTGTGAAGGGTAGGTAACGTAAGCAATAATATTCATTTTAATGTTTTAATGTCTCGTGTCGTGTCGTGACAAATTTTGGTATGAATTTTTTTTGGCTAGCTCCTAGTGCCAGTCGTAACTGTTCGTAACGCCCGAAAGGGAACTTCGTTCCAATAAAGATGTATAAAGTTGGGGTTAAGTTAGTTTGAGAGACAAAATGTCACATTGCTGTACTTTTTTAGTAAGTAAAGCAATTTTTACTAAAACTTATTTTGTTTGTGTATACATACATATAATAAAACTGTAGCGGGGTCAAGTCTATCTGTATGTCTGCTCTCTGTTCTTTTGATCGCGATCATATTTCTTTACAGGTAGAGTGATTCCTGACTATAGTTGTAGCCATGGGGGATCATGTGCTATTGAAGCTCTCAGAGAATGCAACCAGGTCTTATTTCCGAACATTCACAAAGTATTAAAGATCTTGAAGACACTAATTCTCTTCTAAAACGCCTTAAAACTTATTTGAGAAACTCCACAGGCCATGAACGTCTAAATGGCTTGGCGTTAATGTCATGAGCAATGCCGTTGAACTTTAGGACAGACCTGAGGGTTATCCTCCAAGGTAACCATGTAGATCTACACGGTAATCATAAGACCTATGTTAAAATATGGTGATGTCGTGTTGTGGTCTAAAGTGAAGCAAACGACAGCTCCAAGAAAGTAAACATTCTCGTAACAAAAGCCATGCGAAGCACACCGACCAGTGCAATGGAAGTACTGCTTGGACTCACCCACCTTGACATATTTGTTAAGGATGTTGCATTAATATAGCTATGTGCCCGTCACTTAGAAACGCGCCGAGTATAGATCCATTACATCTCTATGTAACTGATTTTAGTCCGTAGTCACATAGCGATTCCGGCACATAGCTATGTGCGGAGGACAAGTCAGTCACTTAGAGATTTATCAAATTCAAGAGCATCGCATCTCTATGTGACTGATTTTAGTCCGTAGTCACATAGCGATTTCAGCACATAGCTATGCACGTAGAGAAAGTCAGTCACTTAGGATCTACGTTGAGTATTATTAAAGAAAACTGTAACATTGTCGTATTTAATAAAGCGTGTTATCAATAGATATCAAAGAAATAATAAAATTTTATATTTGATATCTATCTACGTTGAGGGCTATTACATCTCTATGTGATTGAATTTTAGCCGCAATCACATAGCGATCCAGGCACATAGCACGGGGAAACTTGGAGAGATTCGGAAAAGTTCATTTATAAATTAAAATTGAATTTATTTTGTATATATTTTTTAATGCTTACTTTTTTATTAAGAAATACTTTTTTCTTTTAAATAAATTGAAATAGAAAATTATTAAACATATTTTGTGTAATAATTTATATTATATTTAGAAAAAAAAAACCTTTGCATGACGTATACGAATGATTTAACAAAAAACGTTATCATTTTTGGAAAAAAGTATTTGGATAACACAATCTTATAACTTCGCTTTGTCCGGGTTGCAAACTGTCCTTACGTAAGATGTTCACCACCTTCACCTAACATTGCGTAATTCACTATTTCAAGAAGAAAAATTGTACTTGGCAGCTTGGCACTTCTATAAAATCTGTTTATGCCAAATTAAATCGTTATTAACACCTGATATTTGTTAATTGTACGACTGTGTAATAATTAAATTTTGTATTTAATTATCTATTATAATTCTAATAGGTCACTGAACCATTTGTTTCTTTTTCATAATAATATAGTACCTATATGATATATTTAAATATTTTCTATACGTTCTTTGTGGCCTCAAATGTTTATTTTATTCTATTAATTGGAGAACTTATTGCCACTAAAATGAAAAATAAAATAATATGTTTAAATATGGTCCTTGCTTTTTAAATCTGAAAATGCCTAACAAAGGTTAAATAACTATAAAAAATATTTTTGTTTGTAAGCTTTCGACAACCACATCGGTTGCTGTTTTTAAAGATAAAGAATTAATAAATAAAAAACCTTAAATTATATAAATCTTCTTTTAGTATGCAATGCGTATTTTTGAATTTTTGACATGTTACTTTTTGTTTTTACAGATAGGTACATAGATTATCAACTCACTCATTTTTTAAAGTAGTTAGCCAAGATCTAGATATATCCAAGGTAAAATTGAAAATACATTTATTTTGATTTAATAAAATGTGTGCTGTTTGATACATGTATCTTAATCTACTATTAAGATACATGATTAAATCAATATACGCGTGATACGCTACGAATAAATTCTCCAAACAACCTGAAACCGCAAGAGTCATGATATGCTTAAACACCACTAGGTTTAGAAAAGAAGTCAAAAAATTTTTGCTTACCAAATGTTATTACAGTGTCAAAGAATATTTGGCTGAGAATTTTACTTAAATATGTAAAAGGTTATTTGTAATTTAAATGTTTTTGTTTATTACTGTTTGTACACTTTATTTTTAGGTACTTTTGACTTGTCCTATACATTATTTGTAGGTAAATGTCGTAAAGACGTAAAGGATCAATAAAATTATTATTATTATTATTATTATTACTATTATGTAAAATCTCGTATATTAACGCTTTACACTTTTTTGCCTAACATAACGCCCGCCTTAGAGGGCAGTATAGCGAGGAGTGAATTGGGCTCCGCGATCATAGCACCTCATATGTAAAATTTTGATTGACCAATTAAACCTGTTAAAACTATGGATCGACTTTTGTTCTCAATTATTTTATTAATTAAAATAAATACAACGTTGATATAACTTAAAATAAAACTTAAATAAAACGTGAATTTTACATTTAACAAATGCCATCAGTAATCTTCATTATTAACTAACTCTACTAACAATACTGACACCTGTCTACATCTATACCCCGGCCGCTGAAAAGATGGAATTCAAGGATTCTTGATCAGTGAATACGGGCATCTGAACGGCTTAATCTTACGATGTAATGCCTTCTAAACTGCAGTAAACGAAGGACAGTTTAGACTGTACTCATACCAAAGATGATATAAACTGTGGGCTGAAATAAGGAGTACATTTGTCTCGTGATCATTCCATCTTTTCGACGGCCAGACTATAGTTCCTATATTACAAGCTGTCAAGAGGACAACCTATTAAAATAAAAGTAACTAAATAATTTCAAAAACATTATATTTTAACAATACCATCTGAAAGGTCAGAAAATGGTCATAAAAGGTCAATCGGTTTGATAAATTGCTCATTGATAGAAAAATTTTTATTAAGCATCAAACTTTTTCAAGATCAATTAATAATTTTAGCACCTCATTTCTCACAAATACCAAAAATTACGACTTTATTCGATAGAAAATGATCTACTGATAATTGGTCAGCCAAAGTAAATTATTGGTCAGATCAATTTTATTTTATAAAAAATTAATTAAGTCGCGTAGGCAGTTGTGCGCATGCGCTGGGATCCCCAAACAATATCAGGATAGCAAAGGTAAGAATTACGAGTCTCTATTATAAAACAAACAAAGTGAGGACATGATTTTTTTTATTCCCTATAGTAAATAATTTGAAAAATATTATTTAAAAAAAACATTTATACTTTTCTTAATGAAAATATTTATTTATACCTACAGTTTTATTATCTAATTTATTATCCATATAACATTAAAATATTTTGCATGCCAATGAATACTTATTTTGCTAAAATAAATACCTAAAATGATTTAAAATTATTTAGTAGATGCCTAGATTTTTATTCTTTCAATAAAATAACCGTGCTTGTTATCATTTTTTTTTCATCGAAAATTTAAAAAGTTTTACTTTTATGATAGCATCTATTATTTCAGTCTGGTTCCCTTTTGTATTATTTCTACGTGCTTTCATAGATTTATTAGACATAAGAATTTCGTTAATCTATACTTTAGTTTATTGCATGCTTATACCCTGTCATAAAACTTGAAAATTACACCTACTATTGTCTCATTTGTACAACTCTATTTTTCTCAATGAAAGAGATGAAAGACTTGGAATAAGGTCTTGTATATTACCATTCAAATATATCAATATGTATTAAACGAAAAAAAATGTGAGCCGTCACGGGACGCCTGGCAGATGTGAAACATCAACATTATTTTATAAAAGTATATGCAGTATTCAATAAAAAAAGAGTGTGCGTGTAACCTTTACGCGCGATTAAAGTAAACATTGAAAAATTTAAAAACTTTGAAAATTTTCAAAACTATCAAATTTTTGAAAAATTTTGAAAATTTAAAAATTCTAAAAATCTTCACAATTTTGAAAATTTTAAAATATTTTGGAAAATTTTCAAAATTTTAAAATAGAATAGATAGTATGCGGAGTCGTGTTAAGTTTTTGCGTCACCGTCGCCACGCCAGAAATCTGATTTACGTGCGCCTATAGATGTTTCACATCAAAATTTGTTTATTATTTAGTTTTTATATTTATTTACCTAAATATTATAAGATAATATGCACTTTTAAGTCTATATTTCAATTTTTAATATTTTTACACATGAGTAAAAATATTAAAAATTAAAATATGAGCTTTAAAAGTGTATTTCTATATGAAACAATTCATACCCTGTCCCGCCAAATTTTTGATTTGATAAGCTTCTTCCCCCTATTGTTGGCGCGCCACCGTCGCTCAAAACATGAGACCAATTTCATATAAGGTATCAGTACATCTCTTTATTATATATGATCTATGCGTTAGGTTTTTTACGTCAAACGTCACCGTCGCCACGCCAGAAATCTGATTTACGTGCGGCTATAGATGTTTCACATCAAAAAATAGTATGCATTTTAAGTATAAATGTTTTTTTTTTAATATTTTTCAAATTATTTGCTATAGGGAATAAAAAAATCATGTCCTCACTTTGTTTGTTTTATAATAGAGACTCGTAATTCTTACCTTTACTATCCTGATATTGTTTGGGGATCCCAGCACATGCGCACAACTGTCTACGTGACTAAATTAATTTTTATAAAATAAAATTGATCTGACCAATAATTTACTTTGGCTGACCAATTATCAGTAGATCATTTTCTATCGAATAAAGTCGTAATTTTTGGTATTTGTGAGAAATGAGGTGCTAAAATTATTAATTGACCTTGAAAAAGTTTGATGCTTAATAAAAAATTTTCTATCACTGACCAATTTATCAAACCAATTGACCTTTTATGACCATTTTCTGACCTTTCAGATGGTATAATTGGTCAATCAAAATTTTACATATGAGGTGCTATAATCGCGGAGCTAGTGAATTGTCTTTTAATTTACAGTTTTCAGATTGTATTTAAATATATAATAAATGCATTGTATAATAATCCAAAAATATTATTAAACTAAAAATGACAAATATTGGTATTTCCAGATGATTTTGAGAGAAAGATAATCCTTTTTATGATACCGAGTAATTGCACCCTTTAATGGGTACTCAGGTAAATTTACTGTTTAGTTGTGAATTAATAGCACTTAACTTGGTAGATCCTAAGTGACTGACTTTCTCTCCGCACATAGCTATGTGCCGGAATCGCTATGTGACTACGGACTAAAATCAGTCACATAGAGATGTGATGGATCTATAATCTGCGTGTTTTTAAGTGACGGGCACATAGCTATGTGCCTAAAATAGCCCAGTCACATAGCTATGTGCCTGAATCGC
This sequence comes from Altica lythri, assembly GCA_964028335.1. NCBI lineage: Eukaryota > Metazoa > Arthropoda > Insecta > Coleoptera > Chrysomelidae > Altica > Altica lythri. The sequence goes on from OZ034809.1 coordinate 15,396,086, forward strand.
CAAGTAACTACGACATGTATATATTGAAACACTTATGGGGACTTTAACACAATTTATTCTCAAAATTGTAAAGATACACAGAACTCTGCTGGTTAACGTTTAAACTGACAATACAATGAACTATTATTTGAACTCTCCCTAACTATCTATACATTCCCTTATATAAAACAAAAGAATATTCTGGAATGAACGCGAAACATAAATCGAACTTAATTATATACTAGAAAGAGAGAGAACATTCTAGAAAAAATAACCTGAAAATAGTCTTTCACGTAATAGTATATTATATACCGCGGGACTGAAGTAGTACATTTAATCCTGAAGGTAAAGTTTATGGCCCGACCGCAGGGAGGGCCATAATTTACCTGAAGGATTAAATGTACTTCAGTCGCAAGGTATATACGATACTTTTCGTACTTCCGGTATGATTTTATTAATTATTTCAATAATTTCAATCAGTTTTTTCTCTCTTCAACTCATTTAATAAACTGTCTTTAAAATAAGTTACCATAGTAACATTGCGTTGTGACAGTTATAATTTAGAAACATTGTCATTACTAGTGTCATTGTAAAGAAACATTGTTATTGATAATTATTGGTATCATGAGTGAAGAAGGTGTATCTGATATTGATAAAAGAGCAGCCGAAGTAGGTGAAGAATTGTTACCACCGAAATCTAGAAAACTATACGAGCAGCAGTACGATGCTTTTAAAAAGTGGTGCCGCTTAAAAAATGTGAGACAACCTACTGAAAATGCGCTGTTAGTCTACTTCGATGATAAATCAAAAGCGGTTTGTGCCTCAACTCTCTGGGCACATTACTCAATGCTGAAATCGGTTATTAACATTAGAGAAGATATTGATATAAGTAAATTTCCAAAATTATTAGCTTTTTTGAAGAGAAGAAATGAGGGATTTAAGCCAAAGAAGTCAAGAATTCTCACGTCTGAGCAGGTAGATCAGTTCTTACGGGAGGCTCCGGATGATAAATATTTAATGCTTAAGGTAAATTTGGAAATTTGTTTATATTCAGAAATTTTAAGAAATCAATTTTTTTGTAGGTTGCACTTATTTTGGGCGTTGCGGGAGCTTGTCGTGGAAAAGAGTTGGTTGATTTAGAAATCGACGATGTGAGAGATTTGGGCGATTCCTTCCTAATTGCGATTAGAAACACCAAAAATAAAATTGACCGAAATTTTGTGATCAAAAATTCAGAAAACAGTGCCATCAGTTTTGTGGCGATATTTCGGAAATATGTGGCATTGCGAAAGACAGGGACAACTCATTCAAAATTTTTTGTTCAATACATCAACAAAGAATGTACTACGCGAGTAGTAGGAAAAAACATGTTTGGTACAATTCCACGGCAAATAGCAGCTTTCTTGAAATTAAAAAATGCGACGTCTTATACGGGACATTGTTTTAGACGCACATCTGCGTCTTTGTTAGCTGATTCGGGAGCAACAATAGACGTGCTGAAGAGACATGGAGGATGGAAATCCTCCAACGTGGCCGAGGGATATATTGAATCGTCTATTAAAAATAAACAAAAAATTTCAGATAAAATATTTGGTCAAGTCGCCGATTCGTCCACTATAGTTATGCCACAGTCCTCATTCTCGCTTCCTGTTTCCGCAGGATCTTCGAAACAAACACCAGTTCAATATGAAAAGGACCTATCTGTTACTCGTCAGTTACCTGCTGCATTAACCCAGGAAAGACTGGTCAATATGACGAACTGTCACAATATTAATTTGAATATTAACGTTAATTACCATTCTAATTAATTATATTTTTCAATAAAATATCCCTTAAATTTGTTTGTTTGTGATTTAATCGTTCCGGGAGTTTCGTCAATATTTAATCCCGGAGGGATTAAATGTGACACTTTAGTACCTGTCACAAGGGAGTGAAGTTGTCACTTTAGGCCCGGAAGTACGAAAAGGTCTTTTTCTTAATCGGTTATCCCGTTACACTGCCCCCTCCTTAGATTCATTCCTCCTGGAATGTTATTGTCTAAATCCCGCACATTCCTTGAACCAGCTAAACCATATTCTTGGAGCTGCTGCACATCTCCACTGTGGTTTCCCTGGTAAGGCGCCAACCGATCATGATGGACCACGACGGGTTTCCCTCTGGGGATTTTCACGATTCGATATATGACATCATTAATCTTTTTCTTGATGGTGTATGGACCTTCCCAGTTTTTCTGTAATTTGGAGCAAATGCCTCGACGCCGGCGGGAGTTATAGAGCCAGACTAAATCCCCCACTTGGTAACTCTTTTCCATTGTGCGCGTGTCATGGTACCTCTTCATCCGATCACTAGATAATTTAAGTCTCCCACGCACCAAGTTGTGAATATTCTCCATTCGATTTTGAAGATCGGTGACATATTCTTCACGGGCCACTTCACCAGGTTTACAGCCAAACACCAAGTCACATGGTAGCCTCATTTCTCTACCAAACAGGACCTTCGCAGGCGTTTGGCCTGTTGATTCGTTAATGGCCGATCGTATGGCCATTAGAAATAGCGGAATATGTCGATCCCAATCCCTCTGACACTCTGACACCACTTTTGACAGGTAGTTGGTTATGGTCCGATTCATTCGTTCCACCATTCCATCAGACTGAGGGTGCATCGCTGTGGTTCTCGTTTTGTGGATGCCTAATCTTTGGCAAACTTCTTGAAACAGCTTGCTCCCAAAATTTCTCCCCTGGTCTGAATGTAATTCTAGTGGTACCCCAAATCGGCTTACGAATTCTCCAACTAATATATCTGCTAAAGTGGTCGCTTCCTGATTGGGAACTGCATAGGCTTCAACCCATTTAGTGAAGTAGTCCATTACAACAAAGATGTACTTGTTTCCTACATCGCTCTGTGGAAGTGGCCGCAATACATCTACTGCGATTCTTTCAAAAGGACTTCCGACCAGGTATTGCTGCATTTCCGCCTTCGGTTTTCGATGCGGACCATTACTGGCAGCACATGTGGTGCATTTACGACACCAATCTTTAACATCGTTAGTGCAGATTACCCAGTAAAATCTATCTCGGACCTTTTGCAGCGTTTTCGTAATACCCAGATGTCCTCCAGAACTGTCATTATGTATCTGTTTTAAAATGTCTGGTACAGCATTTCTTGGGACCACTATTTGTTTCCTTGTTTCTGTGCCCTCGGAATTTTCTATAAGTCTTTGAAGGAGCCCACTGTCCAAAATTAATATGCTTTTAAAGCAGGAGAGGATGAGGATATCTCTCTCCACAACGGACGACGGTCCATTCTTTTCCATTCCCAAATCTTTTTCAGAACGGGATCGTTTTCTTGTTGCTCTGCCAGCATAGAGCTTTCGTCTTCTGGCACAACCTTAACTAATGCAAGTTTTTCCTCGTTCTGCTCCATGCGGGTACAATGGGGGCAATCAGGTCGACATGGCCTTCTAGAAAGTGCATCAGCATTACGATGTCTTGCTCCAGGTCTGTGCTCGATTTCAATATCATATTCCTGCAGTTTTTCGAGCCATCTTGCTATCTGTCCTTCTGGGTTCCTAAAGCTAAGTAGCCACTTTAAACTGGCATGGTCTGTTCTAATTAGGAATTTTTTGCCCTACAGATATTTATAAAAGTGCTCGACGGAATTCACAACTGCTAAGAGTTCTCGCCGAGTCACACAGTAGTTCTTTTTAGCTTTCGATAAAGTTTTGCTGAAGTATCCAACTACTCTTTCTTTACCATCTTGTAGCTGTGACAAGACGGCTTCAATTCCCACATTGCTGGCGTCGGTATCCAGAATAAGCTTACCGTCAGGAAATGGATAAGCAAGAATAGGGGCAGACCTCAGCTGTTTCTTTAATAGTTCAAAAGCCTTTTGACATTCATCATCCCAACAGAAGGACTTGTCTTGTTCTGTCAAACGAGTCAAGGGTTTGGCTATGTCTCCAAAATTCTTGACATACCGTCGGTAATAGGAGCAAAGACCCAAGAAACTTCGCAGCTGATGTTGGTCGATAGGGATAGGCCATTCTTGAACGGCTTGAATCTTAGCGGGGTCTACAGCAACGCCATCCTTGCTTACGTTATGTCCTAAATAGTTAACCTGTCTCTGGAACAAGTGGCATTTCTTAACATTCAATGTTAGATTAGCTTTCTGTAATCTTTTAAAGACTTCTTCTAGGTTAGATAAATGTTCCTTAAAGGTCTTGCCCATTATGATGATGTCATCCAGATAAACTAGACAAGTATCCCATGACAAACCCCGGAGGATGTTTTCCATTAGCCGTTCAAACGTCGCAGGAGCATTACAGAGGCCAAACGGAAGGACCGTGAATTGCCATAACCCTGATCCACTGGTAAAGGCAGTCTTCTCTTTGTCTACAGGATTCATTTTAACCTCTCAGTATCCGCTTTTAAGGTCCAAGGTAGAAAACAAAGTAGAACCTGCCAAAGCGTCGAGGGCATCATCAATCCTTGGCAGAGGATAACTGTCTTTCTTAGTGACATCATTAAGCTTTCGATAGTTGACACAAAACCGTATTGATCCGTCTTTTTTTCTCACTAATACTACAGGAGAAGCCCACGGACTACTGGATGGTTCGACTATGCCATTTTGAATCATTTCTGTAAGGGATCTATCTGCTTCTTCCTTCTTAACTGGAGGCAGCCGTCGGGGTACCTGTCGAATCGGACGTGCATCGCCAGTATCAATTTTATGTTGGACTATATCAGTTCTTCCAAGTTTATTTTTAGAACCAAATACAGGTTTATAGCGGTAAAGTAGGTCTCTTACCTGTTTTCTTTCTAATTTTGACAAAGAGGAATCTATTTTTGTCATTAATTGTTCGATTTCGTTCGTCTCATCTGTTTCCATAACGTTCACATTGTGAATGACGGCTGTTACCAGTAATAAAGTTCCTATTTCCGTGTCCTTTCGAAGAAGAACTGGATAATCGTTCAAATTGATGACTCGGATGGGTACCTCTTTGGCAGATCTAACAAGAGTCTTACCAATAAGGAGTCCTTTTGCCAATTCATGGTCATGGTTCTTTGGCTCTATCATGGCTGGGGCTCCATCTGGCTCCGGTCCATCTAACCGAGCTGTTACGACACATTCGCAGCTCGCCGGAAGTTCGATATCATTGACTAGCTTAATCGAGGCATCGTCAACTTGTTTGCGATGCAGCAATATTTCCTCATTACCAGTACTAAGGATACGTCGTTGAAGATCCAAATGAAAACCACAGTGGAGCATAATGTCCATACCCAGAACAACATCTTCATGAACTTCAGCCACCAGCACCGAGTGAACAAGAGAGGTTGAACCAAACTGTAATGTCACCTGCATCCCACCGTAGACTCTAGCAGATTCTCCGGTAGCGGTACGCAGTCTCCAACTGGTAGGTAACATCTTTTTCCGCATAATGATGGTTGGTTGGATGATAGTTTTCGTAGCTCCAGTATCTACCAGCATGCTGAAGTTCTTTCCGTCGATGAGGCCATCTACATATAAGCTGCCCACGTGGTGTCGTAGAGATGCCAATTTATTGGTGTGAGGGACTTCGGGATTGTTTTCCTGCTGCTGGGGTACTTTAGCAGGAGATTTTTCTTTTTGGGGGCAAGCATTTCTTACATGGCCTAGTTCTCCGCAGTTACAACACCTCACTGGGCGCCTTCTTCTTGGAGACAACTTTATTAAACTCTCCACTACCGCTTCGACGTCGCTAATGGAATAAACGGCATGGTCGTGGTTACCGGTGACTTCCCTTAGTCGAGCAACTCCACGTGACGCCTCCGTCGCCGCATCAAACTCCAGGGCAATGGTTAAGGCGTCCACAAGAGACTTCGGCCGCGCCAACCGTACAGACAGCTGCAACTCGACGTCTCGAAGACCATCGGTGAAAGTTTGGAGCGCCAGGCACTCGAAGAAATCCTCCGCTGCAGTTGGATACGCAAACCTTACCATTCTTGCCACTTCTGCCTCAAACTCCTGGATAGTCTCACCATTCTTCTGCTTTCGGCTCTTTAACTGCATTCGATATACCGGTTGTAGATGAGTTTGGCCATAACGCATCTCTAGACGATTCACCAATAACTCGAAATTGTCAGCTTCATCCGGAGTCAATGAATGCAGGACGTCTAAAGCTTCGCCTCGCAGAGCTATGGCTTCTCCTGAGATGACCATCCATTCGCTCTGGCCGCTGCGTCGAATTGTTTAAGATAATTTGGCCAGGAAGTCTTCCCGTCGAAGGTCGGGGGTTTCATCGTCGTTCGTACCTGGGTCGCCTCTCTGTTTTCTCGTCGTTCGACGTCTACCTGGCAGGTTTCCATTCGTTCTGCATCTCCGTCGCCGTGGTGGATTGCTTGGTTTAGGCGACAAGCTTCCAGTTCTCGTCTAAGCTTCCCTATCTCGGACTGCACCTGCTGGTTGATCTCTTGGCCACTTGCTGATTCTGCTCATCTCGCAAGTTGGCCACTTGCTGATTATGCTCGTCCCGAAGATGCGATATTTGCAGGGAGAACGAACTAGATAACTCTTCTGATAGGGTAGACATCCGTTGTGTTAGCTCTTCTTGCTGGTTCGTCATTCGTTGAGACAGTTGGGAAAATTGTTTTGTCTGATCTTCTTGTTGGCTCGTTATTCGATGCGATAGCTCCTCTTGCAGTCGGGAAAGTTGTTGAGTTTGTTCTTGTTGCAGTCGGGAAATTGCTTTTTGAACCGGGTTATCAAACGCCACAACGTCAGGGTCCAAATTATTACTTAGGTAGTATTCACGGAGCCTATTCAACAATACAGATTTGGTCCCAGCAGTTTCCAACTCTAATTCTTCGAGCTCTCTTCTGAGCTCAGCCACCAATAGTTCATTTATCTTCTTTCCAGGCATTCTTGTATCTTCACCCCACACCTGACACCAATTTGAAACACTTATGGGGACTTTAACACAATTTAATCACAAAATTGTAAAGATACACAGAACTCTGCTATTTAACGTTTAAACTGACAATACAATGAACTATTATTTGAACTCCCCCTAACTATCTATACATCCCCTTATATAAGACAAAAGAATATTCTGGAATGAACGCGAAACATAAATCGAACTTAATTATATACTAGAAAGAGAGAGAACATTCTAGAAAAAATAACCTGAAAATAGTCTTTCACGTAAAGGTCTTTTTCTTAATCGGTTATCCCTTTACAATATATATATATATATATATATATATATATATATATATATATATATTATAACATATATGAGTGTATGTGTATGAATAATAATAATATGTTTTGATTATATCAATCACTATGTTATAAAATATTCCTTACCTTTAATTAATTTTGAATTTTAACTATAAATAGTGAATAGGTAAGAATTAACTCAATGTAATTATTTTCCAATATGATTAATTAAATATGCTACCGGCTATTCCCTTATGTCAAGGTCAGAGTTCAAATATTCAACCAAACTAGATTCAAAATCAGTTAATACACAAATTTGCAATAAAATGACTGTATAACCGCACTATCCTAGACCAACAATGTTTTCTAGGCATGAATTGGATATAAATTTCTAACCTTTCTAATTCAAAATGTGTCAAACTTCAACGATACCGTTAATAAACCCAAATATGCATCAAATATATAAAAATGAAGTATTCTGTCTTGAGTTACGAAACAATTTGGATTAAACTTAACAAAAAGTGAATAAAAATAATTTAGTTAAATACATAAAACAGTGAAATAAAAATGTTCATGAAAATTACAAAAATCAAACAACAGAAAAGTTCTTTATTGATAATAATGGAAGAGTGATACCGTTTTATGAAGATCTTGTTTTCTCTTCGGTCTGCTAAGCCTTAGGATCCCCTTTTCAATAACAGGCCTATGTTACCAGGACAGCAATGATATAACGAACATTGGAAATTTTACTAATAAAATTTCTTCTAATCACAACACAATCAGCTTTTACATCCAAAGGTAAGTACAATAATGCTATTCTTTCTTGTTAGAAACTGGAGTATCTTTCTTTAAATCAATTCAGGAAGCATTTATAACGATTAACTACTCAGCAACAATTTTAACCATTTATTTTTCCATAAAATTAAACTTTACTTCTTACCAGCTTTTATCAATACCTTCCTGGACGTTTTGTTATCACTTTTAACTACTTTTAGACTTTCTTTTATCAGTATTTTAATAAAAAATCTCAATTTTTACGGAGCAAATTTTTAATACAACTTCTATCTCAACAAACAGGAAACAAGAGAGATTCTATCAAATCAACAAAAAAAACAATTGAAAAATTCAACAAAACTTAAATCTATACATCTTTTCCATCTAATCGCCTACTAATTTCTTATTTAAATAAAATTATTAACAAAATCTAATTCTTGATTCAGTATTACAATTTTAAAACAATGATCATTCTTTTTTATTCTTATAAAATTTACTAGCATTACAAACTAATAATTTTCTCTTTTTCAGAATATTTCATTTGGCATTTGAACTATTAATAAATTAGAATATGGTTGGTAAATTTGTATAATTTAAAAGTAAGTAAAAGTTTTAACATTTATTTTAACTATTTGTGATGTTTTTTTATAATTTAATTTTCTCATTTACTTACCCCCTAATTCATTTAAAATTAATGTTTGATTACTAACGTATTGGCAATTTTATAAACTTTTAATTATCTACTTTACCCATTTATCAATTACATAATTATCAAAACTTTATATAATGTAGATTAATCATTTTTGAATCTTTAAATAAAAAACCTTTGAAATGTATTTGTAATTTTTTTTTTTTTTATTCTATTTCCTTTTTTTCTTTTTTAGGAATTATGAAGAAGATGATGAGAATCAATCTCAATGTTACTAAATTTGCGCTCTGACCTGAAATAAGAAAATCTCCTTTCTCTATTTTCCATTAGATTTTCCTTCTACATTCTTATTTAATATAGCATAGTAACTGATATCATCTCAATATATATATATATATATATATATATATATATATATATATATATATATATATATATATATATATTGTTATGATATGATTGGTTCATAAAAATTTTTGTATTTCATATTAGGTAACTGTCTTTATATGGATGTTTAAGAATTTTATTTCAGAAAGAGTTGATAGTTGTTGATTTTGTTTATTATTTAATTGTTTTAAAGAAGTTACCTAGGAACTGATAGAAAGAATTTTGAGGACTTTTTGAATGAAAAAGATTGAGAACAGTCATAAAATTTTGAATTTGTATTTTAAAGTTAAAAGTTGAAATAAATTTATATAATATGAATATGGTTATAAATTAAACAAAAAGACACAATTTTGAACCCAGGCCCAATAAAAAGATGCAGCAGCTGGAGCAAAGAAAAGAATAAAAAAAAATCCATTCCATAACAAATTGTCGATCCAACGTGGGGCAACAATAAGAAAAATAAGAATTCCATAACAAATTGTCAACCAACGTGGGGCATAAATGATTTTATAACAAATTGACGAACCAACGTGGGGCACGAAAAGAAATTAGGACACCAAGCAGATTTAGAAAGAAACTAAGTGACATCCAAGCTAGAAGATTTTGAAATTTGTAGAAAATTGTACTCTGGGGTAAGATTTTTAAATTTCTATATAGAGACAGTTTTTTATTTTTGTTGTTTATATTTGAAATAGGGGGGATACATAAATTCTGTTAAGACATAATTTATAAATATTTAGGTTGATACAAATCATTTTTATAAAAATTTTTTTGATTTTGACAGTGTCAATAAGACATAAGAAACTTTGATATACGGGGGGTGAATTAAAATTATAAATTTAATACACATATTAAAATTTAAATCAAATAAAAACAAATTGAATAATTTTAAATAATAAAATGGAAACAAGAAGAAGACAAAACAAGAAACAGGATGTACAGATGCAACAAGGAGATCATCAAAAAGATGAGGACATACAGATTATGGGAACAAATGAATCAGGAGATGAAAAAGAGAATACCACGATAATAGAAGCAATTATTGAAAGTAATGGCAACAAACATGAAGAAAGCGATATGGATAGGATGTTTAAATTTTTAGAAAAAATGAATGAAAAACAAGAAAAAAATAGAAAGGAAGATCAAGAAAAACAGGAAAAAATGAATAATAACTTAGAAGATTTGAAGAAGAATTTACAAGAAAAGACAGAAGAAATGAATAAAAATATTGAAGCAATAAATGTAAATATGGATTCTATGAAAAAAGAAATAAAAGAAGATATGAAAAAAGAAATAAAAGATATGAACAAGAATATGGAAGTATTTAAAGATGAAATGAAGAAGCAGATGGAAATGTATAGAGAAACAATAAAAGATATGAAAACAATTTATGACAAATCAGTAATTAATAAGGATTTTAAAACTGAATCTCCTGAAGAAAAAGATATGGGGAAAAATGAAAATAAACGAGAAAATGAAAGAATACAAAGAGTTATGGAAGTAAATACTATGACAATAGCAAAGAAATTTGAAGATGAAACAAAAAAATTACAAGAGATGCAAAATGAGAGAACTGAGGATAGTTCATATATGGTAATACAGGAAGGAAAAAGTAAAAATAAATATTATAAAGAATATGAGACATATAAAAACAAAATGAAACAAGAATATGAAATTATGAAATTAAAATTAAATAATGAATATGAAGAGGATAAGAAGAATGAAAAAGATAATTATTATAAAAATGAAGAAATAAAATATGAAACTGAAATATATGAAGTTAATAAAAATGAATTATATTATTATATCAATAAAATTAAATATAAAACTGAATCTAATTATGACAATGAGAAGAAAAGGAAGAATAAAACATACGAGGATAATGATATAAATTATTTTGAAATATGTGATGAAATTAGAAGATTAAAAAAGATTTGGAAGGATATAATTTATAATTATAAAAAAAAGAAAAAAAAAATAAGTTTATTAAAAGCAAATAGAATTGAGATAAAATTAAAATTAAGATTAAAATTAAAAATAAATGGGAAAATAAATAATGGGGAAATATCAGAAAAAGGGGGAAGAAATTGATTAAACAAAATAAATAAAAATTATTAAATTGGTAGAATTTGAAAGTAAATTTTAAAATTATAAAATGTGTCTTAGAGGAAAATTTTAAATTTTAAATTTAGGGGGATTTTGTTATGATATGATTGGTTCATAAAAATTTTTGTATTTCATATTAGGTAACTGTCTTTATATGGATGTTTAAGAATTTTATTTCAGAAAGAGTTGATAGTTGTTGATTTTGTTTATTATTTAATTGTTTTAAAGAAGTTACCTAGGAACTGATAGAAAGAATTTTGAGGACTTTTTGAATGAAAAAGATTGAGAACAGTCATAAAATTTTGAATTTGTATTTTAAAGTTAAAAGTTGAAATAAATTTATATAATATGAATATGATTATAAATTAAACAAAAAGACACAATTTTGAACCCAGGCCCAATAAAAAGATGCAGCAGCTGGAGCAAAGAAAAGAATAAAAAAAAATCCATTCCATAACAATATATATATATATATATATAAAAGGGGTAAATTAACGGGCATGTACGCAAAAAGGATCATAAAGTCACGAGTAGGAATGGTAACCGCAGACATGCATGTTTCCGGCTCGTTAGCCGTCATCAGTGCGGCATAACCAAGTAAGGTATTGCACTTGGCTAGCAAAAGTGTTACTTGGTTATGCCGCACTGATGACGGCTAACGAGCCGGAAACATGCATGTCTGCGGTTACCATTCCTACTCGTGACCTTATGATCCTTTTTGCGTACATGCCCGTTAATTTACCCCTTTTGTTTATCATAAGTACGCATACTTGGCACCCTTTGTGTATATATATATATATATATATATATATATATATAAAAAAAAAAGGGGAAAATTATTGGGCATGTACGCAAAAAGGATCAATAATACGCATTTTCTTGGCACTTTGTTTATTTCATATCCTGGGCTTAGAACGACTCAAATACAATGAGTCCGTTTCGCCAACGTTGCGACGCTAGTTGCTAGCCGAAAACCCATTGGCACAGCTGGCCGAAAGCACAAAATGGCGATAGGACTCTTGTGTGAGTTTTCGCTGTTTTCGTGTTTTTATGTTTCTTTACACATGTTTCCCCAACATCCTTTGCTCCCAAGTACCCTACACTTTTGCTAGCCAAGTGCAATACCCTACTTGGTTATGCCGCACTGATGACGGCTAATGAGCCAGAAACATGCATGTCTGCGGTTACCATTCCTACTCGTGGCCTTATTGATCCTTTTTGCGTACATGCCCAATAATTTTCCCCTTTTGTTTATATTAATACGCATTTTCTTGGCACTTTGTTTATTATATATATATATATATATATATATATATATATACATATAAAAGGGACAAATTAACGGTCATATACGCAAAAAGCATCATAGGATTACGAGTAGGAATGGTAACCACAGACATGCATGTTTCTAGCTCGTTAGCCGTCATCAGTGCGGCATAACCAAGTAAGGTATTGCACTTGGCTAGCAAAAGTGTTGGATACTTGGGCGCAAACGATTGTAGGGAAACATGTGTGAGCGTTCGTTGTTTGTGTTTTTTATAAATGGTCAAATATATGTATGACCGAAACGTGGATATAACTAAATCAATTAACAAAATTTTGACTTGTAATGATTATTTTAGATTATTAAAAAAAGATTGGAAGCATATGAAAAAGAAGGTACTAGAACGAGTTCAGATTACCCAATGGACGAAGGTAATTTTTTAATATTTTTATTATTATTTAGCTAATGATAATATTTGTTTATTTTTATTAAAAAAAAAACAAATATGATCATTATTCTTATAACTATAAATTTTTTAAATCAGAATTAATGTAATTACGGAGTATTAGGCATATTTTTTATAATAAATGTTTCGTGCCTTCATCACTTTGTTTTACAACAATTTTACAATTATTTTTTTTATGTTAATGTTAATGTTTTTTTTATTTAAACATAAAAATATTTTTTTATACATTTTGATCTTTGCCCCCATTTTTTAATTTCCGATTTCTTTACTTTTCGATTTTTTCAATTTTTGGTATTTTCTAAATTTATGCATTAATTTTTTTGGTTCGCTGTCGTTTTTTTATTGTTTTTTTTATCTCATCGTATTTTTTTACTTGCTTTCCGAATGTTTTTTTTATTTTTCCTGTTTTTTGAATTTATTTAAATTTTTTTCCGATGAAATTTGATCCAGATCGATTTTTAACAGAAAATGTCGCAAAAAGACATGCGTGAACTTATTTGCCGTTTTCATATGGACCAAGAAATTGTCTCGGTAAATAAATAGGTACTCACTCGTTACCATTTTTATTAAACAGGTGTACGATATGGTATAATGAATTTAAAAACGATGCTCGCTGCAACTGTAACCTCTTTTTTCCTAATGATGTTAAATGCTCGATTTGAGAGGTTAACATATGCGAACGGCACTCAGGGGGTAGGAGGAGACCGAGCGTGGATTCGATCGAGCCAGATGATTAATTTTAAAAAGATAAAAAGGAATATACTTAATAGAATAATAAAAGATAAAAAAATAAAGAGGTAAAAGAGAGAAAATAAAAGAAAAGAAAGAGAAAGGAAAATGGGCGCCACTTATGTTTTTTATCCTGAGGATGGGGAAACCCAGATGGAATAAGAAAGATATAAGAGATATAAGATAAGATAAGGTAAAATTAGATAACCCGGCAGATTGTTCTTGCTAAAATTTAAATAACACACTTTTATTTAAGAAACAGAAAGAAAAATTATACTTACACTTTTCTTTTACTTATCTTTATGGTTATAATTCAAATCGGTAAGATAAAGATATATTTAAAAAACAAACTCTATTACTTTAATAAAATATAGATTAGAGAAACTGAAAATATTGATCAGAGTAGCAGGCTCTAGCTAGGAAAAGAAAAATCTATAGTTAACAATAACGGTATTTATACCATCGGCTTATACCATCTTATACATATGTAAATTTTAGCGCATGTATGTATCTGATCCATAATCTTTTAATCTTTTAATTTTTTATATTTACCTTTTAATTTTTTATATTTACTTTTTATATATTCTTGTTTATAGTTAAATTAATAACATGTATCTCAAAACAAGTGTTCATTCACTTTTTGAGAAATGTTATTTCCTGCCGAAACAAGTGTTTTGCACTTATCGGCATCTAGGCTTTATTTACTATTGTATATGTTCAATATCTTCTATTTTGTAAATTTGTAATTGTGAATAAAGCACTATTATTATTATTATTATTACTATCAGCTGTAATGATAATTGTGACACAACAAAAACAAAATATAAAATACATCTCTGTACGGTATAGTAAACACATAATACTAAACACATTTGTGCTTAGTTCAAAAACATAATTAATAATACACATAAAATAACAGCTAAGTAAAATTCATTTGTCATTTTTGTGTACTCTGATAAGCGAAAAGTGAAAGAGATAAAATTTAGATGAAAAAGTTATAAAAAAAATCACCTTTTGCTTTGGTTTTAACTCGAGTTAAGAGTACTATTACGCAAAGGTATAAATCTTAATTAAATAAGTACGAGATAAAATAAAAAAATATAAGTAAAACAGTTTACAGATAGGAGATACAAAAGATATAAGTAATAAAAAAAAGGGTGTGGCAGTCAGTGGGACTGCCGGCAGAAGTTATAATTCTATACACTGTTAACTAATAAAACTTAATAACTACAAACACAGGCAAGTAGAAATCATTTTTATTTAATTAACTGTATTCAATTAAATAAATACTAAGAAAAATAAAAGCAGTTGATGTGTGTCCTTACAGTGTTTACAAAACCCGATTTGCTTACCGTGGGCTATTACAGATTTTAAAACACTAGAAAACAATGCAAAACATTTTCTAACAACATATAGGTACACACTTTTACAAAATTTTAACGCACTTTGAACTGCACTTTTCAGTAACTTTGCAGGAACAGGTTTTAACTAACACGCATGTCATCGACTCAAAAGCATTGTCAAGGATATAATGCAACCATGTGACGGTATTTTAGACTACACTACAATTTTCATTACTGAATATTATTATTAATATAAAATACTAAACTTTATATGTTTATTTACGTGACAGAATTATAAAATAATATGTCACACATAATGCGATACGTCAATGTAATACAATAACAATAGCTCAGACTGTTTGTTGTATATCTATCTCTTTTCAATGCAATGAATGTTTAAACGGTATTCAAAGGACTTATAGTGATGACTAATAACATGTAGTAAATATTTCATCTTTGTTTTTACCGAACAATATACCTTATATGTGATTCTGTCTCTCTCTTACTCACACCATTACATATGTAATGATTTTTCCCATTTAGATACACACTAATTCATTCCACAGAGTGTCCGAATAGAAGTATAACTTCAAAAATTACAGGTAAGCAATACACAAAAAAAATCACATCCCCGTTATTTTCATTACGACACTGTGCAGTGCACTTATAGATGTTACAGGTAAATACAATTAGGATAAAATGTTCCATTGAAATAAATGGTACTCTGAGACTCGATACAGTTATAAAAAAATTGTTAAAAACTTACGTTATCTTCTAAATGTTTCTGAGATACTTTGTTAGCATATGGCTTCATTCTCTCGGTAATTGGTCTTAACGGTAAGATATAATCTAGACCCATTCTTGTCTACATTTGTAGATATTTAGAGAAAAGCCATAAATTTATTCTTCGTAGCTGGGGTTCGAAGAAAAGACGGTACAAATGGCTGAATGCTGCTGCTATTACTCTACGATATACGAAGGAAACTTAAAGATAGCACTGTCTGGAAATCTTCAGGTAAACCTTCCGGTACGATAAACGATAGTCGATACAAGAATCATTTAACTGCTTTTAATTTTTAAGAAAATTGCCGGGAATTTGAAACTGAGCATTTCGCGAAAATCTAAACCCAGAGTGAATAAAAGTCTTGGTACTAGAGAGACGCTCTCCTTTCCCGCCTAACCACCTGATCTTAAACTCGGAACCTCATTGGTCAGTTAGGAAAATCGATAAACTGCTTAGAGACAACGGTTAGATTTGCTACGTTCTCGAAGCATCTAGAATAATTTTATTATTCGGGTTTTTTAAACACGCTACACAACTATAAGGAAATTTAAAATATTTACTCATCATAAAAGTTTAAAAGAAATTGAATTAGATGTTCATATGATATTAAGGTTAAAAGATGAACCCAGAGTTTGGGTAGAAGCACGTTAAGTAAAAAATCTGAATAGTATTTTTAGTGTAAATATAACTACGTATTAAGTACACTTTGTCGTTTGTAATGTGTCACTTGTCAATTGTAATTTGTCACCTGGCTTGTGTCATTTGTCATTTTGTCAGACCAACTGCAGCGCGGATCTTGTAATTTTCTAATTAGGTGAATTTTTAAAAATTTTAAATAATTTTAATAAAGCTTACAATATTTTAAATCTTTGTCACTTGTAGTGTGTCAATTTTCATTTGTAATTTTTTACTTGTTATTTGTCATTTTATCAGACCAACTATGATAAAGTATTTCGTAATTTTCAATAAAATGTTTTAACTTTGTAGTTAAGTTTTTTTATATAAAGCTTACATTTCCCTACTTTGTTCAATTGTAATGGGTTACTTGTCATTTATAATTTATCAATTTTTCATTTTTAATTTGTCAGTTGTTATTTTTTAATTGTCACTTGTCATTTTTTTGTCACTTGTCGTTTGAAATTTGTCGTTTTGTCAGAATAACTTTAACATGTTTTCGAAATAATTTTATCTTAATAGGGTAGAATGGGAGAATGGTGGTCACTTAAGCATGTATCGGAATAATAGCTTTCGCTACATGACTAAAGACCAAAGTAACTGAGTTACTGAATAGCTCATTAACTTCACTTTGTGTATAAAAAATACAAACGCAAAGGTATAGTGTGGCATATTTTGATACATTTCAGTAAAGCTTACATTGACCGCCATTACCCGAACTTTCGGGTAATGGCGGTCACTAGTAGGGGTAATGAAAGTCAGTTAAAAATTGTAAGGTTTAATGTAAGGTTTATTCATATCAAGATTATATTAAGGATTGATTCTAAACTAAAATAAAACAATTGAGTAGGTGCTAATGTATTACAAAGTGTGCAATTTAAAGTTTGCAAAAGTTATAAATGTTCGCATTATAAACAATTATAAATCAAGACGCTTGACAACCTTCCACTTCTTTTCACAATAATCACATTCATAATTATCAGGGGAATCGCAACCGCTACAATTTTTGTGAGCCCATTGCCCACAACTTCTGCATCTGTACCAAACCTCATTCTTTCCAAACTCTTTACAGATGCAACATAGATCTTGTTCATTTCCTGGAGAAATACCGTCATCACTATTGTCGTCACAAATGTTTGCATAACGTTTTTTCCTTTTAGAAGACAAAAGTTCCTCATCCGAAGAAGAAAATTCTGGACTGGTCTTTGATGTCTTGATATTCTTGGCTTCTTTAGTATTTTTTTTAGTGACCTTTGTTTTCTTCTGGTCCAATTTATTGTCAGTCTTCTTATTCTCCTTCATCAGTTTTTCTTGTCGTTTTTTTTCCTTTTCTTCTAATTCTTCTTTTATTTATGTTGCTGTCAGTATGGCAGAGTGTTGCTTGGTTTTCATACGTTTTGTAGTTTTGGTTCCGGTTTGAAGTGGCAAGGGAGACAATATAGTTTTACTTGGCGTCAAAATATTACTAGGTCCTGGAAGTGAATTATCCAATACAGAGGGAGATGTGGTATTCTGTGCTTGGTTACTGGTTCCTGGTAAATTACGAGTCTCAGAAGTTTCTTCACCTGTTTCTCTATAATCATGAAAAGTGTTAGGAATGGTATCATTAATAAGAAGGTCGGAATTATTACTTAATAGATAGTCTGAAGCGAAAAAGTCTTCTTCTCCAAAAATAGTAGGATTAATTGGCACGATACCTGACGCTTTGAAACCTGAAACTCCTTTCTGAATCGTAGCTGTGTCACAGTAGGCTTTGTTAAATAGAGACGCTACATCATATGGGGTAATTTTCTGTAATGCGTGGCTTTTCATAAACAAATCGCATTCCTTCCGGAAAGCAGCTTTTAGAGGGCCATAAAATGCAACATCTAGCGGTTGCATTCTGTGAGATGTATGGGGTGGAATAGAAAGAACGACGATATTGTTTTCTCGGCAAAACCTGTATGCTTCTAAGGACACGTGGCTATAATGATTATCCAAAACGATAAGGATTGGCTCGTCCGCAGATGGCTTTGCAAATTTGGCGAAGTGCTTTAACCATGTCACAAACAGTTCTTGGTTTGTCCAACCATTTTTGGAGCAGTGATAAATGGCTTCAGATGGACCATAGACCTTTCCACCTCTGACGAGAAAGTGGAATGTCTTCCTAGACGAGGTTCAGAAGCAGGTAGATTTTTCTTGATCCGTTCTTGTAATGTACTGAAAGGTATGTTGTAACCTCTTTTTTCTCAAGTGATGTTAAATGCTCGTTTTATAGAGGTTAACCAATGCGAACGGCACTCAGGGGGTAGGAGGAGAGCGAGCGTGGATTCGAACGAGCTAGATGATATTGTATTGAAAAGATATACGGGGATATATTTACTAGAAACAAAAAAAAGAAAAGATAAAAGAATTTAAAAGGGACTAAAGAGAAAATGAGAGAAATGATGGAAAAGGGAAAGGTAAATGGGCGCCACTTATTTTTTTATCATAAGGATGGGGAAATATAAGAAACCCAGATGGAAAAAATATTAAATATAGATGTTGGATAAAATGATTTATCTGATGTTGTAGATAAAGTTAAAATAAGAAAGATATAAGGGACATAAGATAAGATGCGGTAAAATTGAGTAAACCGGTAGATGTTCTGGTTAAAATTTTAAATTAAACACTTTTATTAGAAAAACTAGAAAGAGAAAGTTATACTTACTTTTTGTTCTTACTTATCACAACAGCTCTATATATTTTAATCAGTTCAAAAGCTAAGATTTATGAGTAAAATACGTCTCATTCGTGTTGTTAATGAGATTAGATCAGAATAACTTACACCAGGTCAGAAAATAAAACATATAAATAAACAATAAACGATATTTATTACTGTGTGTAGTAATAAGCCAAACAGATAAACGAAACCAATAGACATATAAAATATCAACAAATTAAATAAGGTAAAATACAGTAAAACACATTAGTGTTTAATCACATATAGAAACAATATTACACATTCAATAACAGCTAAGTATTTTTATATTGTTATTTCTGTGTACCCATTTAAGCAGAATGTGATGTGAAAAAGAAATTGAAAAGTGTCAAAATTTAATAAAAAAATAGTAAATCACTTTTAGCTTAAAAGATTTTTTACTCGAGTAAATATAATAATTTATATTAAAACAGTTAAATTAAGATAAATATTAAAAAACCAAAAATTTACCATAAAGGTGTTACAAAAATATTTAATCAGATTCTGCGCGACGCTTTCACTGATAACTGAAACATCTATGCGACGAACTATTTCGAAATTTGCACACTTTAGGAGTCTGTCGATAAGGTACTA
This sequence comes from Altica lythri, assembly GCA_964028335.1. Lineage (NCBI taxonomy): Eukaryota > Metazoa > Arthropoda > Insecta > Coleoptera > Chrysomelidae > Altica > Altica lythri. The sequence goes on from OZ034809.1 coordinate 15,415,752, forward strand.
GGTTTTTTTATAAAAAATCGGTTTCACTGTGGATTTTATGAGCACTTCTTACGTTAATTACCCACACTTGGATATTATTTAGGCGGATCACAATTAAGTTTTTGTGCCAAAGAAATAAATGGTATCCCAACTTTTCTGGTAGTTAAAAAATAGTAATTATATTAAAAGACTTACAGTTTGTTTCCTAGATAGGAGAATTAAATGGGGCCACACCCAATTTATACGGTACAGTAGAATCTGGTGATTCTTCGGTAATACAAGACAGCTTTTTTCATCTGAGAGGTTCTACACTCACTCACTGACTTTAACTTAATTAGAAACACTAAATAGCAAGTAATTCTTTGCAATTCTAAAGGAAATTTGCCGGTATTTAAATCTAGGGGTTGTACAAAAATGACTTGCCAGCACAGAGACCCAAACTAGACTGAATTCTAAATCCCGGTAAAAAGTAACCCGCGTCGCTTCAAACTACCCCACTTGCGCCGCATGACCTTATTCACCAGATTTGATTGGTCGGTCTAAAAAAATCGATAGTTTTGACGGTTAAAGTCCGTTAAAGTCGAGAATTTTCTGGAAGGTAATATGATCAGGGTCGGCTTAGGTAAGAAAAAATAATAAAAAATAAAATAAATAAAAATCTTTTGCATAGAGTTTTTTGGACATGCTACACAGCCCCTTCCGAAGAGAAAAAACTGGGTAGAAAACAGTTTTTAAACAAAGATAAGCTATGGTTGGAACAACAGTAGTGTGTTTAAAAAACTGAAGCTGATAAAGGTAGTGAACATCAAGATGTAGAAAAGCGATCTTAACGAGAACGACACCTATCTAGGTAAAATTGGGGTATTAGTGTCAGTTATTGAATGCGATATAATATTCACACTATTCATTAGTGCATTAATATACAAGTGAAACTACACGAGAGTTTAAAGAACCACAAGGTAGGTAAAATGTATCAGATCAATAGATCTTCGATACTATGTGACCAGATTTTTATAAACGGTACCGGCCAACCGGAAGATCACAAAGTGATCGGGAACAGGTCTACTCCGAAGTTTCTGCACGGAAACAAAAAAGTGTACAGCTCGGCCTAGACGGGCAGCACTAAGTGGTATCTTTAATGCAAATCGACAAAAAAAGTATTTATATTGCCCTTGACATAAGATGTCAGGACACACGCTACATTCACACACACAAGGAAGAAAGTAAAGAATGCTATGTTCCCATAAGTAAAATTTCCCATAGGAGGCACAACGCGTATTTCCCTTTTTAGGAACTCCTATAAAGAAAAAAGCTGAATTTAAACCAAACTGTTAATAGCAATTTTGAAAAGGAAGAAAGAAACACGGACGATAGTTATAATTAGGAATCTAATAAGCCTACCGGCCCCATTAGATCCGACAGTCAAGGTAAGTACGTGATACGTTAACATCTGAAAAGATGTTTGGAAAAGTTCCGTCCTGCTTGGTTGATATTAAGGATATCACCAAGTATGCAGTAAGGAAGAGAAGAAAACAGTAATTACTAAAAATATAGTTCTCATTGAGAACATTTATTAAAAAAACTTAAGGTTATAGATCACACTAAGACATTAACAGGAATCTAACAAATCTTAAAAACAAATTATCCTAACAGTCTTCAATCCTGGCTAGAAAAAAAATAGAGTATGTAATAGAGGAAAAGAAAGAGAGGAGAAAGAAATTTTATCTGTCTTCCTTACAATCTCAACAGACCCACTACCGGAAAGAATTCCCTACGGCTTTCCTAGGCTCATCTCTCGTGACAAATTGCAAGGTCAAAATAAAATTCCAGAAGAAGTAGTTAAGATTGAATTTTGTTAGTCAAAAAAAGTAAAGTGATTCCAATAGTAGTCATGTGGCGGATCAAAGTTCTTTAAACCATGAAATGTAAAGGTATAACATTGTATGAAAGAACAAAAAAACTAAAAAATTTCAAAAAAAATTCAAAAAAAATTTTCAAAAAAAATTTTCCAAAAACAATTTTTATGTGTCTTCCACTAATGTACGATAACCGTCTTATATCCATATCAAAGATAACAAGTAGTTTATGGATGATGAACGAGAAATAAGGTAATAAAAAAATGTTTTCTAAACATAAAACAGTAATAGATATTACTGAACGATACGATAATTAATTCACAAGTGCAGACGCACTTATACGGTAGGTTAACGGTAGATAAAGGAAAAACTATTTTTTCCTTCAAGAAAAAAATACAAGTGTTAAAACACTCATAAGGTAGGTAAACGGTAGTTACGAAAAACATATTTTCTCCTTCGGTACGATAAAAACAAGTGTTAATACACTTATTAGGTAAATGGACGGTAAGTGAGGGAAAGTAAATTCTACTTTCGAGACGATAGAGATAAGTGTTAAGGTACTTATTAGGTAGGTAAACGGTAGGTAAGAGAAAAGTATTTTCCCTTTCGAGATGAAATGTTCAAGTGGTAATACACTTAAACGATAGATAAACGATAAGTATAAGTCTGAATACACTTAAACGAAAAATAAAAGTTGGACATAGAGAAACATATAGCTAAGGAAGTTAACAAGACATAAGGAAGTTGAACAAAAGAGAAAAGGGAAAAGGTTGCACTTAGTCGCCTCTTACGACAAGCAGTTTATCGCTTTGGGGGTATTCTACATAATCCCGCCTCCCAAACGGGGAGGAGATTAACGAGAAGTATGGAGTTTGAACGAAAAAGAAAAGGGAAAGGGGTTCCATTTAGTCGCCTCTTACGACAAGCAGTTTAACACTTTGGGGGTATTCTTTATATTCCCGCCTCCCAAACGGGGAGGAGATGAACGAGAAGTATGGGGTTTGAACGAAAAAGAAAAGGGAAAGGGGTTCCATTTAATCGCCTCTTACGACAAGCAGTTTAACACTTTGGGGGTATTCTTTATATTCCCGCCTCCCAAACGGGGAGGAGGTAACGAAACATATTTACAGTTGAGTCAGGGTGAGATGTTGAGAAACGGAGAGGTCGAGAAAAAGAAAATGGAAAAGAAATGCTTATACGGATAATTCTGAGAAAACAAAGAAACATTCGTTCCTATTCGGAGAGTTCATCTTCAGAAGAATCATCGGAATCAGAGACATAAGGCTTTGGAGTGTCAATTTCAAGCTTAATGAAGAAACTAGGGGAGATAACGAGACATATAAACAATGATAGTTTTTACTGAACGGTACGGTAGTTAAGCGAAATGTGTTCTCACTTACAAAACGATAATTTCAAGTGTTAATACACTTGAACGGTAGATATACGATAATTAAGTGAAATATGTTTTCACTTATATCAAGTGATGATTCACTTGAGCTGGTAAACGGTAGTTAAGTGAAATATGTGTTCACTTACGATAAGATAATTTCAAGTGATAATTCACTTGAACGGTAGATAAACGATAACAATGGCGGTCATGCTGTTGTTACGTAGAAAACCCAGGAAGCATAAAGGAAACGCTGTCTGGAATCCTTAATGTGAATCCTCGGTACGATAAACGATAGGTAAGTGATTTGTATATTCTCTTATAGAAAAAAATACAACGGTACGACAGTTCAAGTAAAAAACAAATCTTCCACGCTGGGACAATACAGAGATATTTGTCATGCGGACTCCACTTTTATAACCGTACAGAGAAACATTGGTTAAGTAGATGGATAGAGATAGATGGTAAATGGTAAACAAAATTTTAACGAAACGTTATTTCCCCTAACATAAGATGCAGAAAAAACTAGAGAAATGAAAAATATTTCCCTTTAGATAAAATACGGTAGAAAGTAGAAAAATAAGAAATATTTTTCTTTAGATAAGATACGGTAGAAAATAGGAAAATGAAGAATATTTTCCTTTAGATAAAATACTGTAGAGAATAGGAAAATGAAGAATATTTTCCTTTAGATAAAATACGATAGAGAATAGGAAAATGAAGAATATTTTCCTTTAGATAAAATACTGTAGAGAATAGGAAAATGAAGAATATTTTCCTTTAGATATTATACGAAAAAGATATAGAAAAACAAAATAGATTTTCCTATAGATGAAATACGGAAAAAGTAGAAAAATGGAAATTATTTTCCTGTAGAAAAAATACGATAGAGAGTGGAAAATTAAAAAAATTTTCCTTCAGATAAAATACGAGAAAAAATATAGAAAAATAAAAATTATTTTCCTTTAGGTAAAATACGATATGAAGTAGAAAAATAAAAAATTTTCCTTTAGATAAAATACAAAAAAAATATAGAAAAATAAAAATTATTTTTCCTTTAGGTAAAATACGATATAGAGTAGAAAAATAAAAAATTATTTTCTTTTAGATAAAATACGATAAAGAGTAGAAAAAACAGAAAAATTTTTTTCTAGAAAAAATTACGAAACCATCGATAAAGGAATGAAGAAGACAATGGTCGAAAGAAAAGATGTGCCGACATAAGTAGTTCCATGTTAAAGCCAGTCTTTTAATTTATGTTTTTTAACGATACGAAAAAGATAGACGAAAAAAAAACATTTACTGATGTTACTGTACCATTTGTTTCTTTAGTTAACATTCTTTTGAGGACTTTCTTTTATCCTGTATTTTCCTGGTGGTGGCTGTTCTTCTGATCTTAGGTACTTAAATAATTTCAACCGCAGTTAAGAAATTTACTTCAAAATTGGCCATTGTGATAAGAAAAAGTAACGGAAATTGTCGATATTAAAAGTGTGTAATTTTATTGTCGGAAAAATAGGGATTTTATCATCAAGCCCCACGTCGTGGGCGTCATTAAAGTGTAATGTCAGGCCCCACGTTGGGCGCCATTAAAGTGTAACCTCTTTTTTCTCAAGTGATGTTAAATGCTCGTTTTATAGAGGTTAACCAATGCAAACGGCACTCAGGGGGTAGGAGGAGAGCGAGCGTGGATTCGAACGAGCTAGATGATATTGTATTGAAAAGATATACGGGGATATATTTACTAGAAACAAAAAAAAAGAAAAGATAAAAGAATTTAAAAAGGACTAAAGAGAAAATGAGAGAAAAGATGGAAAAGGGAAAGGTAAATGGGCGCCACTTATTTTTTTATCATAAGGATGGGGAAATATAAGAAACCCAGATGAAAAAAATATTAAATATAGATGTTGGATAAAATGATTTATCTGATGTTGTAGATAAAGTTAAAATAAGAAAGATATAAGGGACATAAGATAAGATGCGGTAAAATTGAGTAAACCGGTAGATGTTCTGGTTAAAATTTTAAATTAAACACTTTTATTAGAAAAACTAGAAAGAGAAAGTTATACTTACTTTTTGTTCTTACTTATCACAACAGCTCTATATATTTTAATCAGTTCAAAAGCTAAGATTTATGAGTGAAATACGTCTCATTCGTGTTGTTAATGAGATTAGATCAGAATAACTTACACCAGGTCAGAAAATAAAACATATAAATAAACAATAAACGATATTTATTACTGTGTGTAGTAATAAGTCAAACAGATGAACGAAACAAATAGACATATAAAATATCAACAAATTAAATAAGGTAAAATACAGTAAAACACATTAGTGTTTAATCACATATAGAAACAATATTACACATTCAATAACAGCTAAGTATTTTTATATTGTTATTTCTGTGTACCCATTTAAGCAGAATGTGATGTGAAAAAGAAATTGAAAAGTGTCAAAATTTAATAAAAAAATAGTAAATCACTTTTAGCTTAAAAGATTTTTTACTCGAGTAAAAGATGGGGGGTACTATATAATAATTTATATTAAAACAGTTAAATTAAGATAAATATTAAGAAACCAAAAATTTACCATAAAGGTGTTACAATAGTATATTGTAATACAAGTGTTACAATGACAGAGGTTTCGTAGTACGAGTTCAGTTTGTGAAACGAACCGCGAAGCGGTGAGTTTCGCAAAGAACGAGTACTACAAACCGTCATTGTAACTCGAGTGTTACATACTATTTTTTATAATGAACTTTTAAAAGTATAAAAAAAAGTAAAATGAGTGTTTTTCGAAATATTTATTTATGTTGGCAATCTTGACAGTTTTGACACTTGTCAGTTTTAATGATTTTAAATTAGAATGTTTGTCAAATTTGTATAAAATATTCCGAATTTAGCAATAACGCTGATAATGTAGTTAATAATTTACTACAACATACTTCTTGATTTACTACCTGAACTCTTTCGTTGAAAATCAGTGCAGTGCAACCAATTGTGTAAAACAAAAAGTTACCAAAAACAGTGTTACAATGAATCTATTTCGATACTGTTTTTAGTGTCGAAATAGAAACTTTGTGAACGTGAATTATAAAAAAATATTTAATCAGATTCTGCGCGACGCTTTCACTGATAACTGAAACATGTATGCGACGAACTATTTCGAAATTTGCACACTTTAGGAGTCTGTCGATAAGGTACTAGGTTTTTTTATAAAAAACCGGTTTCACTGTGGATTTTATGAGCACTTCTTACGTTAATTACCCACACTTGGATATTATTTAGGCGGATCACAATTAAGTTTTTGTGCCAAAGAAATAAATGGTATCCCAACTTTTCTGGTAGTTAAAAAATAGTAATTATATTAAAAGACATACAGTTTGTTTCCTAGATAGGAGAATTAAATGGGGCCACACCCAATTTATACGGTACAGTAGAATCTGGTGATTCTTCGGTAATACAAGACAGCTTTTTTCATCTGAGAGGTTCTACACTCACTCACTGACTTTAACTTAATTAGAAACACTAAATAGCAAGTAATTCTTTGCAATTCTAAAGGAAATTTGCCGGTATTTGAATCTAGGGGTTGTACAAAAATGACTTGCCAGCACAGAGACCCAAACTAGACTGAATTTTAAATCCCGGTAAAAAGTAACCCGCGTCGCTTCAAACTACACCACTTGCGCCGCATGACCTTATTCACCAGATTTGATTGGTCGGTCTAAAAAAATCGATAGTTTTGACGGTTAAAGTCCGTTAAAGTCGAGAATTTTCTGGAAGGTAATATGATCAGGGTCGGCTTAGGTAAGAAAAAATAATAAAAAATAAAAAAAATAAAAATCTTTTGCATAGAGTTTTTTGGACATGCTACAATGTTATAGGTTTTCGAAGCTTTTCGAATAGATAGTCCTTCACCTACTGCTTCTATAGCCTTTACTAACGCCTCTTTACTCCACGACGCCTTTTTCGTTGTTCTAGGTCTCTTCCTCGGCATCTGTGCATAAAAGGCAATTATCATATACTATTTTTGCATCATTATATGCGATAAAGATATCTGAAAATTAGTCAAAAATTTTACCTATATTTTCATATGGGGTAATACCGGTCAGCGACAGCGACCGCCATTACCCGCTTCGAATGACTGGCATAACCCCAAAAGTACAAACGTTTGTTTCAGTCGACAAATTAATGATAAAATACTCTTTCCTAATCAATATTGGGATATTATATTACTCAATACGCATGCAATAGTTTGTAGTTAACTCTTTTTTTTTCGTATAATGTATTAAATGACACCTTTAGTTAAAAATTCCAAAATTTAACAAGAAAACACGTCTTCACACATTAATGGCTGGCACGATCACTACAGGTGTGCTAACATGATAGCATCATGTATGTAAGCCTACTTGCAAGTATACTAGATGGCAGCACTGATATTTTAAATAAAATGTTTTGGAAAGATGGATATCTTATGATGACCGGCATTTCCCACTGACCGCCATTCCCCCACTCTACCCTAATTAAGTAATTTTTTATAAAGCTTACAAAAATATAATTAAATGTTGGTGTTTTTATCTGTAATTATAAGAATTATTTATTGCTATAAAACTTTAACCGGACCAGAAATAACATGATTTTTTAATATAGCAGACGTGTAGGTATCGTTGACGGATGCAATTATTATAATATAAAAACAATGTTATCCATTACCGAGGTCAAGAAAAAAAAGATTATGTAAATATATAAGTATAGGTACATCATACTATTTTAAAATTAAAAAATATTGTGATATGTAGGTGCTTACAGCAACATGGAATTTTTAACAGGTACGCTGATAAACTTTAACATTCATAGAAAACTTAATAATATTCATATTGTTATATTTATCCTTCGTGGATTCGGGATAATAATAAATAATCTACACAACTTTGATACTGTCACAATTATTAAATAACGTCTTTTTAAAATAACAATTCGTATTTTAAATGTTAACTGTCAATCAATTTTTAACAAAACTAATACTTAAAGCAATATGAACCAGAAATATTATGTCTATCCGAAACATGGTCCAATAATGACAATATCGGCTACATACGATTTAATAATTACTATGTTACTGTTACTTCAATAGAACTAATAAATCACATGGCGGTGTACTAATTTTGACAAAATGTTCCATAGAAATTAAGAAACACCTAACACGATTCCGCCTACTTATTTTACAATCGCATTACAATGACAATTATTAGTATTCGTCCAAAGCGGTCCCTTATATATGAAATCAATTCCTTTTACAAGCATCTTCACAATTACTTATAACATACAATACTCTCGAATCTTCTGAAATATCTGTATAACTATAGCCAATGTTGTAATGATAAAATCTTTTATGTTGATAGAGCTACTTGCCACTCGTTATCTGTCACTTTTCATACGCAACTTATTTGTCATTTGTCGCTTGTAATTTCGATTTTCTCACTTGTTATTCGTCACTTGTAATTTGTCACTTATCATTTGGCACAATTCTATAAAAGACAGTAGCAAACAAAACAGAAATATCTGTATAACTATAGTTGATGTTGTAATGATAAATATTTTATGTTGATAGAGCTACTTGCCACTTGTTATATGCAACTTATTTGTCATTTGTCGCTTGTAATTTCGATTTTCTCACTTGTAATTTATCAATTATAATTTGTCACAATTCTATAAAAGACAGTAGCAAACCAAACGGAAATATATGTATAACTACAGTTGATGTTGTAATGATAAATATTTTATGTTGATAGAGCTACTTGCCACTCGTTATATGTAACTTGTTATATGCAACTTACGTCGCTTGTTATTCGTCACTTGTAATTCGTCACTTATCATGTGTCACAATTCTATAAAAGACAGTATCAAACAGAACAGAAATATCTGTATAACTGCCGCCAATGTTGTAATGATAAATATTTTATGTTGATAGAGCTACGCTAGTCTCCATGGAGCTACGTGTCACTCGTTATATGATAATTGTCAAATGTAACTTGTCATTTTTTGTTTTAGATTTTATATCAAAGAACATCGATTCTCAAAAATCGTTAACTATACTTTTATTATATAGTTGTCTGGCTTTAATTTTTATTTGGTATGTTAACAATTTGTGGAAAAAGAGATATATGTACTATCATTCATGGAGTATACCAGGGCCTATATCTGCGCCGTTTATAGGATGTGGATACCTATTTTTAATGAATAAAAATTTAAGTAAATAAGTGTAGTATGAAGAGAAATAGGAGAATAATTCGTTTCTTTTTTTAGCTGCTGTTACTCTTTTTCAATATCTTCAAGATAGGTACCCTGATATAGGTGCTGGCTGGTTTGGCTCAAAATTGTTTTACATAACTTCTAAACCCGAATATATCGAAAAAATTTTAACTAGTCCTAAAGCCATAAATAAATGTTACGCTTTTGATATCGTAGCAGAAGCGCTTGGTGGAGGATTATTTACAGTAAAAGGTAAAAAGAAACATATAACTCTAGCAATATGTATGAATACAAATAAAATTGATCCGCACCACTAAAAGTCATAAAATGTAGAAAAGTTTTTAGTAATGTTTCAAAAATTCTGTTTTTTATGTTTTTTAGTTATGTTTTAAACTTATCTGTGCTGTTTTCTATTAGTTTTTAATGTTTTGGTTGCATTGTCATCCTAACAAATGATTTTCTTTGAGCATATGGTTTTCATTACCATCTTCACTTAGTCCTGATGAAGCTGTAAAATAAACAGCGAATGTTTGACCAAACTAAAAAGAAGTTTTCTTTTATCGCCTCCCTCTGACTACATTCCCCAATAGTCACCTTATTCTTTAAAAATCAAATCAGATGTAGATCTATTTGGCCTGAAGCCACTTTGAGTCTAAAGAAGAATTTTGTCAATATAAGGCAATTATTCTAATGAGGACCTTACCTGAGTGACAAGAAATTTCTTGGAAGAGTAGAATATTCCAATTTTTCTCTGGCCAGCAAAACCGCCCAATCTCAATCCAATTGAACGAGCGTGGACTGTAATTCAGCGAAGAGTTTTTAAGACCAGAATCAATTTAAATCAGCTGTTTAAAGCTCTTTAAGAGTGCTGGATAAGGATCCCCAAGAAGATCGGGATAATTTGATCCTTAGTAAGGAAAAACGCTGTAGAACCATCCTAAATGCACGAGAAGGTCACATTCCTTATTAAAATATTTGTTTCTTTTTTCCATTATATTTTTTTTTATAAAAGATTGAATTAACAAACTTTCGTTTTTTTTACATACATTTTAACATCTTCGCTCATTTACCTCTTCTCAGGCTTCTTCTTAGACTGACACAAGTTATTTCATGAAATACTTTTGAACAATTTTATAAATACAGTTTTTAACTATTCATAGATTTTGAGCATGTGTGTAGTAATGTAAATTTTTAGAACCAATGTGGAAAAAACACAGAAAAGCTGTCATGCCAGCGTTCAATCAAAAAATATTAGATTATTATCAAGAGATTTTTGTCGAAAAAACAGAAATATTCGTAGATCTGCTTCAAAAACAAATTGGAAATAAGGATATAGATTTTTTTGAATATGTAACGAATTGTACCCTTGATATTATCTGTCGTAAGTAATATGTATTTATATTTGTATTTTTATGTATGAGCGAAATTAGAAGTGACAGATACATCTGCGATCTATGCGATCTAATATGTCTTCCTTTCCTTGCTATAATTTTTATGTTTCCTCAGTCTAATTGCAGCTTTTCTAATCCTATCTTTATTAGAAAGTTTAGATATCGTTTATCTTTAAGTTAGGTTAAACATGCTATTATCAAAGTCAATTGAAGACAAAGAAGTAGCCCTAGCGGCGTTTATTGACATTGAAGGAGCCATCAGTAATGTGGATCCGAGTCAGTGACCGACGCACTTTCAAGGAGGGGAGTCCCTCCACTAATATGCCAATGGGTGTATTCCAACCTAACGCATAGGATCGTAGTGTCCAAGTTAGGTGAGGCGTCCAATGAGGCAACAGTGGGAAGGGGCTGTCCGCAGGGAAGGGTACTGTCGCCTCTGCTGTGGTCAGCACTTGTGGATGACCTTCTTAAGAAACTCCTCAATAAAGGCCTTCACTGCCTAGGTTTCGCAGATGATATGGCCATAATCATTCAGGGGAAGTTTCTGGGCACAGTCTCAGAGCGGATGCAGTCCGCAATGAATATGGTGTACAAGTGGTGCAAGGATGAAGGCCTAACAGTCAATCCACAAAAAGCATCAGTTGTCCCGTTCACTAATAAAAGAGCGTTGCAAGGCTTAAAACCAATAAAGCTCAATAACGTGCTGGTTCCAATGGCCACAGAAGCCAAATACCTGGGTGTGGTGTTTGACCAGAGTTATCATGGATGCAACACATTCAAAAGGTAAAGCTACAACAGCCCTTGGTAGGTGTAGACAATTGTGTGACAAGAACTGGGGCTTGAACCCCAAAATGAACCTATGGTTGTATACACAAGTCATTAGACCAATGTTAACCTATGGTTCGGTGGTGTGGTGGAGTAGAACGCAGCAGTCCGGAGTGATCAGGCAGCTGGAAAGCATTCAAAGGCAGGCATGTCTAAATGTTACAGGTGCCATGGGGACCACCCCAACGGACGCACTATAGGTTCTACTCAACCTACCACCATTGCACATTTACATTCAGGGCGAGGCTATGGCAACTGCTCACAGGCTGCTACAAGGCCAGGCCCCCATTACCTTATTAAAAGGGAAAAAGCAAGCAGAGTTATACGATAGGGTCAAGCCGGATCAAATAATGAGCATGCCTCAGGATAGTCCCCAGGTATAACTTTGTGAGAAACTTTCGAGTAGAAATACTGGAAAGGGACTCATGGAACAATGGCCTCCAAATCCAAGGGGAGTCAATCTGGTATACCGATGGCTCAAAGAATAAAGAAAGGCACAGGGTCAGGTATATACAGTAGAGTACACAGGATAAAAGTCCAACTAAGTCTAGGTGCGTGTAACGATAACACAGAAACACCGCGTCATCGTTGTACTTGCCAGCATACCCACCATCCGTTCGAGATGCGCAGCCAAGATACGACACGTCGTCCAAACTCGCGCAGGCACATCCAGTGAGTGGGAGCACCGTTCAGCTGGTATAAAAAGGCGATGTCATCGCTGCAGAAGGGAGTTCGACCGAGAGTACTGATCTCGGAAGAACTCCAACCTGGGCTCTGGGTATTGACCAGTAGCCACCGACCTTCCCTGCCTTTGCAGCCGAGTATTGATCGGCTGCACCGTCCCGATCCTTGGGTATTGACCAAGGATTATCCTACCCGGCAACTGAGTATTGATCAGTTGCACCGTTCCGATCCTTGGGTATTGACCAAGTGTTGTCCTACCCCGCAACCGAGTATTGATCGGCTGCACCGTTCCGATCCTTGGGTATTGACCAAGAATTATCCTGCCCGGCAACTGAGTATTGATCAGTTGCACCGTTCCGATCCTTGGGTATTGACCAAGGGTTGTCCTACCACGTAACCGAGTATTGATCGGTTAGGACCTACCATAACTATCCGATACCGACCGTAATCTATAATTAATTTATTTATTTACAGGGAGATCCATCCGAGGTCCAAAGGGGACGTAGATCCGTTCTATTCCTTTCTTGTGGAATTAACATTTTATTTGGGGCTCTGACACATGCCGCAAGTCAAAATTCTCTGACACTGGCATGGATATCAGGACACTCAGGGTTTCGAGGCAATGAGAAGGCTGATGAATTGGCCCGTGCGGGAGCTAATACCCCAATGATTGGACCGGAACCATTTGGCGGAGTTGCTGACACATTCAGAAAGGCAGCCATTGAGGAATGGAGGCTAGAGAAGGCCCAAGAGTGGTGGGAAAAATCACCGGGCAAGCGACAAGTCAAAGTCTTCATAAAATGGACACTCGGCGAAGTTTACTGCAGAGCTGCTATCACAAAGGTGAAACGATGTCAGAATAATTGTCAGTTTCTTGACAGGACATTGTAGGCTCAAGAAACACATGAGTCAGTTGAACTTAGCAGATGAAGACATCTGTCGATACTGCCAAGAGGAGGAGGAAAACGCATTTCATGTCCTATGCCAATGCGAAGGCCTTGCAAGGACGCGGTGTCTAGTAATGGAAGAGGAGAAACCGGCTGCTCCAAGTTATGCGGAGTGGCCACTGTCAAGGCTATTAAGTCTCATTAAGAGGGCAGGGCTGGACAAGGTTCTTTAATCCTATTCTTGAGATAATGGGTGGTCACAATAGATCTGCAAAGGTCGCAGTGATACAGGCTAACAGCCAACCCAATAAACATCTAATCTAATCTAGGTTAAGTGTCTTGGCCTATCTTCATTTATGCAATTCTGGAAGACAGGAATTGCGACAGCCAGATGGAAATCGTCCTATCATTCAGTGCTCTTTTGACAGCCTTATGTAAAGTATTGTTAAAGGCCCTTTCTATGTCTAGAATGAACATACCATGGTTTCTTTTTTGTTTAGTACGTCTTGGATTTCATCAGTCAAAGGTACCAAGACTGTCTCTGTCTTTGCCCGCTAGATACGTATGTTGACGATGGTGCAGTGGCACCTATTCCAGTACTCTTATTCTAATACAATTGTCTACAGCTTTTTCCATCGTCTTAAGAACACAGGGTAATTGGTCTAAGGGATTTGGTGGTGTCCCGTTTCTCTGCCTTTGGGATAAAGGTGGTTCTGGCACTTCTCCACACTTCTGGTATATATCCCAGTTCAAAACTGCACCGACTACTTCGGATCAAGTGAGGAATACTTTTTTAGTGGCTGAAAGGAGTTTATAACCCATCTCATTCGTTTTTCACTGGATATATGTACTGTCATTCAGTGTCTTTCCCGGTTTGTCTTTTAGTTTTATTACTCGTATTCTTCCTGCAGGAAAGTAAGTTTCTAACAGGAGCATGGCTTGTTTTTTTTCTTTCCTTTCTGTGAAGCGTCCAGCTGGCTTTCGCAGTGTTATTACTGTATCTACTCTTCTTTTTGCCAGGACATTATGTAGCCTTGCAGCAGAAGGCGTAGAGTCCATTTCTTAGCAGAATTCCTGAAGCTATTTCTCTTAGCTTTTCTGATTTCTTTATTGTAGGTTTTGAGTTTCTCTTTGTAGCTCCACCAGTATCCGTTACGTTTGGTTCTATTGGAGATCTTAGATTTAACAGATTACTGTTCCACCATATTGCGTCGTTTAACTATCCAGTCCTCTAGAAAGGACAGCTTATTTCATAGAGATCGAGTATTGCCTCTTTTAATTCTATGAGATCATTCTCTAATACCAGGTGGTTTTGTCTTTACCTGTGGTGTGAAAGCCTTCTGTTTAGGTTAGTATTATAATTTTTTTCCCAGTTAGTTTTTCTGTAATTTCTCCTGAGTATGGGCTCAGCAGGATTACACTCTAATCTGAATATGATTAGTCCGTATCAGAGAGCGAAGGTTCGTTCAAAACTTTCAAACTCTCCAATCTTTCTTCTGATCTTTTAGATTAACTGTGGGTAGTGTTATGTCTATCACTTCTTAGCTAACATAACTGTTAAATTTCATTGTTAAAAGTTACATTTTTTAGAAACGGCATTGGGTGTGAATATGACATGCCAAAATTCGAATAACACCTTTGGAAAAAATTTGGACCGGTAAAGTGTACTGAAATAAACCCAATATATTTTTTTAATTTTTAATCTTACAGACTAATGCATATCACAACAGTAAGAATAGTAAATTTTGAGCATCATATACTGGACTTTGCTTGGCCATTATATAAAATGAGTAAAGAGTTCACTGAATGTGTTAATAAATTTAATAGCTTTTGTGAAAAGGTAAATAAAGCTAGATTTTTTTGTCATCTTACAAACACCTCTTTATTTTGTACCCAAAAGCTAATCACCAGCAGACACCCGTCAAAAAACTAATCATGTCCTAGACCACTTTAACCTCGTCAAAAGCTAATCATGTTCTAGGCCACCTTAGACCCCTCAAAAGCTAATCATGTTCTAGACCACCTGAAAAGTGGTCTGAAACATGATTAGCTACTACTACTACTGTTATCGTAGGTTAAAAAGCAAATTAGATGTACATCTATTTGGCCTAAAGCCACTTTGTGCCTGAGAAAGAATTTTGTCAATATAAGGCAATTATTCTAGTGAAGACCTTACCTGAGTGACAAGAAATTTTTTGGATGAGTAGAATATTTCAGTTTTTCTCTGGCCAGCGCAATCGCCCGATCTCAATCCAATTGAGCGAGCGTAGGATGTACTTCAGCAAAGGGTTTTTAAGACCAGAATCAATTTGAAAATCAACTGAGCAGAGTGCGATTTTCGGCTCTTCGAAATATGGTGGTCTTTGATTTTAGTACAGTCTCATATATTTTCTAGCCAGGAATGCTGGTTTCTTTCTGGACCACGACGCTCCTCTATTTTCCCTTGCAATATAAGTTTGCGAAAGTGCTATTTACTTCCTCTAAGAATATGGCCAAGGTAGGAAATCCGCAAGGGATATGCCAATTGCAACGTGTGTTTATACCATTGGAGAAAAAGGATCCTTTATTTGCTTTATTGGCACCACCAACAGAACCTTCTGACACCAATCTAACTTCAATTTTTGGTTGACATAAATCCAGAACAGTGTTGCGATATCTCGCTGAAATGGTTTATGTTAGAGAATGAAGCACCACACCATTCAACTATTTCTCGCTAGTACTGCGCATTTCAACGTATTCGCTCTACTCACAGCGACGAATCCAGGCTAGGTCCACCCAAAACAGCAGTCACACAGAAATGTGGGTCGTCAGCTAATTAAGGATAACCACTGTGAAACATTCCAAGAGAAAGAGGCATCTTTGGACATTCCAAAGACCTGGATCCAAAAGATCCTACATGAAGAACTGGGTGTTACGAAGTTAATTTCCTTTAGGATCCCTCATTTGCTCACAGAAGAGCGAAAGGCGGTTCGCGTCAATTAATGTAGAAAAATATAAAAACATTTCATCAAAGGAAACTTAAAAAGCGTTTCTGGTATTCTTAGTGGTGATTAATCCGTTCTCGAAGTGTATCAAAAAAATAGTTACAACTTTTGTGTCAAAATCTGCTCATGTGGCAACAATTGCTGTAGAAATGTAGAAGATCGAAAAACTGTTAGTTCCCATTGGTAAACTATTGTTTAGAAAAAATTATAAAGGAACTTTGAAAACGCAACACACAACGGCGAATCATCTATCTATACATATAATAAAACTGTAGGAATGTATATGTTTGTGCGCGCATCACATGAAAACTACTGATCCTATTCGAATGCAGTTGTCAAAGACGTATTTGTCTTTTTTCAACTTAACGTCTGGTGTATAAAACTTTCTCCCTTCCCCCTTTAACGGGGCGAGGAAAGAAATTTTTATACAAAAATCAACACGCCACGCGAACGACGTCGCGGGTACATCGAAATAGAACCGAAAAATATGGTTAGATTGTTTTGTGTCTGTCTGTATGTTTGTGCGCGTATCACATGAAAACTACTGATCCGATTCGAATGCGGTTTTCACATATGTATTTGTCTTCTTTTAACTTAACACCTGGTGTATAAAAATTTCTCTCCCATTCCTTAAATAGGGTGGGGTAAGAAATTTTTATGCATCAATCACACGCCACGCGAACGACGTTGCGAGTACAACTAGTCCTACAAAAAAACAATGCAATACACTTATGTTAGCCCACACCATCTACCCAGCTAACATTATCCGCAGTCGTGGACCTTATCAAACAGCACCCTCACCAAAAATTTATACAGTGTTGGGATGAAACTACGAACTGTAGACTGGCCAGAGAGTTATTACCTCATCCTGGCGAGCAAACAGCAAAAAAATTCAAGGCATTGACCAGACAGAATCTCCGAACAGCTGTGGGAATCTTGACAGGTCACTGCCAATTGCGACAACATCTCTTTAGGATGAAATTAACAGAATCGCCGCTATGCAGAGGCTGCGAACAAGAAGAGGAAACAATAGAACACATTATGTATGACTGCTCTGCTTTTTCTGAAATCAGAAGATCCGTGTTGGGCGAGTATTGGCTTACACCAGCCGATGTGTGGGAGATCCCCCTCGGGAGCCTCATCACCTATTTTAAATCACTAGGCCTGGTGACAGCCTGAGGTGAGGATATCCCTACATACGGGAGGATGCACAATGGGTCATATGTAGCCTCAGTGCTGGCTAAGGACTAGCTCGCCCCTCCACAAATTTCCAGATCCAGATCCAGAAGACAATGAAAGTGCTCACACTGCTCAAAAGACAATCGAGTTTTTTGAGTTCCAATTGTTGGACAATTTACCGTTCCGACCCAACCACTTCTTCACATTCCCAAAGATCAAGAATACAATGCGTGTGCAGCGATTCCAGACGTCAGAAGAAGCCATCGATGTCTTTAAACTGCGATTTGCAGGTGTCAACAGAAGACTGGAATAACTGTTTTACGATTTGGTTTGAACCTATTCAAAAGTGTATCTATCGATCTTGGTGGGACATATTTTAAAAAGCAATAAAGTATTGTAAGTCAGTATATTTTATGGGTATATACAAAACGATAAAGGCTACCCTCATAACTGCATCTTGCTTCTGGATGTAAGAAGACATCAATGAAAGCAGTGGTAGATATAACGTTTTATCCATCAAGTACATAGTTACGATCATCTGCTTCCTCTGTTCTTTACTCACGTAAGAGATTAATAATGACTGTACCGTTTTCTTTGAACTAATCTCCTTTTACTTCATATTTTTGCACGTTTCTTTTATTACCATTTCCAAGGTTAATGACAACCAACAACCACGATCGCGTCTCTACGACAGCCCAGCCATACATCGCTGCTAGTATAACCGGCTTTATTAATCACAAAATAATCGTTTAATAATTTTTTAGATAGTAAAAAAGAAACTAGAAACATATCCAATTTCAAAAACTAGAAGTAATTCAGTTGTTCAAATAGAAGAAGGTAAGTTTTATTATTATTTATTCACAAAATCCTATCGTTTACCATTAGATGTAGCCTATTGATTATTATAACCATAAATAACCGGCCAATTGAAAAAGTAGAATCATATATATATACTTAGGTCAAAAGATAGAGTTAACAAAAAACAATCTAACTGCAGATTTATCACGCCGAATATCCTTGGCATGGTTAGCATTTGGAAGAATGCAAGATGTCTTTAAATCCAACGTACCAAATACTATAAAAGCCCAAAGCTTTTGACCAATATGTCCTACCGGTTTTCACGTATAGAACAAAGACCTAGGCACTAAACAAGACTATTATAAAAAGATTACAAGTAACACAGCGAGCCATGGAAAGACGAATCTAAAACATCAACCTACAAGACCGCATTACCAACACAGAAATAAGAAGAAGAACAAAAGTTAAAGATGTTATAGAAAAAATATGTGCACTAAAGTGGAACTGGGCGGGACATATTGGGAGAATAACAGACAACAGATAGACACGAAGGATAATAGAATGGAGAAAAAAAATAAGGCTTATAGGTCTCAGATTTATATTGGCCTTAGGCTTTGTTTTCCTTTCCCTGATAAACGTGAACACTCCTATCTATTATCTTTCTTAGCCCTGAATTATTATTATTTTTTAATATAATTGTTTATTTCTTTGTGAATTGCAGCATCATACAAATTAAAAAATGGTAAAATAGCATTTCTGGATCTTATTATAGAAAACACAAATTTTACAGCCAAAGAACTGGAGGATGAAGTGAAAACCTTTATTATGGCGGTAATAAATTTTGTACAGGACACATTTTTTTTGTACATTTTGATCGATTTATTTTTTAGGGCACAGATACAACTGCTTCTGCTCTTTGTTTTATATTCGTAGTACTAGGAATGTATCCAGATATACAGGTTCGTATAACAGACAAGTAGCTCTTGCCATAGACATAATAGATATCCAGTAAGCCTGTTCCACCAGTGCTAATAAGAAGAAATTAGAACAAAGCAGTCCTTTCATCTCTTTCTAGTTACCTGTGCAGTAAGCAAAAACAATACCTCACTGGGTTGGTATGACCTCTTCCACTAGACGAAGAGAAAAGGACTGTTTTAAATTTTATTCTTTTTGCTTTAGGAGAACAGGCTCAAGTTGAAACGGTCAGTCTAAGTATTAAAGCAATAAATTTTAAACATAATTTAACTTTTGTAAACCTCGATGCCCAATTGCGTGAAAGTGACGTCATTGTGAACAATGTGACGTTTAAAAGAATGGTAGTTGCCAGGTTTAACTTAGAAAGACTTACTATCTTTGTCTTATTAACGCGCAATAGAAAGAGATACTTTTAAGAAAAATGGCAAGCGGCACTAGTGCACTTAATAAAGTTTTTCAGTAGAATAGTATCTCTTTCTATTGCGCGTTAATAAGATAAAGATACTAAGTCTTTCTAAGTTAAACCTGGCAACTATCATTCATTCAAACCTCGCATTGGTTCCACTTACATTTACGTCACAATGATGTCACTGACATGCAATAGTGCATCGAGGTATAGATATAGTGATGGAGCTCTGACAGCTGTCAAAGTCATAGTGTTGCCAACTGCACAATGCAACCAGTTTTTCTTTGTCAAACATTTTATTAAAGTTTTTACTGTTTTGCAGTCAACTGTTTCAAATGTTGTCATAAATTTAATTCCATGTATTCTTAACGCATATTAATGTAATTAATCTTTATTTTAGCAAAAAGTTCTAGACGAAATTTTAGATGTAATGGGTCCTGATAGAAAAGTAGTACCATCAGATTTACCGCGTATGAAATACACAGATAGAGTTATTAAGGAAACTTTAAGAATATTTCCTTTAGGTATATTGCTCCTCAGAGACATTCAAGCGGACATTGATGCTGGTATTTATATTTTCTATTCATATTACACCAAAGCTTCACCTTTAATTTATTTATTTTATTATTTGATTTGTTAAAGAAAATGACAATCTTGTCATAAATTTGCGTTAAACTAACTGTCAATCTTGTCATCAATTTGCGTTGAACTAACTGCCAATCTTGTTATAAATTTGCGTTAAACTTGTCACTAACTGTCAATCTTGTCATAATTTGACGTTGATTCGTCATTAACTGTCAATCTTGTCCTAATATTATTAGTCAACGTATATATAGGACAGAAAGAAGAAAAAAGATTTAAATAGTTTCTATTTTTTTCTTTTCAAGGTGATATGGTGTTTCCAGCAGGAGCTTCTGTGATGGTTGGAGCGTTCCACTTGCATAGAAATGCAAAATATTGGCCAGATCCGATGAAATTTGATCCAGATAGATTTTTACCGGAAAATGTTGCTAAGAGACATCCATGTACTTATTTACCTTTTTCATATGGACCAAGAAATTGTATAGGTAAGAAATTTAAACAATAATTTGCCGGGAATCTTATGCAGATCAAAATTCCATAGCGGCCATTATTAGTACCTACCCTAACATACCCGACAAAGTCGGAAAGTAAGTGAGCACGATAAATTTCTTCGCTGCATCTTCTCAACAAGATTGGGCGTTTTCGAAGTTAGTTTAAATCGGCTAGCCAATCAGAAACTGTAATTTCATACAGTAATGTTCTAAAAATTTATAATGCACTATTGCCAACTTTAAAGCAAAGTAACCCACTGTACATCAAAATGTATTTTTGGTTAGATTCATGTTCTAAATTAATTAAAAGTGAAAGATAGCGCCTTTTTGAAATGCTACAATATGATTATTTATGTTACAGGTTCACGATATGCTACAATGAACTTAAAAACAATATTAGCAACAACTTTAAGACGATTTAAAGTATTTACTCACTATAAAAGTTTAGAAGAAATTGAACTGGATTGTCATATTGTGTTACGATTAAAAGATGGACCGAAAGTTTGGTTAAAAGGGAGAAAATTTTAAAACAATGTTAAAAATAATAATTTACAAATGGTGATATGTACGCACACAATCTAAATAAAAACAATTTAAAAATTTATCAAATAGTTGTATTCATTTTAAATATAACTTTTTCAACAAGAGGCAACTTTTTACTCTGTAAATCCCAGGTAGCTCTATTTTAATATCGGTTTATATCATTTGTATATATATATGTATATATATATATATATACTCCGTTCACTTTTTATTCCTATCTCAGTAGGCTCTGTTAGTATAGTCGTTTTCAAGAAAATTGGTTGATTTGGTAATGGCAAGAAAGTGCACCCTATTGTGATGGGCAATAAACAACCAGGTAACAGATTGTCGATAAGGGCCGGAATAAAAATTATATATATATTAATGTAGTTACTATTATGTTATTTAAAAAGGATTGCTTTTCTATGTCATATGTTATGTTTGTATTAATTCTAATAATTCTAAATAATAATAATCTCTATTTAAATATTCTCTGTAGCTTCTTTGTGTTATAATAATATCTATTTACTTCTTTAGTTGGGGATCTTTTGCCACTAAAACAATGGCCCTTGCTTATTAATCTTGATTGATATGTCAAATTTGTCAAGGGTCGTTTTTTAAACCTAAAAATGTCTAAAAAAATGATAATATATTTTTTTTTAAAATAACCCTTAGCTTTCGACAACCAGACAAATTTTTGCAATTCTGGAGGCGGTGCAGTCCCATCTCCTGCAAAGTAGCATGACACTATCATGACTTCTTGGCGTCCTTTCTTGAACTCGAGTTCAGCTTGAGTACTGAGCATACTGATAATTGATACTGTTACTTACCACAATACAAGCTCTCGGTATGTCCGTATTACTTACATTGTATATCAACTTTGTATCCCTGCTTGCAAGTCCTCTCACCTGCCCTTTACGAACCCATGGTTCCTGAATTAGTGCAATTCCCATTTGGTTGCTGATAAAAGCCCTTGAAATAACCACTGATGCTCCCTTAGCGTGATAAGCGTTTAGCTGAGCAATATTTATTCCGATTTCTTTTTTTTACCTTCCGCTCTTCGGTGAGGACCCATTTCTTACTTCCAACGAGGCTGTCGTTATCTGACTCACCCGAGAGGGTGACCTCCTCGTCCTGCACTTCTCTGACCTCCATGGCTGCCTCATTTTTTGAGTCTTTGTCATAAAGGTCAGCAACGTGGAAGGACCCGATGCTTCCCGCATTGCTAGGTGTCTCTCTATAGGTGAGCTACCATCACGTTCTTCTGTGGCGGTTTTCCCCTCTGGGTTTCCTTCCCCATCTTTTTTTTCTTCCCTTCTTAGAGCGCGAACGGGAATTTTCCCGAACCGGTAGAAGAAGGTGAAGCCCTTGTCCTTAAGGGATTGGCAGGATAGTTCGTCTATCATTGCCCTCAAGAGTTGCCCTGCCGCTTCTTCTTTCAGGCTGAGACCTTTCCATTGGTCCGTCCTTAGACCCTCATTTTGGATTTTAATCAGCTGAAGTAGGTTCTCAGCAGATAGCCCTTTGCTCCTGGGGAGGAAGGCAGTAATCACATGTGATTTGGGGATGTCATCTCCCCCACATGTCGTCAACTAACTTTCTTTCCATTTTTTTAGGTGGCGTATTCGAGTAGATTTTTGGTTTTCGAAAATATATTTCAGGTCGAAAAGTAACAAAAACAAATTAATTTAATTATAATTTTTTAATGAAGTTTACATGGAAAATCACGTTTCTATTTATATAATAATATAAAAAACAAGTTTATCAATTACCGACAACAAAAAGCAGAAAAAATTCGTCACCACAATATAACCTAGGTAACAACAGGATCATTATATGTGTTTAGTTTCGTTCAATGTTGGTGCAGGATCGAACTTTACTTGTATTTCGTAGAAGAAATTATTAATTTTATTCTATAAATGTTCTACCGTCTTTTCAAATGATTAAACAAGAAGTTATGGCAGTTATACATTTAAATCAACCAATACCTTGAGAAAAGTTTTGTACTCAATAGGATTTAGATATCGAACCTTAAATAAAAGACAATCGATTATGGAATCGCAAAGAATCATTATGGCCCGTAATGTGTACTTAAACGCAATCGATAAAGCACGCCAGGAAGGAAAGTTTATTGTCTATTTTGATGAATCTTGGTACCATGGAGATTACATCAGGAGCACGCACTCTAATGTGGCATTTGCCAGAATATGTCCACACTTTATAGTTACGTCCTCCATAGAAAAGGCAGAACTCTTTGCCAAAATATTCTCTTCGAACTCGACACTTAACCCACCGGGAAACATGGAACTACCTTTTATTCCACGGGCTCCCCACATAATGAAAAATATCATATTTAGGGTTAAGCGTGTGCAGAGAGTCCTTGCTACTCTGAATACCGACAAAGCAAGCGGCCTTGATAAAATACCTGCTTTACTCTTTAAATGTTGTGCTCCTGAACTAGCGCCAGTTTTTACTAAGCTATTTCAACTATCATATGATCTGGTATTTTTCCAGAATCCTGGAAAACTGCTCAAGTACACAGAAAGGCTGTAAAACCCAGCCTTCTAACAACAGACCCATAGCTGTTCTATCTGTTATTAGCAAAACTATGGAGAAATACGTCAATCACGAAATCCTGAGCTATCTTGAGATACACAACCTTTTAAGTGACTGGAAATATGTCTTTCGCCAACAATGGTCAACAGCCGATCAACTAGCATATGTAACTCATGTCTGGAGTGATGCCATCCAGCGCTATGGGGAGACTCAAATAGTATCACTAGACATCTCAAAAGCATTTGATCAAGTGTGGCATGCAACTCTTTTAAACAAACTGCCTTCATACGGACTCTCGCAAAACCTTTGCAGATGGATATCCAACTTTCTCTCCAACAGGCACATCTAAGTTGCTGTATATGAACATTCTTCCAACCTCTACAAGATCAACGCTGGAGTTCCCCAAGGATCGGCTCTAGCTCCTACTCTATTCTTATTACACATTAATGATCTACTAGAAGCCACGAATAGTTAATTATAGAGTAGGTACCTACTTCCAGTTCATTCCTGTGTTATCGATTTGAATGACACATCTAGTAAGGATGATACTGACGAGCATAAGTTTTTTTATATGATTTAGAATCTAAATCTGTATCATTTGGAACCCATTTTCGTTGTAGGTTTTTAACCTATTTTCCTTTTCAAGAGATGTAACCTTGACGTGGTGGGAAGGCTTGCGTGCTTTAATCATCATTATAATTTAAAGTTAGACTAATACATCTCAGATTATAATAAATCTTTAAAAATATTTTAAATATTTGTAAAATCGTAAATATCGAGTATCTAAATCATATATGTAATTGAAATCCGATCCTGCAACAAGCAGTTAATTAAATTGTCGTCATGAAATTTAAATGCAAAAAGTAACTTTGAACTAAACTTTTTAATAACTATATATATATAGATATATATATATATATCACACTCTTTTGAAATTGAAAAATATTGTGATATAGCAACATGGAATTTTTAACAGGTATGCTTATAAATTTTATTTTTTATTAATTTAATATTTATAGAAAACTTTAAGGTTACATTAATTCACATAAAGCTGAAAATTTTCATAAATGTTGGGAACACTATTACAACTAATTTGTCAAAAGTCCCTATCGATACGACTTGTGCAAAAAAATTTATTCAAGGTCAAATGTCGCGAAAATCGGTTTTTCAGCTAAAAATAGTTGAGTGAAAAATTATTCATTATGCGATTGTCTATTTAGTATATAGGGGGTTTCAGGGGCGATAAATCGATCTAGCTAGGAATCATTTTTAGAAAATGTCATTTTATTCGTGTTTTATCGATAAATCAACTTAAACATAAACTTACTTTTTTTTATTGGAAGAAAAATAACAAAAAGGTGGCGTTTGAGTAGTTCCAATTTAAACTGAAAAATATGACTTCCTGACATCTATTGGCGAATAATAATACTATTTTATTTAAATTGTGAGCAACTAATTGCTTTAACGACACAACAACAGCTAAAGCTATTCCAGCAGATGGCGTTGTTAAGTAACACGAAGTCAATAAGTGTTTGCTTTGAGGTTAGACTAAGAAAATCAATTGTTAATTTATATTATTTGTGTCTTCTTAATGCACGTGCTCACTTAAAAATGCCTAAACGATCTTGGAAAAAAACGCTTATAAACAATCTAACTTCACGAAGACGCAACTCGTCTCAAGAACACCTAGAAGAGCATCGTTATCAAACTGATCAGGATTCTCAAACTTCTCACAGTGAAGACTCATTTCAAGGATACCGTCATGAAAATAATCAGGTTTCTGCTCGTCCCACACGTGCTGCTAAAGTAAGATGCTTGCAAAATTTGACTGACATTACACGAGCAAAGCTCGGTCATCCAGGTACTTTCAATAAAAATGAGACCCTTTTCGCTCTCTCACTCTTACATAGTATGTTTAAAACTACCTACCGGAGTAAGCATCCTCACAGCCCTGTTATACAATTCTAAGAATATAAACTCGAAAAAAAATCAAGTCTTTGAACAATTCACTTGCACCCAGCAGGAAGAAGAAGAAGGAGACGGCATGGTTGAAGGTCTATTAGACGATTATCAGTCAGTTGAATAATTTTTCCAATTTATTCATAACCTACATCACTTGAATCTTCTCCAATTACAGACAATATTTTTAACTCAATAGAACAACAATAGATCGTGTAATAGGCCTACCGGGAAACCAAGTTTAAAAAAAACGTGCCAAGTGCACTACCCGGTGTGTCCGGTTTGCGGCGATTGGTATCAAATGCTAAAGTCAAACAAACGTATTGCGGCCCTCTCAGATTTTTTTCCTCAATACCCCATGACCGAATTGCGGCTGGCTACAGGTAGGCCAATAAAGATTAGGGTAGACACCTAGTCGTAATGACGGTTTATAATCCTTAAAAAATACCTGATTGGCAAAATTTCCCAAAATGCAAATCATGGATTTCTTATGAGAAATTTTATAAACGCTTTAGTAAAGGTTATATGCGCTGTGTTTTTTATCGCTAATATCCAACTGATTTTGCCTACACTCTAAGGGGTATCAATCGGTACTAGCAAAATTTAATAGATAGATAGATAGATAGATACTTTATTAACTGTTAAAACATAAGTTTTTTTAGCATCGTCATACAAAAAATAAAGATAAAAATAATACAATAAAATATAAACAGTAAACAATAAAATGTTAAAGACAAATACAACATATTATGAATTTACATCTCAGTTAAAAAACATTAGAGGAACTGAAATTATATTTTGCTATATAAAATGTCACTAGAACACATAAAAAAAATGAGTAAAAAATAAAACCGTTTTAATACTTGCACTGACTCACTGTGACAACTTCGCGGGGATATACCTAAGTGCATAGTGGATATATACTTGGTTTATTAAGATTAGATTTATTCAGATTAGAAGCCAGCAGGAGAAACTCTTCATGCTCGTAGAAACAATTTTCTAAAAGAAATTTTTTTACAATTCTTTTGAATTTAAAATTGGGCAAATTTCTAATGTCTTTTGAGAAAGCATTATATAAAGTAAAATTTAATGAGTTTCGTTTACTGGACTCCAATCTGAATCTAGGAGGTCGGAGCATGGATGAATTTCGGGTATCATAATGGTGAATGTCCGATTGAGAAGATAAATGGTTCTGGAGGCTGTGTATTTCAATTAAAGTATGAAAACGGCATAATACCAAGTTTCTTGAATAAGGGTCTACAATGATCACGATACCCTACTTCAGATATAATTCTCACTGCTTTCTTTTGACATCTGAACACTTTCATTGCATTAGTGCAATTTCCCCAAAAGAGAATGCCATATGAAGCAATAGAGTGGAATAGGGAGAAATACATCACTTTTCTAGTTTCAATACTAGTTATATCCACAGTTTGTCTCAAAAGGAATAATACACTGGAGAGCTTTCCCATCAGGTAGTTTACATGTTTATCCCATTTCAATTTGGTGTCAATGACTATCCCAAGAAATTTGGCATGTGCACTGTTGCTGTAGGAAGAACTTTTAGAAAACACAAGTTTCTGAGTTTTTTGAGTATTTAATATTAAGTTATTTTTTGTTAACCACACATCTACCAACCTAACAAGCCTTTCTTGGTCAGTTATTAGTTGATTGAAACAGTTGTGCTTATTAATTGTGGATGTGTCATCAGCAAATAATACGCAAATTTCTGGTGCAAGAAAAGCAATAAGGTCGTTTATGTATATAATAAACAATAGAGGCCCAAGGATTGATCCTTGAGGTACTCCATGTTTTACTCCCCTTTTGTTGGATTTAACATTATTTATTTCAACATATTGTAGTCAATTTTGTGAATATGATTTCAATAATTTAAGGGGTATTCCTCGTATACCATAAAATTGTAGTTTATTGATCAGGATTTCATGTGATACACAGTCAAACGCCTTTGTAAGATCGCATAATGTCAGTACTGTGTGCTCACCTAGCTCAAAACCTTCAACAATGTTACTTAAAACGTTTAGCAAAGCTTGGATGGTATTTTTACTCTTGCGAAAACCAAACTGAAATCTTTTTAAAAATAAATATTTTTCAAAATAATTTACTGGTTGGTTTTTTAACAATTTCTTTATAACTTTTGCAAATACTGATAAAATACTGATGGGACGGTAACTATCAGGAGATTCTAAATCACCCCTTTTTTTGTATATTGGAGTAACTCTAAATATTTTAAGTACATCGGGAAATATACCAGAAGTAAATATTTGATTTATTAGAATCGTTAAGGGTGTTACTAAAATATCAGATACTTGTTTGATTAGATCACTGTGTAGATTGTGACAGTCAAGGGCTTTAGAATTTTTAAGAGTTTCAATGGCTGTAAGAACTTCCTGTTCCACCACGGGTTTTAAAAAGAAAGATTTACTTGAATTTGGAAAAGGTTTAAAATGGTCTATAAATGAGTTATCAAAGTTTGGTAGTGTTTTTATAATCTTATCAGCCACGGTACTAAAATAATCATTAAAATATTCTGCTGATACATTCCCTAGTTTATTTTCAATCTTTTTATTTCGTTCCTTATTTATTATATCCCATGTAGCACGTGAAACATTGTTTGAGGATATTATATAGTTGTTGTATGATACTTTTTTAGCAGTTTGTATTTGCTTTTTGTATTTATTCTTAAATTTTCTAAAATTTTGTTTTAAAATGGGATCATTACTTACAGCAGCAATGTGTTGATATGTGCTAAGGTCATCTCTCATTTTTTCGTTCATCGTTAAACCACATGTTTTTTGTATATCTTAAATTTGTATTGACTTTACTTAGAGGAAATGATTGCTCAAAATATTTTACTACGGAGCTTAAGAAATAATTTGTGTTATCCTGGACACATGGGTTATTTTCTGAATAGAGGTACGACCAATCAGTTTTCATTAAGCAATTTCTAAATTCAAGTATGCCTGAGTCAGTTACTTTTCTTCGATATACATAATTTGTTGGTTTTTTGACTTTGGTTTTAGCAGTATTGTCAATCAATAAGAATTGACCTTTGTGGTCAGAAAAACAAGGTTCAAAGACTCCACAGTCCATAAAATCCAGAGAACCTACAACAATGTTATCCAGGCAAGTGGCAGAATGATCAGTAATTCTAGTAGGTTCATGTATAATATGTTTAAGGCCAAAAGACTGTAACAAATGTTGCAATTCCTCTAGTTGAGCTGATTTCGTTAAAAAATCTATGTTAAAATCCCCGCAAACTATTATATTTTTGAATTTTGCTGTATATTTATTAAGTAGTTCTTCTAATTTATTGTAGAAGCTTTTAAAATCACTGATACCTGTTCTGTAAAATGCTAGTATTAAACTATCAATATTAGACACATATACTCCACAAAATTCAAAATATAATTCACTTACCATATCATCTAATCGGATTTCTTTGAACTCGATGTTGTTTTTAATAAAAATAGCCGAACCTCCGTGAATATGTATTTTTTCGACAATATTTAGAGGCCAATTGGTAACCATTTAAATTTATCAAGTCGAGATTGCCTTCAGTGAGCCAATGCTCTGATGTGCATACGATATCAAAATTATACTTACTGAAGAACAATTCCATTTGTGCTATCTTGTTCGAAATACACTGTACATTAATGTGACAAATTTTTAGGGTTTTTGATGATTATTTAAAATGTTCTAGTGACAATTCAGTATTAACTAATGTTATGTTATTTAATGATCTGTTTAGAAAAGAATTTTCTTTTTCATTTCCTATTTTGTAAAGTTTGTGTCTTGAGATGGGGGATCCTGCTCCTTTGTTGGCATCCCTTTCTTCCCGAAAAACGAGATAAAAGTTCCATTAGGCCATACCTGACGATTCCATGCTTTCTTTAAGTATTCACGTTTTATTGTCACTTTCATTGATGAGTATATATCAGGACGTCTAGAGTTATGAGGTTCACATTTCACTTCGGGTATGTTCACTTCCAGTAACTTTCTTAGGTCTTCAGGATTTGTATTGGATTTCAATCTTGTAACGTGCAGGGATACTAGTTTGGGGACAGTTTGGATTGCTAATACTTCAGTGTTATCTCCCACCAAAAACCTACGTTTTCTTTTATTTCTGCTTTGAACATGTCCATTCATCTTTATTTTCCCCACTGGTACTAGGGATGATTAATTCTTGAATTTCTTTGACAGTGTTTATAGTCTTTGCCCTTTCTACTGCAGCATTGACCTGTTTTACAGTAATATTTTCCTTTATTTTTGGTTCCTCTTTGTTTTTGTTTATATGTTGTGGTTCTGGAATATTAGCCACAACCGAATTTGTATTAGCAGATTTATTTATAATGACATTGTCAAGGTGATTAGTCGAAGTATTTGTTTTCAATAGTTTTTGTTGATTGCTGTCTGCCGGTAAAAAGTTAGTTTGATTTTGAATTAAATTCAGCTTTTCATTCAACTGTTTTATTATGAAATTTTTATGTTTAATTATTAATCGCAGATAAGCGATCTTTTTACCTTTTGGGTCACAATCACTGAAATCAAAATCTTCAAATATATCGTCACTTATTGAATTGGTTCGATTTTGGTCTGTTTGTTCCGCACTTTCGCAACAAATCATTCCACCTTCACAAAATGTTACATTTTTTAGTCTTTTTGCACAACCCGGATGTGCTATTCGAGCACAAATCAGGCACTTTACCCCTTTTACTACTTTGGATTTACAGTAAAGACAGGACGCACCGAATACGTCTTCCTCACTTGTCGCCATTTTGAATTGTGAATAAGAGAACGTTATTAATAATTTAATTAGGAGAAATAGTAGTGGGAATATTAGGGTGCTGAACAAAATATTACAGAAATTTACCAATAATTTTCATTGAAAAATGGGTAAAAGTAAATACTTAAATTTTGTAAAATTCCCAAGGTAATTAACTGTATTGCTACAGATGTGTCTTTCAAACAAAATAATAATTTTTGACGAAGAATAAGAAAGGTTCAAGTTGTAAATCCCATGTCTACAAGGAATAAACTTTTATGATATGAATACAATAATATACAAAAAATACGTGATGAGAATAATAGCAACAAAATCTCAAAAAATAAAATTTAAACTAAGATAAAAAAAAATTCTACAAAACACGCTGCGTGACCATTACATCTAAGTAACAGAAAAAGTTTTGAATAGAGCAGAAAACCATGCCATGCCATTATTATTGTTATTATTATCTTTACTTCGCTACGCAAAACCTCAAATATGTCAATTCTGCAGAGAATAGAAGCACATAAAGTATATAAAGACAGTAATTCAAGGTCTGCTATAGTTTAGTATGTTTAATTTATTTCGAGAATTGTCTTTTCCATTTTAACAAACATTTGAAAATTGCCTTGCATATTTAAACTTAAGTAAATACATCCTTAATGTAGGGGTTAATTGCCCTTAATACGTCTACCTGCTGGCTACCGCCGCAATCCGGTTGTCGTTTCATTTCTACCTGTTTCTTGGGAGCTACGAGTGATGAATTACACAGCCCCACCAAAAAAAAGTGTCGGGTCCGAAAGACCAGACCATCAGATCTTATGGTTTTTGGGGTCGCTGATTACGAATCCGTGGTCGGTTTGCCCCCATCAGGTCACAGTCAAGGGCATTTGAAGGTCAAATCTACAAAATCAGCTGTAACCCAATTTTAAGTATGCAGTCTTACGTTTTTGAGGTCGCTGATTACGAATCCGTAGTCAATTCGACCCCAAATGTCAAGGGCATTTGAAGGTCAAATCCACAAAATCAGTCGTAACCTTATTTTAAGTGTGCAGTTTTACGTTTTTGAGGTCGCTGATTACGATTCCTTGGTCAGTTTGACCCCATCAGGTCGTGGTCAAGGGGTTTTGAAGGTCAAATCTGCAAAACCAGTATATAGTATCAGATTTGATAGAGAGCTACAAAAACCAAGGCTGCTTAATGAATCTTAAAGTGCACTTTTTTTACTCTCATTTAGATGGCTTTCTCGAAAACTTAAGTGATTACAGTGAAGAACAAGGAGAAAGATTTCACCAGGATATTCGGGAAATGGAACGTAGATACCAAGGTAGATGGGACATAAATATGTTAGCCGATTACTGTTGGTCATTAATAAGAGATTTACCAACAAACTCAAAAGGTATATTCCTATTTTGTGTATTCCCGTTTTGTGACTAGACCTTTTTGGATTAAAATTTTTCCCATTTTGTGCCTAGAGAATTTTTTACCTGTTAAAGACCCCTTATGGATTCCCATTTTGTGACTAGAATAAAATGTGATTTTATAAACTCTTAAATGTTGGGTTTTCCCCAATACTGAAACGTATTAAGATAATGATAATTCCTTTAAAGATGCTTTTTTTTCGGATAAGTTTTGCATAATATACTTTCTATTTATGAACGAAGAAGGGATAAATTGATAACATAAGTAGCAACTTTCTGTTGTTTGAAGATGGCGAAGAGAACAAAATATTGGTTTTTGCTTCGCTAAAAGCGCGACAGACACTCGTAGAAACCAATAATTTTTTCGGTGATGGGACATTTAAAAGCTGTTGTAGACATTTTCAGCAGCTTTATACAATCCACGACGATATTGGCAGCACTGAAACCAATATTATTCCTGTTATTTTTGCATTGATGCCAGATAAAAAGGAAATGACGTATACCAGGCTTTTTTCTTTAATTGAAAAACATAAACCACAGTGGACACCAAAAAACTTTAAAATTGATTTTGAAGTGCCTTCCTAATATAAACATTATTAGTTGCAATTTTCATTTTAACCTATGTTTAGGGCGAAAAGTGCAAGAAATTGGGTTAACTTAGGTATCTATACAAGGAAAACGAAATAGTTCGTACACACATAAGGAAGTGTGCAGCATTTTCCTCCTGAAAAAGTGGACGACGCCGACGGTTGGATGTGGATTATGAAGAAATTTGAAAATCATCCACTTCTGGAAATATTTAATGATTATTTTGTGGAACAGTGACTTGACAACAATATTTTAGGACTGATGTGGGTGTGCTATATCCAATTACACTGGACTACAAATTCCTTAGAAGGATGGCACAACCGGCTAAATACAAAAATTGTCAGGGTAAATCCAAACATTTTCGAGCTTACACAAGCAATTAAAGAAGAAGCATCATATTACGACAATATAAAACTACAAGTTGAGTTACATATGACACCGAAACGGAGAAAAACCAAGTATGTACAGCTGGATGAAAGAATTCGCCGTACAGTTACAGACTTCGTTGAAGATTGGACGTTGGCCATTGCTTAATAAATTTGGCATTCATAATAAGTATGCAATGTCAATTTTCCTTTAGCAATTATTTTACTGACTAAAAATGTATATAAGTTTCTTTGATGATTATTTAATGTTATATTATTATGTAATATTCCATATGACTATTATTTAAATGGGTGAAATGAGAAAAGACGTTAAACAAAAATGATTTTTAAGTTAAATTGATTAAATCAGGTAGGTACTAAAATATGTGGCATTATTTTACGCTAGTCACAAAACGGGAAATTCATCTTGGGTCTTTTCAGGTAAAAATTTGGCTAGGCACAAAATGGGAAAAATTTTACCTGAAAAAGGTCTAGTCACAAAACGGGATATTACAAAATAGGAAGACACCACTCAAAAAAACGCAAAAGAAATCCACGTCTTTTGATGACAAAATTGTCCGATATCATAAAAAAGAATAAAATGGTATACCGTTCAATGTTATTCAACTCTATTTATACAAACAATATACTTTTTCATGGAACTGAACAAAAATTAAATAAAAAATATTGTTTCGATTTTAGTGTATAAGCAGACCTCTTACAATGAATGCATGCAATTTGATTCTGTAAGGAACGTGACAATGACCAAATATGTTATGAAATGACCACGGGTATATGCTTAGCTTTAGTTAATAGTTCAAATCTAGTTAGGACTGGTTTTGCAGATTTGACCTTCAAATGCCCTTGACCATGACCTGATGGGGTCAAACTGACCAAGGAATCGTAATCAGCGACCTCAAAAACGTAAGAGAATAAAATTAGGTTACGACTGATTCTGTGGATTTGACCTTCAAATGCCCTTGACATTTGAGGTCAAACTGACCACGGATTCGTAATCAGCGACCTCAAAAACCTAAGACTGCACACTTGAAATTTGGTTACGACTGAATTTGTGGATTTGACCTTCAAATGCCCTTGACTGTGACCTGATAAGGCTAAACCGACTACGGATTCGTAATCAGCGACCTCAAAAACGTAAGACTGCACACTTGAAATTGGGTTACAACTGATTTTGTAGATTTGACTTTCAAATGCCTTTGACTGTGACCTGTTGGGGCCAAACCGACCACGAATTCGTAATCAGCGACCCCAAAAACTATAAGATACGGTGGTCTGGTCTTTTGGACCCGACACTTTTTTTTTGTGGGGCTGTGTTATCGCCGCAATCCGGCTTAGCCCGCACTACCTCACGGGTGGCGCAGAAATGTGTACATTGATGTTGCTCAAGGCCGTATGGTTATTTAAAATAAGGGATTGGATTTTTTTTTCGAGTTTATATTCTTAGCATTGTATAACAATAATTCTAAATTCAAGATATAATTCCTCAAATAAATAAAGTAAATAAGTATATGCCAAAAACAATTGAGAAAATAGATCAGGATAAAGTAATAAATCTCTTATATAAGGAAAATTGGAACAGTGTTATCACTTTCGACGATCCAATTATTTCAACGAATGCATTTTATAACATTTTAAGCGAACACATGGGACAATGTAAAACCACTATTTATTTAACAAAAAACAGACAAAAAAAACCTTGTATAACTATAGGTACTATTAATTCAATCAGAACCAATTAAGTAATGTAATTAATTAAACAAGCCAAACATCAGTACTATAAATGTAAAACAAATACGACTTTAAACGATTACAAAAACATGTGGAAGATAAACGAAGCATCTAACTATAAACAAATAGATCTATTTCATTCAACAATATAATAATAGTAGTAAATGGTAGGTACATATAAATGATCATTTTGAAATAGCTCAAAATTTTAACGATTTTTTTATTAATCTAAGTATCTATAGGGTTAACTACTTGATTGCAGTTTCCTGCTAATCAATTGTCATTTCAGTAAAACGTTTATCAAATAGATGTCAAAGATAATAATAGTATACCTAATACTATTATGACGTTTTACAGAGTCTTTGAAAATCAAAGAACATATAGACCGTTGACTAAAAACCAACAACTACTTCCCTGGCTATATGCCACGACGGACATTGAATTACAGTTCAAAGTTAAACGGGGTTAGTATATCTGCAACATAGAACTAACCATTTTAGTTTGCAATTCAAAAGGATATCACTTGTAGACCGGTTTCGACGTATTGCGTCTCATCAGTACAAGGAAGATATCCATCCAGAAGCTCTAATAGCAACTAGATTGGAGATATGTCTAAAATCACACAAATACATTATCTTTAGTAAAGAAAATGTTAAAAGTGCGAGAATAGCGACATCTCCATAACTAATTGCAAACTGAAATTCTATTTAACAAAAAACCTCTCGGCTTTGTAGGGTTAACTACTTGATTGCAGTTTCCTGCTAATATCAATTGTCATTTCAGTAAAACGTTTATCAAATAGATGTCAAAGATAATAATAGTATACCTAATACTATTATGACGTTTTACAGAGTCTTTGAAAATCAAAGAATATATAGACCGTTTACTAAGAACCAACAACTACTTCCCTGGCTATATGCCACGACGGACATTGAATTACAGTTCAAAGTTAAACGGGGTTAGTATATCTGCAAGATAGAACTAACCATTTTAGTATGCAATTCGAAAGGATATCACTTGTAGACCGGTTTCGACGTATTGCGTCTCATCAGTACAAGGAAGATATCCATCCAGAAGCTCTAATAGCAACTAGATTGGAGATATGTCTAAAATCACACAAATACATTATCTTTAGTAAAGAAAATGTTAAAAGTGCGATAATAGCGACATCTCCATAACTAATTGCAAACTGAAATTCTATTTAACAAAAAACCTCTCGGCTTTGTAGGGTTAACTACTTGATTGCAGTTTCCTGCTAATCAATTGTCATTTCAGTAAAACGTTTATCAAATAGATGTCAAAGATAATAATAGTATACCTAATACTATTATGACGTTTTACAGAGTCTTTGAAAATCAAAGAACATATAGACCGTTTACTAAGAACCAACAACTACTTCCCTGGCTATATGCCACGACGGACATTGAATTACAGTTCAAAGTTAAACGGGGTTAGTATATCTGCAAGATAGAACTAACCATTTTAGTTTGCAATTCGAAAGGATATCACTTGTAGACCGGTTTCGACGTATTGCGTCTCATCAGTACAAGGAAGATATCCATCCAGAAGCTCTAAGAGCAACTAGATTGGAGATATGTCTAAAATCACACAAATACATTATCTTTAGTAAAGAAAATGTTAAAAGTGCGATAATAGTTGGTTCTTAGTAAACGGTCTATATGTTCTTTGATTTTCAAAGACTCTGTAAAACGTCATAATAGTATTAGGTATACTATTATTATCTTTGACATCTAAGTATCTATACTTATAATAAATCTGTAGAGAGGTCAATTCTGTACATGAAATATATTTGCAAAATAACTATTAGGGGGTGATTAGGGATCGATACTGATGCCAAAAATGAAATCAGTAAAATTTTTGTCTGTCTGTCTGTCTGTATAACCGTTATAGAAACAAAAACTACTCGACGGATTTTAACGAAACTTGGTACAATTATGTTTCA
This sequence comes from Altica lythri, assembly GCA_964028335.1. Classification (NCBI taxonomy): domain Eukaryota; kingdom Metazoa; phylum Arthropoda; class Insecta; order Coleoptera; family Chrysomelidae; genus Altica; species Altica lythri. The sequence continues at coordinate 15,452,333 of OZ034809.1, forward strand.
TACTCCTGAGCTGCTTATATACTTTACATAACGATACAATCAATAGGAGCAGAGCAGTGAAGGGAACTGTTGGGAAAACCACTTTTACGGTGTGGGGGGAGAAATTTTCTATATATTGTTATGATATCACTGTATCTATTTTGTAAATAAAATATCTTACTGTATGGTGTGACGACATAGACCAGTGACTATTAAATTTTTTATGAATATAAAGCGGTGAAATGCCATAGAGACTTTTGATTATTGATTTTTGAATTTGGATTGATTAGAATTTTTTAAGAATTGTCATTGTTAAAATATTTTGAAAGTTAAAATAATAAATAGTTTAATTAGAAATTCAATTTTTAATTGAATTAAAAAAATAAATAAAAGAAAAGTATATATAAAACAAGAACCCAACCCATTAGAAGCCGGAGCCAAAGAGGAGAATCATAACAATTTGTCGAACCAACGTGGGGCAGCCACTACAAAACCTACTACAAGCCACTACAAGACTTACTACAAGGCACTACAAGAACCACTGCAAGAACGAGAAAACCTGGAAAACGGAAAATTAAGAGAGAAGACAAGGACTTTGACAGACAGGACTGACAGATAGGTAAGGTATTTATGTTTATATGATAGAGGCAGTGATTAATTGTGGGGAGAATTTAATTAAAAAACTAAACATTAATTTTAAAATTAAAATTATTAAATCTTTTAATATGAACATATAAATTAAATAAATATAACAAATTGACATTTTAAATTAAATATAAAATAATTAAAAATACTTAAATAAAATGGATACAAGACAAAATAGAAGAAATAGAAGGAGAGAAGATGAAACACAAAGTAATGATGTTATAAGACAGGATGTAGATGAATCTTTGGAAGGAGAAGAAAATACAACTATTCAGGAGGTAAATGTAGATGTGATAGGAGATGCGACTAGTTCAAAACCACATCAAGAAACAGAGATGGAGAGAATGTTTAAATTTTTGGAAAAAATGGAAAATAAAATGGATGAAAATAGTAGAAAAATGGTTGAAAATAGTAGAAAAATGGAAAATAAAATGGATGAAAAATTAGATGAAACTAATAGAAAAATGGATGAAAATACCAGGAATTTACAAGAAGAAATGAGGAGTAATAAAAATGAAATGAAAGCTGAAATGGAAAAAGTAAATGGGAAAATATTAACTATGCAAGTGGATATTCAGAAATTGAAAGATGAAGTGAAAATAGATATTAACAATATGAAAGTAGATATTATAAATGAAATGAAAAATATTATTAAAGAAGAAAATATTAAAATACAAAAAGAAGTAGACCAATTGAAATATGGATTTAAGGAGGTAGATTATGATACAAATATAAACGAAAAGAGAAATAAACCTACGGGAAAATATGAAGAATTTATTTGTCATGAAGACAATGTACAAGAAGAAAAAATTAAAAATAATGATTATAAAGGATATGTTACTTATAAAGATAAAATGAAAAAAGAATATGAAAATATGAGTTAAAATTAAATGATGAATATGACTATAATAAGAAGAATGATAAAGATAAATATTACAAAAATAAAGAAGCAAAATATGAAATTGAAATATATGAAATTGATGAAAAGAAATATAAAAATGGAGTATATTATTATATTAATAAAATTAAATATAAAACTGAAATTAATTATGATAATGAGAATAAATGGAAATTTAAGAAGAAAACGTACGAAGATGGGGATATAAATTATTTTGAAATATGTAATAAGATTAAAACAAGATTAAAGGAGATTTGGAAGGATATAATGTATAATTATAAAAAGAAAAAAAAAAGAAAATATAAAATAGTTAAATAAAAGTAAATAAGATTAAAATAAAATTAAAATTAAGATTAAAATTATGGAAGAAAATAAATAATGGGGAAATATTAGAAAGGGATGGGAAAATAATAATAATAAAAAAAAATACAAAATAAATAAATAAAACTGTTATAAGTTGTTTAAAACAAAATGTAAAGGAAAACTGAATAAAAAGGTTATAAAAAAAATAATAATAATAAAAAATTAAAAGTAAATTTAAAAAATTAAAATATGTCTTTGGAGAAAATTTTAATTTTTTTAATTGTGGGGATTTGTTATGATATCACTGTGTCTATTGTGTAAATAAAATATCTTACTGTATAGTGTGACGACATAGACCATCAGTGACTATTAAATTTTTTATGAATATAAAGCGGTGAAATGCCATAGAGACTTTTGATTATTGATTTTTGAATTTGGATTGATTAGAATTTTTTAAAAATTGTCATTGTTAAAATATTTTGAAAGTTAAAATAATAAATAGTTTAATTAGAAATTCAATTTTTAATTGAATTAAAAAAACAAATAAAAGAAAAGTATATATAAAACAAGAACCCAACCCATTAGAAGCCGGAGCCAAAGAGGAGAATCATAACAATTTCTCGAACCAACGTGGGGCAGCCACTACAAAACCTACTACAAGCCACTACAAGGGACTACAAGACCTACTACAAGGCACTACAAGAACCACTGCAAGAACGAGAAAACCTGGAAAACGGAAAATTAAGAGAGAAGACAAGGACTTTGACAGACAGGACTGACAGATAGGTAAGGTATTTATGTTTATATGATAGAGGCAGTGAATAATTGTGGGGTAAATTTAATTAAAAAACTAAACATTAATTTTAAAATTAAAATTATTAAATTTTTTAATATCAACATATAAATTAAATAAATATAACAAATTGACATTTTAAATTAAATATAAAATAATTAAAAATACTTAAATAAAATGGATACAAGACAAAATAGAAGAAATAGGAGGAGAGAAGATGAAACACAAAGTAATGATGTTATAAGACAGGATGTAGATGAAACAATAGAAAATATTGGTATAAGGGAAAATGATGGATCTTCGGAAGGAGAAGAAAATACAACTATTCAGGAGGTAAATGTAGATGTGATAGGAGATGCGACTAGTTCAAAACCACATCAAGAAACAGAGATGGAGAGAATGTTTAAATTTTTGGAAAAAATGGAAAATAAAATGGATGAAAATAGTAGAAAAATGGTTGAAAATAGTAGAAAAATGGAAAATAAAATGGATGAAAAATTAGATGAAACTAATAGAAAAATGGATGAAAATACCAGGAATTTACAAGAAGAAATGAGGAGTAATAAAAATGAAATGAAAGCTGAAATGGAAAAAGTAAATGGGAAAATATTAACTATGCAAGTGGATATTCAGAAATTGAAAGATGAAGTGAAAATAGATATTAACAATATGAAAGTAGATATTATAAATGAAATGAAAAATATTATTAAAGAAGAAAATATTAAAATACAAAAAGAAGTAGACCAATTGAAATATGGATTTAAGGAGGTAGATTATGATACAAATATAAACGAAAAGAGAAATAAACCTACGGGAAAATATGAAGAATTTATTTGTCATGAAGACAATGTACAAGAAGAAAAAATTAAAAATAATGATTATAAAGGATATGTTACTTATAAAGACAAAATGAAAAAAGAATATGAAAATATGAGTTTAAAATTAAATGATGAATATGACTATAATAAGAAGAATGATAAAGATAAATATTACAAAAATAAAGAAGCAAAATATGAAATTGAAATATATGAAATTGATGAAAAGAAATATAAAAATGGAGTATATTATTATATTAATAAAATTAAATATAAAACTGAAATTAATTATGATAATGAGAATAAATGGAAATTTAAGAAGAAAACGTACGAAGATGGGGATATAAATTATTTTGAAATATGTAATAAGATTAAAACAAGATTAAAGGAGATTTGGAAGGATATAATGTATAATTATAAAAAGAAAAAAAAAAGAAAATATAAAATAGTTAAATAAAAGTAAATAAGATTAAAATAAAATTAAAATTAAGATTAAAATTATGGAAGAAAATAAATAATGGGGAAATATTAGAAAGGGATGAGAAAATAATAATAATAAAAAAAATACAAAATAAATAAATAAAACTGTTATAAGTTGTTTAAAACAAAATGTAAAGGAAAACTGAATAAAAAGGTTATAAAAATAATAATAATAATAAAAAATTAAAAGTAAATTTAAAAAATTAAAATATGTCTTTGGAGAAAATTTTATTTTTAATTGTGGGGATTTGTTATGATATCACTGTGTCTATTGTGTAAATAAAATATCTTACTGTATAGTGTGACGACATTGACCAGTGACTATTAAATTTTTTATGAATATAAAGCGGTGAAATGCCATAGAGACTTTTGATTATTGATTTTTGAATTTGGATTGATTAGAATTTTTTAAGAATTGTCATTGTTAAAATATTTTGAAAGTTAAAATAATAAATAGTTTAATTAGAAATTCAATTTTTAATTGAATTAAAACAATAAATAAAAGAAAAGTATATATAAAACAAGAACCCAACCGATTAGAAGCCGGAGCCAAAGAGGAGAAAACATAACAATATATAAAAATGAATGTTTGTCTGTATGTTATCGATGAACTCAAAAACTACTGGACTGATTATTATGAAAATTGGTATATATATTATTATGGAAAGGATTTATTTATTTCTATTCTTTGCTCCAGCTGCTCCTTTTTATTTGGTCTGGGTTCAAAATTGTTTTTAATTTAAAACCATATTCATATTATATAACTTTATTTTAACTTTAAACTTTCAAATACAAATTCAAAATTTTCTAACTGTTCTAAATCTTTCTATTCAAAAAGTGATCAAAATTATTTATATCAGTCCCTAGGTAACTTCTTTAAAACAATCAAATAATAAACAAAATCAACAACTATCAACTCTTTCTGAAATAAAATTCTTAAACATCTATATAAAGACAGTTACCTAAAATGAAATACAAAAATTTTATTAACCAATCATATCATAACAAAATCCCCCTAAATTTGAAATTTAAAATTTTCCTTTAAGACACATTTTATAATTTTAAATTTATTCTATATTTAATCTTGTATCAGATCATCCCTTACTATTCTACCTTATTTTACAATAATTACTTTCGATTTCTACCCATTTTAATAATTTTACTTTATTTTATTTAATCAATTTCTTCCCCCTTTTTCTGATATTTCCCCATTATTTATTTTCCTCTTTATTTTTAATTTTAATCTTAATTTTAATTTTATCTCAATCCTATTTGCTTTTAATTAACTTATTTTTTTCTTTTTTTATAATTATAAATTATATCCTTCCAAATCTTTTTTAATCTTCTAATTTCATCATATATTTCAAAATAATTAATATCATCTTCATAAGGTTTCTTCTTATTCTCCTTATTGTAATTGAATTTAGTTTTATATTTAATTTTATTATTATTATTATCATAATAATATCTATTTTTATATTTATTTCTATCACCTTCATATATTTTATTTTCATATTTTGCTTCTTCATTTTTATAATATTTATCTTTATAATTCTTCTTATCATCGTCATATTCATTATTTAATTTTAATTTCATAATTTCATTTTCTTGTATTACATTTATTTCTTTTTCTTTTTCTTCCATCTCATATATCTTATTTACTGTATTTTGCATTTCTTCTTTTACATTTTTCTTTTCCATATTCTCTTGTTGTATAATTATCTCTAATTCTGTTTTTCTCATTTTCATTTCATTTCTTATTTCTATTTTTGTTTCTTCTAATGTTTCTCTATACATTTCCATTTGCTTCTTCATTTCATCTTTAAATGTTTCTATATTTTTGTTCATGTCTTGTTTTATTTCTTTTTTCATTGCATCCATATTCTTGTTTATTCCTTCTTTCATAAAATCCATATTCTTATTCATTTTCTCTAAAAATTTAAACATCCTTTCCATGTCACTTTCTTCATGTTTGTTCCCATTACTTTCAATAATTGCTTCTTTAATTGTGGTATTCTCTTTTTCATCTCCCGATTCATTTGTTTCCATAATATGTATGTTATCATCTTTTTGATGATCTCCTTGTTGCATCTGTAAATCCTGTTTCTTGTTTTCTCTTCTTCTTGTTTCCATTTTATTATTATTTATTATTCAATTTATTATTATAATAATTTAAATTTTAATATTAATTAGATTTTTAATATAGTATAATATTAATTCACCCCGTATATCAATTTAAATTTTATATGTCTTATTGACACTGTCAAAAATTTTCAATTTTTATAAAATATGTCTCAAAAATTATGTATCCCCCCTATTTCAAATATAAACAACAAACTAAAAAACTGTCTCTATATTATAGAAATTTAAAAATCTTACCCCAGAGTACAATTTTCTACAAATTTCAAAATCTTCTAGCTTGAATGTCACTTGATTTCTTTCTAGCGGCTTGTTGTCCTGATTTGTTTTCGTGCCTGGTGTCCTTATTTCTTTTCGTGTCTGGTGTCCTGATTTCTTTTCGTGCCCCACGTTGGTTCGTCAATTTATTATAGAATGGATTTATTTATTTCTATTCTTTGCTCCAGCTGCTCCTTCTTTTTATTTGGTCTGGGTTCAAAATTGTTTTTAATTTAAAACCATATTCATATTATATAACTTTATTTTAACTTTAAACTTTCAAATACAAATTCAAAATTTTCTAACTGTTCTAAATCTTTCTATTCAAAAAGTGATCAAAATTATTTATATCAGTCCCTAGGTAACTTCTTTAAAACAATCAAATAATAAACAAAATCAACAACTATCAACTCTTTCTGAAATAAAATTCTTAAACATCTATATAAAGACAGTTACCTAATATGAAATACAAAAAATTTATTAACCAATCATATCATAACAATATATATATATATATATATAAAAAGGGGAAAATTATTGGGCATGTACGCAAAAAGGATCATAGGATTACGAGTAAGAATGGTAACCGCAGACATGCATGTTTCTGGCTCATTAGCCGTCATCAGTGCGGCATAACCAAGTAGGGCATTGCACTTGGCTAGCAAAAGTGTTGGGTACTTGGGAGCAAAGGATGTTGGGGAAACATGTGTAAAGAAACATAAAAACACAAAAACAACGAAAGCTCACACAGGAGTCCTATCGCCATTTTGTGCTTTCGGCCAGCTGTGCCAATGGGTTTTCGGCTAGTAACTAGCGTCGCAACGTTGGCGAAACGGACTCATTGTGTTTGAGTCGTTCTAAGCCCAGGATATTAAATAAACAAAGTGCCAAGAAAATGCGTATTAATATAAACAAAAAGGGGAAAATTATTGGGCAATAATTTTCCCCTTTTTGTTTATATTAATACGCATTTTCTTGGCACTTTGTTTATTTAATATCCTGGGCTTAGAACGACTCAAACACAATGAGTCCGTTTCGCCAACGTTGCGACGCTAGTTGCTAGCCGAAAACCCATTGGCACAGCTGGCCGAAAGCACAAAATGGCGATAGGACTCCTGTGTGAGCTTTCGTTGTTTTTGTGTTTTTATGTTTCTTTACACATGTTTCCCCAACATCCTTTGCTCCCAAGTACCCAACACTTTTGCTAGCCAAGTGCAATGCCCTACTTGGTTATGCCGCACTGATGACGGCTAATGAGCCAGAAACATGCATGTCTGCGGTTACCATTCTTACTCGTAATCCTATGATCCTTTTTGCGTACATGCCCAATAATTTTCCCCTTTTTGTTTATATTAATACGCATTTTCTTGGCACTTTGTTTATATATATATATATATATATATATATATATATATATATATATATATATATATATATATATATATATAATTTCATTTGTTTTCTTGAACCGGTTCTAATATTTGTTTGTTTTTTTCTTGGGTATGAGGTTCTGTGATAATGAAATATACCATTTATTTTTCGACGTTTCGCCTTATCATGGTAGGCTTTTTCAAGATATTTATTTTTTTCTAAAATCAATAAACATAACACTCAATTACATTTTGAAGCATTTAAATTAGCACATTTTGTAAGTATATTTTGGACGGCACAGTTAAAAAAAAATATTTTAAATAATTTAAAAATAATTATTAAAACAAATTACACTTACAGTCTACAGGTGTTACAGGATCAACGTTTTGTTTAAAAGTGTCAATATTTTATGTAGTTGATATTGAATTTTATAAAGTACTTTTTTTTTTGTTTTTTTTTTTTATTTATTTTTTTTTTTTTTTTTGTTTTGGTAAATTAAATGAGATTTTCTATAGGGTGATCGTATCGTATTTATGATTAGTTTTCATGAGATATATGTTGAAAAAGTTTTATGTTGAAAATTTATTTACTGTATAATATTTTTATAAATTTTGCTTAAACTATTTATGTCTTGACGAAAATTTACTGAGTTTGATTCTTTATTAATGTATATCATCTCTTTAATTGCTAATTTTTGTTTGTTTTTATCTTGATCTAAAATGGCTGTATTTTTAAAATCAAATTCATGTTTCATAGTGGCCTCATGTGTATGTAAAGCGGTTGATCCATTTTTAGTATATTTATGACCATTTATGCGATTTTCCAGATATTGAGTTGTCATGCCTACATATTTTTTGGGACAATTTAAGCAGGGAATAGAATATATTATGTTTGATTTTTTATTTTTTGGGACTTTACTTTTTAATTTGGTATACAAGCAGTTGCTAGTGTTAAATGCACTGTGACACACTGATAAGTTATTTTTACTAAGTATATAGCTAATGTTTTCTGACAATCCATTTATATAAGGGAGTGCTACATATTTTTCTTGGTCATTAGGGTTTGGTTTTTTTATTTTGGTTTGATTATAGTATTTAAATGTTCTGTCTTTTATAATTTTTTTAATTAATTTTTTTGGATAGTTATTGTTTATTAATGTTTTTAATACTTTATTTAATATTTCTGGTCGGTATTTTGGTGAGGTCAATTTAATGGCCCGATCAGTCAAACCTATGACTACACTTTTTTTTTGATTTTGTGGATGATTTGAATGATACTTTAAATACCGTCCTGACCATGTCTGTTTTGTGTACCACTTTGTTAGAACATTTTGATTTTCCGTGTCTCTTAGTAGTGTAAGATCGAGAAAATTAATTGAATTGTCGTTTTCTATTTCACATGTAAATTTTAATTTTGTGTGGTATCTATTAAATGCATCACAAAAATCTGTGATCTTATCGGATGGTATTGCTGCAAGACAGTCATCAACAAATCTTTTGTAAAATGTGACATTATATTTAATTTCTTTCAGTACATTTTCTTCTAGCACCAATAGCACAACTGGTCATGGAGTACCTAGAAGAAAATCATCCACAAAATCAAAAAAAAAGTGTAGTCATAGGTTTGACTGATCGGGCCATTAAATTGACCTCACCAAAATACCGACCAGAAATATTAAATAAAGTATTAAAAACATTAATAAACAATAACTATCCAAAAAAATTAATTAAAAAAATTATAAAAGACAGAACATTTAAATACTATAATCAAACCAAAATAAAAAAACCAAACCCTAATGACCAAGAAAAATATGTAGCACTCCCTTATTTAAATGGATTGTCAGAAAACATTAGCTATATACTTAGTAAAAATAACTTATCAGTGTGTCACAGTGCATTTAACACTAGCAACTGCTTGTATACCAAATTAAAAAGTAAAGTCCCAAAAAATAAAAAATCAAACATAATATATTCTATTCCCTGCTTAAATTGTCCCAAAAAATATGTAGGCATGACAACTCAATATCTGGAAAATCGCATAAATGGTCATAAATATACTAAAAATGCATCAACCGCTTTACATACACATGAGGCCACTATGAAACATGAATTTGATTTTAAAAATACAGCCATTTTAGATCAAGATAAAAACAAACAAAAATTAGCAATTAAAGAGATGATATACATTAATAAAGAATCAAACTCAGTAAATTTTCGTCAAGACATAAATAGTTTAAGCAAAATTTATAAAAATATTATACAGTAAATAAATTTTCAACATAAAACTTTTTCAACATATATCTCATGAAAACTAATCATAAATACGATACGATCACCCTATAGAAAATCTCATTTAATTTACCAAAACAAAAAAAAAAATTCGAAAAGAGGTTGACCTTAAAGGCCATCCTTGCAACTTCCCGCTAGTTTTAACCGCAAAGCTATAGTAACGTGACGTATTTTGACGTTTTTGACTTTTTTTGAAATGTTTAAAAGGCCATAACTTTTTAACGCCTTATTCGATTCGATTCAAGATGGCATTCGACGCAGTTTTTTGAGACCTAAAAACGTTACCGGGAGTGCAAAATCGGTTAGTCAAAAAATCTCTAAGTTATTGAAAAAAAAACACTTTTTTTGAAATTTTTCGACAACGATATCTCACGAACGAATCAACCGATTTTAATTTGCAAAACGGCATTCGACGTAGCGTTTTAAGCTTGAGAGCTGATTAGGTTATGAAATTGATCGATGCAATAGCCAAAAAGATATGCCCAAAAAACATAATTTTTACCAATTGTTTTTTTCGGTTATTTTGAAATTTCTCGAAATCTACTTGTTCGAATGGGTTCAAACTTACAGGGAATCTAAGTTAGATAGAACTCTTTGGAATGCTTTTTATTTCATTCCGATCGGTCAAGCAGTTCAAAAGTTATGAGAGGTTTACATACATCCACACACACACACACACATCCACACGTACATACAGACATACAGACACCCTCGTAAAAATAGTCAGGGGAGGTTCCTAAGACCTCAAAACATTGTAATCCGATGAAAACTCGATTTTCGAAAAACGGGGTGAAACCAATAACTTCCCGATTTTAAAAAAAAATTTAATTTTTTTTAGCGGGAAGTTAAAAAAAAATAAAAAAAATAAAAAAACAAAAAAAAAAGTACTTTATAAAATTCAATATCAACTACATAAAATATTGACACTTTTAAACAAAACGTTGATCCTGTAACACCTGTAGACTGTAAGTGTAATTTGTTTTAATAATTATTTTTAAATTATTTAAAATATTTTTTTTTAACTGTGCCGTCCAAAATATACTTACAAAATGTGCTAATTTAAATGCTTCAAAATGTAATTGAGTGTTATGTTTATTGATTTTAGAAAAAAATAAATATCTTGAAAAAGCCTACCATGATAAGGCGAAACGTCGAAAAATAAATGGTATATTTCATTATCACAGAACCTCATACCCAAGAAAAAAACAAACAAATATATATATATATATATATATATATATATATATATATATATATAAATTTTTCCACGGAGAAGGTTTGTATAATATGCTCATTGATGCCACTCACCACCAGGTGGCGCTGCAGAGTAGCAACTTCTGCCCCGTTCAACCGATTATCATGAAAATTGGTTTGTATATGTATTTTTTCACGGAGAAGATTTGTATGATATGCTTATTGATGCCACTCGCCACCAGGTGGCGCTGTATTTTTAATGGGTAAGATTAATATGATATTCGTATTAATGGAAGTTAATACCATGTATCAAATTCAATACTGAGTAATAGATATCTAAACGAATTCGTATAAATATAAATTCGAAAAATATATTTTTGGTGCGATAACTAATAAGCCGGAAATAAACATAATATCAGTAACTACAGACCAATTAGCTTAACAGTGTGTTTGCTAAAATATTAGAGAAAGGAATTACAAAAGATTGTAAGACTATCTAAATAAAAATCATATCATAAGTAGCAAACTGTATGCCTATTTTTAATTTTTAATTGTTCCTACTTAAATTGTTTATTTTTTTTCACGGAAACCACTAAAAAGTTGTAAAAAAATAAAAAACATTAAAATATCTAACACGCACATACAGGTACAAAAGTGAACTATGTTACCTATTAAAACATAATTGTAACCTTTAACACTATAATATTGTAACATGATTGATTGCATTATTAATAAAGTCTAATTAAGTCTAAAAAGACCAATTTGTCAAATAAATGGTTTTAAAAAGGTCTGAGATGTATTTAAAAAATCACGTAATAAATTATCTAGAACTTAACAAGATTATCTCTAGGAAACAATTTGGTTTTTTTCAGTGGTCTAAGTACAGAGGATGCTGTAACGGCCTTGGTATCGAATGTCTTGGAACACTTTAATAATGAAGAATGCGTAATAGGCGTGTTTTTGGACTTGGCCAAGGCATTCGACACCGTTTCTCATCAGAGACTGGTGGAGAAGCTGGAAATGATTGACATAAGAGTCTACATACTCAACATATTTAAAAGTTATTTATCAGATAAAAATCAATGTGTAAAAATTAATAATGTAATGAGTGAGCCGGGAGTGATTAGGATAGGCATTCCTCAAGGTACTGTTCTGGGCCCTATCCTCTTCTTAATATACATACTTTATAGAATATAAAAGACAAGATGCAATATGCAAACAAACATTTAAGGAAAAGGCTAAATCAAGTTGGGTGACATTTTGTTCTAGCCTAAACAGGCAAACTCATCCCTCTGATATATGGCGTAGGGTAAATAAAATTCAGAAACCTAGAGCATCTTATCTTAATATTGAAAGCTTAATAGAAAAAGTATTTAATAAAATAGCCCCGGATTATGTTTCTGATCTCCTAAGTTCTTCAGAAGAAGACATTGAACCACACTTCTTTTTATCTCCTATCAAGCTTGACGAACTTAAAGCAAATATCAAATCTTCTAAAAAGTCTGCCCCAGGACTGGACGGAATTAATTATCTAATGTTGCAAAATTTATCCGATTACGCCTTACAATTTTTATGCAAAATATATAACAACATATTAATTAAAGGGGAAAACTGTGATGCGTTATAACAATCTTTAATTATTCCTATTCCCAAACCAAATGACGCCACAAACCTAAGACCTATTTCACTCACTTCTTGCCTGTTAAAGACCTTCGAAAGAATTATGAAGAGTAGATTAGAATGGTGGTGTGAAAGTAATAATATTCTTCCAGACTCACAATTTGGTTCTCACAAGAAAATAGGCACAATGGAATGCGTTTCACACTTAACAACTGATATTCAATTGTCCTTTTCAAAAAATGATTACCTGGCAGCTCTATTTGTAGATATTTCTGGAGCATATGATAGTGTTGTACTCAGCCTTCTTTTTAATAAACTTCTGAAAATTGATATTCCATCAAAATGTGTAGAAGTACTAGTCAATTTGGTTGTAAATAGAAAAGTTTTTATTCGTTGTAACAACAGAATTCTTGGTCCTAGAACTGTGAATCGAGAATTACCACAAGGATCGGTGTTAAGCCCCTTTTTGTTTAACTTATATACACTAGACCTACACCCTGCTATAAGGGATTGTAACCTATTACAGTACGTAGACGATTTCTGTTTTTATATTTCAAGACGTTCATATCAAGGGTGTATCGATTCCCTGGATACCATTATGAATTTTATTAAGACCCATTTCTATAAACAAGGATTTGAACTGACAGCCAACAAATCTGCAGTCGTATTTTTCACTAGACACCATTTACCAGATATAGATAGAGTGCAACTTTCCGATATTATAATACCGGTTTAAAATAACTATACATATTTGGGTATGACATTGGATTCGAAACTAACCTGGAATGAACCCATCAATAAGTGTCTTATTAAATGTGAAAAAAGCCTCAATTTATTAAAGGTTGTTAACAGACATGGTTGGGGAGTCGATCCCAAAATGAACTTGCTTTTCTATAGAGCCTACACGAGATCTATTTTAGACTATGGATGTTTCTTATATGGGTCAGCAACCAAATCACGTCTCATCAAATTAGATCGAGTTCAATTCAAGGCATTACGACTAGTCTTAGGAGCCTTAAAATCTACGCCAACAGATACCTTATTGGGTGAATGTAGTGAACCTCCTTTACATCTTAGACGCGTTTTTCTGTCTGAAAAATTTGTTCTTAAATGCAAAGCAAATAAAATTGACTCTCTTCTTCAAAAAATTTCATATCTGTCTACTTCCAATTTAACTGATAAATGGTGGCAAAACAAGAATTTTCCTACCCTAGCCATTGGTTTTCCCAACGTCTCACATATTTCTAACATTATAAGTGATCGATGTTTTTTTAATTCTGATTTTAAGATATTGTTTTCCAAATGTAATGTTTTTATCCCCAAGTTTGAAGTACCATCAAGGTGCTCAGCTGAGGTACAGAAGTATTTAGAACAGTTCAATAACCCCTGTAAAATCTTTACAGACGGATCGAAATCTCCAAGTGGAGTTGGATGTGCGGTGTACATTAAAAACAATGATCAATCTCTTATTATTAGAATTACTAGCCATCCATCAGGCTTTAGTTTTTATTAACAAGAACACTTTAAAATTTAATGATTTTGTCATTATGTCAGACTCTCAATCTGCACTACTCTGTCTAAGAAATACCACAAAACATATCCATACAAATAGCCTTATTGTCAAAATTCTTGAGCAGCTATTACAATTGAAAGAAAAAAAGATCTCGATCTACTTTATGTGGGTTAAAGGACATTCCAACATTCCTGGAAATGAAAAAGTTGACCAATTGGCTAAAGAAGCCATCTCATCTGGTGCAGAATTTAATTGGTTACCATGGAGAGATACTGTTGCAGAAAGGAAGGAAGTCTTAAAACAAAATTGGGAAATAGAATGGTTGCGCTTTTGTAACAGGAGCAACAATTCATATTGCAATAAGATTCATCCAAGCCTACCTGTTTCTTCATTAGATGAGAGATGGCACCAAAACAGGTCAATTAATCTCATGTACTTTAGATGCCTTGTAGGTCATGCAACAGTTTGCTCTTATTTATCTAAAGTCAGATTAAGTGATTGTAATGGAGATTATGATGATTTAAATCACTGGATGTTTAGTTGTGCTCACAATACCCTAGTAGAAATTTATCTTGGCGCGATATTGGCCAGATATTGGAGCCAATATTCGACAATATTGGAAATAGAAAAAAATGTTAACATTTTCCAATATACGTCCAATATTGGCGCAATATTGCAGAATATTGCGCCAATATATAGCCAACTTTAGGCTACATTGGAAAGCAATATTGCCCCAATATTGGCCAATATTGATTTTCCAAAGTAGCCTAAAATTGGCCCGCAATATTGGGCCAATATTGGCGCAATATTGGTAGCCACGATAGGTTACAATGGCGTGCCAATATTGGGACTATATAGCACCAATATTGGTAGGCAATTTAGGGTTTTTACTGTCACACATTGGAAGCGAATATTACGCCAATATTGGCAACCAATAAAACCCAAAATTGGGCGGCGAATATTGCGTCAATATTGGCGAAACATATAGCCCCAATATTGTTATACAATTCAGAACTAATATTGGCAAAATATATAACCCCAATATTGGTAATGAATATTGAGGTAATATCTCCAAAATACATTTCCCCAATGTTGCTAGCTCATATTGAGCCAATGTGGTTCTCACCTGGAAGTTCAATAATTGTACAATATTAACAACCAATATAAGCTATATATTGTATATATATAAACCGACTTTATATATCTGACACTTAATAGTAGCCTAGCATTGGTTTGTAAAAAATTCAAAAGCTATTTGTTTGTTAATAATAGACCAATTTGATGTACGTACGTACTTAAACTGAAAAATTTTTTACCTATGCACCATAGTGTCGTCACCATTATGTACCGAATATATAGGTATAGACAATTGAAAACAATTTGTTATATTACATATTTAGCTTAAATTGGAAGTTAATATTTCCCTTTTGTGGTAATTGAGGAGGTGTGAAATATTCAAATTAGTTAATTTTTAATGGATTTATTAAAAACAAAAAAAGAAGTTTAACAAACAATTAACAAACCTTTGTAATAATTCTTAAAGAGAAGTTTAAAAAAATGTTACTTCTGTATAACAACATACAAGAAAACAATTACAAACAGGGTGCTGCATATTCAAGAATCCTCTGAAATTGTGAGCTCTTAACACCAAGTCTAAGTACTCCCCAAGGCGCTAAAAGATTTCTCATTTAAAATACACGCAAACTTTGTGATTTTTTCATATTTATATTATTAAACTTGCAATCCGATATTTTATCGATACGATATATTTTAGAAACAAATTTCCTAAACAAAATCTCTTGTCACCTATGTAACGGAATGCTGTGAAGGTAAAATATTGACTTATTATTAAGTGGTCGTGAACAGAAATATTTTAAAAAACATCTGAATTTGCGTATATTTCAAATGGGAAATAATGTAACGCTTTCAAAGATTACTTAAAAGTTTATATGAAAAAGTCAAATTTTCAGGGGATTCTTTTTTGGACTTTTCCAACATGATTTTAAGTCGGAAGCGAAAATAAAAAAAAATACTTTCTAAAAAAAGCACCCCAATATATCTAATATATGAACTATCAATGAATGGGCACACCCTGCATATAATTCACATAAAGGGAAAAATAACTAACTAAATAATACTTATTTAGAGTAATGAAAATATCGTAAATTATACAAAAATAAGAGGAACTCAGAAATTCTTAGCAATAAACATAATTGCACAATTCGAATTCTGACAAGTGAAAATATGTTTAAAATATAGTATGATTGGAATAATAACTATCCACAAAAAAAAAGAAAAAATCTTTTGCAAAAAGCTACTACATAAATAAAACATACATGATGATCCTACAACGCGATAATAATATTAATAAAAGATATACTTTACGTATTATATCCTAATGCACATTACCACACTGCTCAAGTCCTATATTGTATCACAATTACAAATCTGTATCGTCACTTTCCATTAGAGTCGACGACAGCGGTGTATCACTACCTCTTGAAGATGCAGTGGAATTTCCTGAAGAAAAAGACGGAGTAGAAGTACCTAAAACAATAAATAGAAAACTTATTAGATAATTTGCATAAAATCAACCATGAAAAATTGTTCAATGGCATATTTTTGGAAATAGTTTTAGCAGATTGTCGACCCTGCTTTCTCCATTTGCGTGAAGTTCATAGGTACAAAACAATATCAAGTAATTTTAAACTTACCATGTTCTTTCGTTGATCTCGTTCTTCTGCCTCCATCACGATCACCAGATGTTGCCAGTAATAACGAAATTCTTTTTAGTATAACAATATCATCTACGTCGTTGTAATGTGTTTTAACAGCTGCCGATATAACCTTTGTAGTGCTGTAAGTTCGAAAAAATTTTCTTTCCTTTTCTACCGACACTCCTTTTTTAGAGACTGAGTTCCTTAGACAACGTTTTTCGCAATATATTGGAAATTAGGTTGTGCATGTCTTTTCCTCCAACAAGTGAGACAAAAGCAAGCTAAAACACAACAAAGAAAGAATTCATAATTATTGAAGTAACATCATAATCGAATTCAGTTGTATGTATACTCCACAAAATATACTCACTACTTTTTGGAAAAATTCATGATTTTGAAGCTTCAATTCAACATCCTGAAGATTTTCTTCAGACTGCATGGGTAATATTGAAGCTATTTCAACATCTTCTTGTGGAATATTACTTTTCGCTATAGCTATGTTCGAAGTTGACAATTGTTCACGCAGACCCCTTAGTCCATATTGAATGCCACCAAGTATTTTTCCCAAGTTACTTTCCATAACATTGGATACCTTCTCCACAAAATCTGAAAATAAAATCATTGTTAGCTATTTATATACCTGCAATAACAGTAAAAGCTACTGTCCGAATTGAGCATTACCATTGAAACAATCAGCTGTTAAACATATATTGGCAGTAGCACAGTACCCAAATTTCTTCTATGTGCAAATTTCATTGAGCAGGCTACAAACTTATTGCATCTCCTGGTTTTTACTTACTTGTAGCAATGTCCACCCTGCAACTGCATAGTTCTAAAAATTTCTTTCTCCATGTTTGGAGGAACAACCAACTGATCTGTATAATATTTTTCTTCGAAGTAGTGGACATGCAGGTAGGTGCAATAGTCTCTCAATCTACATATAACAAAAAAATCATTGGTCTACATACATCAGAGGTCAACTTGAACATTTTTGAGCGCGTAACTTGATGAAAAAATGTTATCAGTACTTTTTGTAAAGCGTTTAATTTTCTATAAAGATCAATAAAGCCACTCATTAGCCAATAGGTAAGTCTTTTGAACTGTATAAAAATTAGAAGCAGCAAAAATATCTTTTCGTATGTTACTTTTACAGAGTTGGGTACCTAAGTATTTCAAATAAAAGTAATTGAAATATACCAATTTAAAATACAAAATGGCATTTTCTATTTTGTAATTCAAATGCTTTTTTAAAATCCATTTGTATTTTGCATTTTAAATGAAAAATTTTGTAGAAATCCATTTTGAATACAAGTATTAAATAGTATATTGTAATACAAGTGTTACAATGACAGAGGTTTCGTAGTACGAGTTCAAGAACGAGTACTACAAACCGTCATTGTAATTCGAGTGTTACATACTATTTTTTATGATGAACTTTTAAAAGTATAAAAAAAAATGAGAGTTTTTCGAAATATTTATTTATGTTGGCAATCTTGACAGTTTTGACAATTGTCAGATTTAATGATTTTAAATTAGCATGTTTGTCAAATTTGTATAAAATATTCCGAATTTAGCAATAACGCTGATAATGTAGTTAATAATTTACTACAACATACTTCTTGATTTACTACCTGAACTCTTTCGTTGAAAATCAGTGCAGTGCAACCAATTGTGTAAAACAAAAAGTTACCAAAAACAGTGTTACAATGAATCTATTTCGATACTGTTTTTAGTGTCGAAATAGAAACTTTGTGAACGTGAATTATAAAAAATAGATTTGCCAGACTACATGAAATGTTTTGTTTTGCTACTCTCATCGGTTTTTCCAAGACCTATTTAATATAGGACCAATATATTACCTATTTTGTATTCATTTTTAGTTTAATGTTTATTTTCGGTATAGGGCAGGTAGCAGGTAAATGGATTATAAAAACCGCTTATTGTATTTACATCCTGTTTTTGTTATAGTTGCATTATTATATCTACAATAAATGAATTTTTATTTAAAAATTTTATAATAGACCCAAGAAAAAAAATACTTATACAAAATTAAGCTTTTATTGCTTTTAATAATCAACAAATTTACATTTGATAAGCTTTGTATTGAAATTAAAAATATTGAAATAAGAGTTGCTGATTACATATACATAATATAAATTAGAGTCTCTTAAATAAATTTCTCAATTTTTTAGCAAGGAAAATTGTTATTCTTATAAGAAATATTATAACCCTCCCATACAGATTTTGTTTCTATATTTTATTTAATAACTTTATAGTCGAATAAAATTATTTTAAAAAAATCAAAGATGTAATTGTAATGGCTTTTTCTCATGTAAATTTAAATAATCTCCTTGTTAATGAATTAAAGACGCAGAATAGTAACAATGTTAATTTAGGCAAAATAATAACTGCAAAACCAAAAAAAAACTGATAGGTAATTATTATATGTTTGACGATAATGAATATACTGATGCACTAGGCGAAAAAAATAGTTTGGAATTAGAAGCAATCCAATATTTGGCCTCAAAAAATGTAAATATTAATATGTTAGAAACTTTCCCGAATATAAAAAAGTTATTTTATAAATATAACACATGTTTGTGCACGTCTACGCCAGTGAAAAGGCTGTTCTCATCTGACGGAATGATTATGACAGCTAAAAGAGGCAATTTAATAGATTCCAACTTTGAGAAACTAGTTTTATTAAAAGTAAACAAAAATTGTTTATAATATTACTATAAAATTTTGATCAACTTGTATATTTTTCGTATTTTTTCTATGAATATATTATTTAATAAATCTTCTAAAAATAATTTTTGTTTTTATTTCAAATAGCTATTTTCTATTTTGCATTTTGCATGATTTTGAAAAAAGCATTTTCCATTTAGCATTCCAAATAAGTTTTATAAAAGCATTTTGCATTTCAAATACTTTTTTTTAGCAAAGATACCCAACTCTGTACTTTTATGGGTATTAAAGAAATGCGATCATGAATATCTTAGTTTTAAGAGCTCAAATCTTAACTGGTGTCTATTTACGTCTTTACGTCAGAAATAAACTTCTCAGCCTGTTTGTAAGAGGAAAAAAATCATATATTTTTTTAATCACTCTATATCAACAATAATTAATAATAGCAAACGTTACCTACTAATTGAATCCAAAAATAGAAAATGAGCATTCAGCAGTTGTTTGGAAATATATTTTCATTTTCGTGTTCCAGCACACTGTATATGTTATATTTAATATCGTATCGTGTCTTTCTAGTAAATTTACGTAAATAACATGTACCTAATAACCAACTTTTTATCTTGCCGGGTTTACCTACTATATATAGATTCAGTTTGTACTAATGTACCCAAGGCCGATATTAGACAAAAATCTTTTATAAAATAGCTCCTACCCTTCATATTCAGCGATACTAAATCGCGCAATTTTTCGTACACAATATGGCGCATGGCGTATCTAAAGAAAGGTTTAAAACTGTATTTACTTACCGTATACTCGAAGTATCCATATTCACTAACACACGAACTTCACGAACTGTTTTGTCTAATTTAACCAAAATTGTACGGACCCAAAAACGCTTCAATACTCAAAATAGAACTCCAATGAAGGAAAATTAAAACAAAAACCTTTTAACAATTTTAACAGGCAATAATAATTCTGTAACTAACTCATAGCCATAGGTAGCCGACACCGACCGACCATGCTCGAATACACACACTGTTGCCGTACCAGACGAAATAAAAATTCGTAGCAGATCAATTGATTCTACTTACCACAAATGTAGTAAAATTAACAAACTTTGTGTGAGAGTTATTTGGACGTAAATTTACGAATAAGGTATGAAACATTCAGATTAAGTTTTATTAATCATCGTATCATTCAAAATATTTTTTATATAAGGATTTTATCTAATGCAAAGTTGTGCCTACAACATCTCTGGCAACATTGCGATTTCAAAATAACTGCATTATCTGAGATTATTTTGTTTAAACAGTGTTGCCACCTTCGATGAAAATTAAATAAATATCCATTATACCTATAATTTTTTTGTCTACCTACATTATTTTCTATACACTTATGAATGAAGTTTGAACTAAGACATGCTTTTTGCAAACTGATTTCTTTCAAATTGTATGTACCTAGGTAGGTTGTAAGTTAATAACATATCATTGCTGAGAAATTATAGATGTAAATCTTCTGCGTTTGTCGGTAGGTATATACGGGTCATAAATAGGTAGAAACTTAATATACCTAGATCTGTTAAATGTTGAATGCATGAGAACTGACAGTTTTTGAATACAGAAACTGAGAGTTTCTTCAATACCTACCTACCTACGTCTAGTTTCATAAAACATAGCGATTGGGGCAATGAAATAACCATTAAAAATAAAAAAAACTTTTAATTTCAATGACAACGCCCACGAAGTACCTAGGTATAATGTGGCAATGCTGTAAATTCATAAAATATTGTCTGTATTATACCTATGACCGGAAATATAAGATCATTATAATCTCCAATTGATATTACCTTTACGCACGGTTTAAGGCAAATAAAGTTTTACTTTTTTTCACCAGTGAAAAAAAAGTTTTTTTTTTCACTATTTAAAACAAGTAAAAAAGCACTGTCTTAAATAAGATTATGCAAAAAATTTTACGTATGATATTGGCCGAGGGTCTAAAGTGTATACCTTCCACCTAGATGGCTCGGGTTCAATTCCGGGTAGGGAAATTTTTTTTTTTATTATTTATTTGTGTAAATATATTTAATTATTAAATTATTGTGTGTGTAGCAGTAAAAACATTACAAAATATTCAAAAAATGTCCTGTCGGCATATTTCTCTGAATAATTAAAAGATTTAAAACCAAATACTAAACTACCTGGTCTGTGTACTTCATGTTAAAATCTACTCTAACAATTAAAAATAATATTGATATTTCAAAATACCATAAAATAGTTGCTTATTTAAAAAATAAAAACAATAATTTCTTTTGTTTTTATTTTGTATTATTTTTAAATTAAATAAAATGTTCGATTGAAAATAACTTTGAACACGAGTTAAACAAAATGGCGTTTCATACCGAGTTCCGTACAAAATTTTTTCGCACTAGTGCGTAAAAAAAATCAGACCTATACTTGTTTTTCGTGTAAAAATATTCGGTTGTAGAAAAAATATTGTATGCAACTCGTGCGTAAAGGTTCCTTTTTTGACTCATGTGATTGTCGCATTCACCTGCGGCTCATGCGACAACCTTCACATTCGTCAATAAAAGTCACTTTACGCACTAGTTGCATAAATAACTATTATTTTAATTGATGGATTTCCAATATAAATTAAACTTTTAAATTTATTTATTGTTATCCCAAGGAAATAGGTGCTCGTTCCAACATTTGATTGTACCTACATTTTTTTCACTTATAATATTGTCTATTGAATTTGGATCATAGTCGTTATTGAAAGTATATATCTTTAATAATATTTAATTTTTTGTAATAATTATTGGTAAATTTTGCTTTTAACGGAAACGGCACCGCATGCTTTATTATACCTGAATTATAAATAATCTTTAAATTGTAATAAAATGTGTTTGCAAGTAGTCCTTTATCTCAATTGGAGGTATAATATTGGGTCGCAATGTAGGCGCAATATAGAAAGTTCGTTGGTTTATCAATATTTTGTTTCACCAATATTTAGCCAATATCTTGCCAATATTGATTCCAATATAAAATTTCCATTTTAAACCAATATTGGCTACAATACGGTTTTATACATAACCACCAATATTGTTGAAAATAGTCTTTATAGTAATATTGGCCAAACGTTGGCTTGCCAATGTATACATAATATTGTCACAATATTGGGTCGCAATGTAGGCGCAATATAGGAAGTTCGTTGGTTCATCAATATTTTGTTCAACCAATATTTAGCCAATATTCCGCCAATATTTGTTCCCAATAACGGCCAATATAAAACGTCCATTTTAAACCAATATTGGCTACAATACAGTTTTATACATAACCACCAATATTGTTGAAAATAGTCTTTATAGTAATATTGATCAAACGTTGGCTTGCCAATGTATACATAATATTGTCACAATATTGGGTCGCAATGTAGGCGCAATATAGAAAGTTCGTTGGTTCATCAATATTTTGTTCAACCAATATTTAGCCAATATTCCGCCAATATTGGTTCCCAATAACGGCCAATATAAAACGTCCATTTTAAACCAATATTGGATACAATACGGTTTTATACATAACCGCCAATATTGTTGAAAATGTTCTCTAGTTATATTGGCCAAACGTTGGCTTGCCAATCTGTACATAATATTGTGTCACAATATTGGGTTTATATTGATCGCAATATAGGCCCATTATTGGCAGTTCATTGGTTTATCAATATTTCGCTTAACCAATATTTAGCCAATATTCCACCAATATTGGTTGCCAATGCCAAGGCAATATTACAAAAAAAACTGCAGCCTATATATATCCAATATTGGTTATATATTGGCAATATTGATCAATATTGCACCAATGTCTGGCCAACATTCGCAACCGAATCTTGGCGGTATATTCATTATCAATATTGGCCCAATATTGGCTGAATATTGATATTGTGCACCAATATAGCGCCAAGATTCCAATCTTGGCGCGAGGTTGCGCCAATATATATCCAACATTCGGTTCTACTAGGGTAGGGTGGCTACGAATTATTTGATTAATTCTTTACTAAATGAACATACAACCTTGCCTCAGAATCATATTTCATTGCTCTACCTGGCACTTAGAAATTTAAAAATTCGTAATATTTTGTGGGAGTTTTTAAAATGTTGTAAAAGAAAAATTTGAATGTACGTTTGAAATGTGAAAAAGTCTTGTAAACCTATTGTCTTTCCGTATGCGTAATTACTTTACTTTCCGTTGCCTGTCTTGTTTGTGTACTTTAAGTCACTACGAAGGGCACCTTAGCGTGAAGTTTTGTACCCCTGTTTATCCCGCTGTACCTCATCTTATCTTTTCTTTGTTGCATTGTAGGGCCACGTATGAGAGAGAGAGAGAGAGAGAGAGAGAGAGAGATTGCTGCTGATTGGAATATAAATTAAAACAAATTAAAAAATAATTAATTGATATAAAAATAATCGTGGCTAAATAGGATTATTTTCCAAGGCCAAAAAAAAACTGTCTGGGGTGGATTATTACCTACAAACCTATATAATCTGCTGATTGCTTAAAAGATAGTTTTAAAGGTTATATTTAACCTTGGGCATTTACTTGCCACAGAAGAACTGTATAAAAAATACAAAGTATAGTCCATTTCATCGTTTTTGGCCGATTTGATATTAGAAACCACTGAAATAAGATTAAACTGTCATCCAAGTTACCAATGGCGAAGAGTTTTTTTTTTTAAATTAGATAAGTTTCTGAAACTATCAATGTGGTGTGACATCTACAAAAATATGACATTAATAATTATTAAATTCAACCCTTCAACAACGAGCCGTACATGACGGTTACTAGGAATGTGAATTAAGTCAAGACTTCCGTATTGAATACTTTTTATCTACCGGTGAAACAAGATGCAGTTACGTAAGTGTTGTATTAAAAAACAAACGTCCTCATTTAAATTTCTAACTTGCCTGTATCTGAGAGAGATGTAACTCTAAATTTACTTCGAGTATGATTTCTGTCATCGGCCAAAATCGGTAAAATGGACTATACTTAATATTAAGAGTATAATCCATGCCAGTATTTGTATAAGTTTCCGATTATTACAGATATTGATCTGACAACAAAGCATGGAAATTATAATTTCTCGCGCAGAATTTAGGTAAATTTGTGGCTTTTTTCAATACGCAAAGAGCTGCGTGACCAACCGTTTTTTAGGACGAACCTTAACTTCAAGATTACCAAACTTCTTAGTTGAAAGTGTTTCTTGTTTTTTAATTTCTTACTTGTTATTTATCATTTGTCACTTTTCATTTGTCACTTTTCAATTGTCATTTGTCACTTGTCATTTGTCACTTGTAACTTGTCACTTGTAACTTGTCACTTGTCACTTGTCATATGTCACTTGTCACTTTTGAAATGTTATAACACAGCCGTACTTTACTTTAACGTACAGCTGTGGTTATAACTTGTTTAGTTGATAGTAAAAAATGTATGTAATCAAAACTCCATCTGTGGTTAAATATAAAAAAATAAAAATTTTGTTCCAGATTTTATATCAACGATTACCTATTCTCAAAAACCGTTAACTATGCTTTTATTATATTCTTGCCTGGCTTTAATTTTTATTTGGTATGTTAACAATTTGTGGAAAAAGAGATATATGTACTATCATTCATGGAGTATACCAGGGCCTATATCTGCGCCGTTTATAGGATGTGGATACCTATTTTTAATGGATAAAAATTTAAGTAAATAAGTATATAGTATGAAGAGAAATAGGAGAATAATTCGTTTTTGTTTTTAGCTATTGTTTCTGTTTTTCAATATCTTCAAGATAAGTACCCTGACATAGGTGCTGGCTGGTTTGGTTCAAAATTGTTTTACGTTACTTCTAAACCCGAATATATCGAAAAAATTTTAAATAGTCATAAAGCCATAAATAAATGTTACGCTTTTGCTGTCATAGAAGAAGCGGTTGGTCGTGGATTATTTATAGTAAAAGGTAAATTGAAACATTTGATTCTAGCAATATGTATGAATGTCAATATACAAATAAAATTTATTCACAAGAAATGTTCCTATAAAAAAAAAGTTTTTTATAAAAAAATACAAAAATCGTAATATCTAGGCCCAGAAGTGTGATAGTTTAATAGTTGTAGATGATCAGTAGGTGGAATAAATCTTCAAAAAAGTTTACATGGAAGTAGTAGTTGGTCTAAAAATAGTTTGGCGCGGAAGTGATAGTCTTTGTAATATCTAGACGCGGAAGTGTGATAGTTTAATAGTTGTAGATGATCAGTAGGTTGGATAAGTCTACAAAAAAATTTACATTGAAGTAGTAGTATGTCCAAAAATAGTTTGGCGTGGAAGTGACAGTCTTTGTAATATCTTTAGGCGGAAATGTGATAGTGATAGTTTAATAGTTGTAGATGATCAGTAGGCTGAATAAATCTACAAAAAAGTTTACATGGAAGTAGTAGTTGGTCTAAACATAGTTTGGCGCAGAAGTGACAGTCTTTGTAATATCTTTACGCGGAAGTGTGATAGTTTAATAGTTGTAGATGATCAGTAGGTGGATAAGTCTACAAAAAAGTTTACATGGAAGTAGTAGTATGTCCAAAAATAGTTTGGCGTGGAAGTGACAGTCTTTGTAATATCTTTACGCAGAAGTGTGATAGTGTAATATTTGTAGATGATCATTAGGTTGGATAAGTCTACAAAAAAGTTTACATGGAAGTAACACTTGATCCAAAAATAGTTTGACGGGGAAGTTACAGTCTTTGTAATATCTTGACGCGGAAGTGTGATAGTTTAATAGTTGTAGCTGATCAGTAGGTTAGATAAGTCTACAAAAAGTTTACGTGGAAGTATTAGTTGGTCCGAAAACAGTTTGGCGCAGAAGTGTGACATTTCGATAATTATAGGTGATCATTACGTTAAATAAGTCTACACAAACGCTTACGTGGCAGTGTTAGCCTTAAAAAACACCGCCAAATCGGTCGCGCCAGAACGTCCTAGACCGTAACTTACGTTGTTATCGCGAAGAGACCAGCGTTAGGGAAAATCATTTAAAACGATCAAGAATGACAATACCTTAAGCTACGGTTTCTAAGAACAATGCGCGGCGTACGGCCGACAGTAAGTTGAGCAGAGCTCACGTGCGCTTTAATTTAACATCAGGTGTCTTATGCATGCGGTTTGTAAGAGTCTGTCTAGTTGAACGGATGAGTTTAACAAAGCAGTGTGAGTTTGAGTTGTGCGCTGAGATCAATTTCGTTGGGTTTGGACGCAGACGTCGACATAAGCTGAAGCAAATTATATCGAAGTGGTGGCTTTTGAAGAGTGATCAGTTACACTAAAACACAAAAATTAAGTTGTTAAAGACATATTACTACATATTTTTGATGCACAGCTTTTCTTCTGGTGTGATTGGATGACTATATCTGTTACAAGGTTTTTTAACAATATCTTTTTTTATGAAGTTTAGAACAATCTCAAACAATTCCCTAGAAAGTCTAAAATATTCTCGAAATTTTATTTCTTTCCCAAAAAGTCGTCTTTCTTACTGTAACTGCATACGCTCCTTCGAATTTGCGACAGGAAAATAAATCATCAACTTTTCTATTGGGCTCTTTCATTGTCAGCAGCAATAAGTCTTCTTCATCGTTCTCGATTTCTTCGATCAAAAACGCAACAATAGCATTATTCATTCTGCACTATCCGTTTACTTCAACAGAATATTAAAAACTGAGAATTCATAAAAACCGACCCGCGCGAAGCGGACTGTGAGTCAAGCTGAGCTTATTCTGCTTAAGCCGTAAGACGCGCGACGCGCACACTTCTTAAAAACCGTAGCTTTAAATGGAACGATATGTTCAGTTAGAAGCGCAAAGAAATTGCACAGTAGCGGTAAAGCAGTATTCCGTGGAGCTTATGTGACTGTTTCCAGAAGGTTGAGAGAAGGTAATTTAGTTAGTCGAAGAATTTGAAGATATCAACCGTTAAATTTAGGGAATCGCACCAGTCGACTACTTTGGGCACAAAAAGTCATTTTGATATCTTCGTTCATTTACCTCTTCACGTATCAGGCTTAGGTACACAGGTTATTTCATGAAATGCTTTTATACCATTTTATAAATAAAGTTTTTAAATATCCTTAGATTTTGAGTATGTGTGTAGTAATGTAAATTTTTAGAACCAATGTGGAAAAAACACAGAAAAGCTATCATGCCAGCGTTCAATCAAAAAATTTTAGATTTTTATCAAGAGATTTTCGTCGAAAGAACAGAAATATTCGTAGATATCCTTCAAAAAGAAATTGGAAATAAGGATATAGATTTTTTTGAATATGTAACGAATTGTACCCTTGATATTATCTGTCGTAAGTAATATGTATTTATATTTGTACTAGCTGTTGCCAACGACTACGTTCACGTGGTTATAAAGATATGCATTTATATATATCCCCCGCAACCCACTTGTGGGTGGAATTTCCTGAAATCCGTTCTTAGCTGACCTCTACCTTCCCTATGGAATATTTCTACCAAGTTTCAAGTCGATCGGCCTTATAGTTCCAGAGATATCGTGATGAGTGACTATATATATATATATATATATATATATATATATATATATATATATATATATATATATATATATATATATATATATATATATAGATTTGTATGTATGAGCGAAATTAGGGGTGACAGATACATCTGCGACCTAATGTGTCCCCCTTTCCTTGCTATAATTCTGATGTTTCTTCAGACTTAAAGCAGCTTTTCTAATCCTATCTTTCTTAAAAAGTTTAAGATATCGTAGGGTCTCAAATTAGATTAGGTGTCTTGGCCTGTCTTCATTTTTGCAATTCTCGTAGACAGCAACTGCGACAACCAGATGGAAGTCATTCTATCTACTCCGCTATCATTAAGTAATCTTTTCACAGCCTTATGTGGATTACTAACAAAGGCCCCTTTTCTTTTTTTGTTTAGAGCGTCTTGGAATTCATCAGTCAACTGTATCAAGGCTGTCTCTGTAGATTTGCCCGCTTGATACGAATGTTGACGGTGGTGCAGTGACACCTGTTCGAGTACTCTTATTCTAATACATTTGTCCACAGCTTTTTCCATCGTCTTAAGAGCAAAGGCTAATTGGTCTAAGGTATTTGGGATGTGTGGTGTTCCGTTTCCCTGCCTTTGGGATAAAGGCCCTTCTCCACACTTCTAGTATATATCCCAGTTCAAAACTGCTCCGACTACAATAAAGTGAGAAATACTTGTTGTAGTAGTGCAGGAGATAGTCCGTCAACTTCAGGGGTTTTTAATGACTGAAAGAAGTTTACAACACATCTCATCCGTTCTTCACTGCATATATGTTCTGTCATTCAGTGTCTTCCCTGGTTTGTCTTTTAGTTTTATTACTCGTATTTTCTGGAGTGATTTTTCCCACAGGAAAGTGAGTTTCTAACAGGAGCATGGCTTGTTTTTTTTTCGCTTTCTGTGAAGCGTCCATCTGGCTTTCGCAGTCTCATTACTGTATCTACTCTTTCTTTTGCCAGGACTTTATGTGGCCTTGAGACAGAAGTGTAGAATCTATTTCTTCGCAGAATTTCTTGAGGCTATTTCCCTTAGCTTTTCTGATTTCTTTATTGTGGGTGTGAATTTCTCTATGCAGCTCTGCAAATTTCCGTTGCGCTTGGCTCTATTTAAAAGATTCTTTGTTTCGGATCTTAGATTTATCAGATTACTGTTTCACCATATTGCGTAGTTTAACTTTCTAGTCCTCTAGAAAGGACAGCTTATTTCATATAGATCGAGTATTGCCTCTTTTAATTCTATGAGGTCATTCTCTAATACCAGGTGCTTTTGTCTTTACCTGTGGCTTGAAGGCCCGCAAGGTTTCTGTTCAGGTTAGTGTTATAATTTTCCCAGTTAGTTTTCCTATAATTTCTTCTGGTATGGGATCAAGAGGATTGCACTTTAATCTGAATCTGATTAGTCTGTGATCAAAGAGCGACGGTTCGTTCAAAACTCTCCAATCTTTCACCTGATCTTTTAGATAAAGTGAGCTTAGTGTTTTGTCTAGCACTTCTTAACTAACTTAACTGTTAAATATCTTTGTTAAAACTTACCTTCTTTAGAAACTGCATTAGGTGTGAATATGAATTGCCAACATTCGAATAACACCTTGGGAGAAAATTTGGACAGGTAAAGTGTACTAAAGTAAACCCAATAAATTTTTTTAATAATTAATTTTTAATTTTACAGACTAATGCATATCACAACAATAAGAATTATAAGTTTTAAGCACCACATACTAAAGTTTGCTTGGCCATTATTCAAAATGAGTAAAGAGTTAACTAAAAGTGTTAATGTATTTAATAGCTTTTGTGAGAAGGTAAATAAAGCTAATCTTAGGTCGACCAAACTTCGTAAATCGTGAAGTAGTTATTGTTTGTTGAATTTTCATATTAAAAACTAAGAGGTGAAATAATTTTTTATTAAAATGAATCGCGTAAGTGCCGTAAAAAATCGGATTCTGTGTGCACAAGCTCGTGAAATTATATACTCGGTTTTAAAATTTACGCAACAGGAAGCAGAAGGAAAGGTTCTTCTTATACCTCTAAGTCTAAAATAATATTCGATTAGGCATCACCGCATCAACCAACGTCTGTCGTGTCCGGTCGTGTCAAATCGTCACGGTTGCAGTTATATCTGTTTAGCTATAACTGTATCTTGCTAATGGATGTGAGAAGACAACAAGTTAGTTACGATAATCTGCTTCCTCTTCCCTTTACCCACGTAAGAGATTAATATGACTGTACTGTTTTCTTTGAACTATTTTTTTACTCCATAGCAGCTTTGCTATCCAAGGCAATAGTTAAAGCGTTTTTAATGTCTTCTTGAACACAGAAGTCTATTGTTAAAACTCCGTTTGAAAAATCGAAGAAGCGTTTGCCAGGGCTACTGAGAGTCTGATATTATGACCTACTTCATCTGTTGTCATACATCCACCAAGTAGTTACGATAATCTGCTTCCTCTTCTCTTTACTCACGTAAGAGATTAATATGACTGTACCGTTTTTTTTTTTAACTAATCTCTTTTTGCTCCATACTTCTGCACTTTTCTTATATTGCCATTCTCAAGGTTAATGCCAAACCAACAACCACGATCGCGTCACTACGACAGACCCTGCGATTTAACTCTGCGATGTACTGATACGATACATCGCTACTTGTATAACCGGCCTTATAAGTCACAAAATAATGGTTTAAAAATTTTTTTTAGATAGTAAAAAAGAAACTAGAAACATATCAAAATTCAGATACTAGAAGTAATTCAGATGATCAATCAGAAGAAGGTAAGTTTTATTATTATTTATTCCCAAAATCCTATCGTTAACCATAAGATGTAGGCTATTGATTATGTACTATTAAATGGATTAAAACAATATCTAAATCCATGTTTGTTTAGTCTTTACAGAAAAAAAACTCGGGGACTACCGACAAAAGTTAGAATATTTTAGGCTGTGAACTCGGGAAATCCCCGAATCAATTAAAAATTCCAGAAGCACGTATCGAGTAGGTTATGTTTTTGGTCTCGTCTTATCTTACTTTGCCATTGTTTTTCTTTCTTTGAAAATTTAAGTTTTTTTTTTATTTTAGTTAAAGCGTTTTTAATGTCTTCTTGAACACAGAATTCTATTGTTAAAACTCCGCTTGGAAAATCTAAGAAGCGTTGTTCTGGTGTTTTACACCCATCAGTAGCTATAATAAGTCTAACACCTTTTTTATAATTCACGTTCACAAAGTTTCTGTTTCGACACTAAAAACAGTTTCGAAATAGATTCATTGTAACACTGTTTTTGGTAACTTTTTGTTTTACACAATTGGTTGCACTGCACTGTTCAGGTAGTAAGTAAATCAAGAAGTATGTTGTAGGAAATTATTAACTACATTATCAGCGTTATTGCTAAATTCTATGGAGGGTAGACTACCCTCCATACTAAATTCGGAATATTTTATACAAATTTGACAAACATTCAAATTTAAAATCATTAAAACTGATAAGTGTCAAAAGTGTCAAGATTGCCAACATAAATAAATATTTCGAAAACTCTCATTTTTTTTATTTTTTTATTCTTTTAAAAGATCATTATAAAAAATAGTATGTAACACTCGAATTACAATGACGGTTTGTCGTAGGTACTCGTTCTTTGCACTCGTACTACAAAACCAGTCATTGTAACACTTGTATTACAATATACTATTGTAAGTTAACTCACACTCATTAATGCTAACAATAAGTGTGAGTTGTAAATCTTGTGTTAGAGACAATATGTCTTTAGTCATCTTCAAGGATTGAGTTGCTTTGGCCATTAGATTTCCAAGATGTTCTTTAAGATTTTCGGATTTCAGCGATGTCTATACATAAATACCTCCAAGGCTTCACTGGGGTACGATCTAATTACGACCCTTGCAACTCTATTATAACAATTAATTTGAGTTAAGATCGCATGTTTTCCCAAAAAACTTGACATAGCGCTTGTAGCTATGGAGGTCTCTGACCTTAAACAACACTCAGAACAAACTATTAGACATATTGTTTAAAAGCTTGTAAGTAGATTACAATAAATAGAGTAAGAAGAAGAAACACCCACCAAACCAGCGCAGCATAGGTAATTGGGTGTCTGACAACCGCTAGATATGACCAAAATGATCAGTTTTAGATATAGGACTGTTTTACCAAAAGGCCTAGAGCAAGTCCACATAGACCTTGTAGCTTTAGAGGTTACATTTTCGAGGTATGGTTTCCTTTCAAAGAAATTTATCCCATTTGGGATAACAAGAAGTTGAATTGTTAATTTCTTTCTGTTAGTAAATGAATGAATTAAGTGAAGTTTTGTTAGGATTGGCTGAAAATCCTTTCTCCAAACACCAAGTACTTATGAAGTTTAAACGCGGTCGTACACCAACGAAACATCAAACACGCAACATGCAACATGAGGTAAATACCGCGCATAGACTTGTGCCGCATTAAGACAATATAAACACACAGATATCGTTAAAATCATCGTACACCAATGCGGCTGATGCAAGTTTCTCGCAACAAAAACTGCATGCGGTTTACTGTGCATGTCTTGTCGCAGTATTTGTTGCGTGATTGAAGACGTAAGATCGGTGATTTTTTTTTTAAATAGAAATATCGTTTAAAAAATGCCTGAAAATCCTGTTTTTAATATAAATTTTGTAAAAGCTATTGAAAAAAGTCCGTGCATATGTACTCCAGTCATTATATACCTACATTTGGAAATGAAAATGAATCGAAAAAGCCAAATTTTGGATAAACGCCTCGGCCAACAATTTACATTGTCGTCCGGGAATGTATCGCTTTTTCTACTAGATACACAATTTACTATTGTATACATTTTTCACGTATCGATCATCGTTAACGAGATATCGATCAAAAAACCCACAAATTTGGGGAGAAAAAATTGTTTTTCGCTATTTCCTTTTTTCTCGTGAAAGATATCGAAAAATGTTCATCATGAAACTTGTAGAGCGTGTTCAGACCTACAAATTAGTTTTTTTATTGTCTATTTTCGACAAAAAATACGACCTCTAGCGCTGCGCAAAAATTGCCAAGCTATTACAACATCCTCCTCGCTTGACGACATTTTAAATACTACAAAAATGTAGTTGTCACACTTGTCTACGCGGTTAAGCAACATGCAGTATGTACCTCATGTTGCATGTTGCGTGTTTGATGTTTCGTTGGTGTACGACCGCGCTAAGGAATTCGCATGCGGTAAGAAATATTGTCGTATTTACCACAAGAACTATATCATCAGCATAGCTCAGAGCACGAAACTCTTTTTTTGTTATGAGATCATCAAATACCATTGACCACAGAAACACGATAAAACTTCTTCTTGAGGACAGCCTTTTATTGTTTTTATGGTCTTCAAGGTAGGAAACTATATTCCTAGTGTTTAGCGTATGCTGTATGACATGACATGAACATTCCTATCAATTGTCTTTCTTAGCCCTGAAGTATTATTATTTTTTAATACAATTTTCTATTTCTTTGTGAATTGCAGCATCATACAAACTAAAAATTGGTAAAATGGCATTTCTGGATCTTATTGTAGAAAACACAAATTTTACAGCCACAGAACTGGTGGATGAAGTGAAAACCTTTATTATGGCGGTAATTAATTTTGTACAGGACACATTTTTTTGCAGATTTTGACTAATTTCTTTTTTAGGGCACAGATACAACTGCTGCTGGTCTATGTTTCATATTCGTAGTACTAGGAATGTATCCAGATATACAGGTTCGTATTACAGACAAGAAGTTTACAACGTCGGCTCTTGCCATATACATAATAGGTATCCGGTGAGCCTGTTCCACCAGTACCAATAAGAAGAAATTAGAACAAAGCAGTCCTTTCATCTCTTTCTAGTTACGTGTGCAGTAAGCAAAAACAATACCTTACTGGGTTGGTATGCCCTTTCTCACTAGACGAAGAGTAAAGGACTGTTTTAATATTTTTTCTCTTTTGCATTAGAGAACAGGCTTAAGTTGGAACGGTCAGTCTAAGAATTGAAGCACTAAATTTTAAACCTAATTTCACTGTTGTAAACGGCACCTAGATATAGTCTTGGAGCTCTGACAGCTGTCAAAGTCGTAGTGTTGCCAATTGCACAATGCAACCAGTTCTTCTTTGTCAAACATTTTATTAATTTTTTTATTTTTTTGCAGTCAACTGTTTCAAATGTCTTCATAATTTTAACTACATGTATTCTTAATGCAATTTAATGTAAATAATCTTTATTTTAGCAAAAAGTTCTGGACGAAATTTTAGATATAATGGGTCCAGATAGAAAAGTAGTTCCATCAGATTTACCGCATATGAAATACACAGATAGAGTTATTAAGGAAACTTTAAGAATATTTCCTTTAGGTATATTACTCGCCAGAGATATTCAAGAGGACATTGATGCTGGTATTTAAATTTTCTATTCATATTACACCAAAACTTCGCCTTTTCAAACTTGTTATTAATTGGCATCAAACTTGTTATTAACTGTCAATCTTGTTATAATTTGACGTTGATTTGTCACTTACTATCAATCTTGTCATATTTGACGTTGATTTGTTTCTTGCTGTTAATATTGTAATAATTTGCGTTAAACTTATTACTAACTATTAATCCTGACATAATTAGAAATTGATTTGTCACTGACTATCTATCTTATCGTATTTTGAAGTCAATCTGTCACTAATTGTGATTCTTATCAAAATTTATTTACTTTATTATTTGATTCATTATAGAATTGTCAATCTTGTCATAAATTTAATTTGTTATTTAATGTCAATCTTGTCATAACTTGACGTTGGTTTCTTGTCATATTATTTTTATTATTTGATTTCTTAAAGAAATGTCAGCCTTGTCATAAATTTGCGTTAAACTTTTTACTAATTGGACGTCGATTTGTTTCTAACTGTCAAACTTGTCATAAATTTATTTATTTTATGATTTAATTTGGTGAAAAAATGTTAATCTTGTCATAAATTTGATTTTTCACTCACTGATAATCTTGTCATAAATTTGATTTTTCACTTACTGATTGATACTCTTGTCATAGTTTGACGTTGATTTGTTATTGACTATCAATCTTGTCATAATCTGACGTTAATCTTTCACTAATTGTAAATCTTGTCGTAATTTTTTTAATAAATTATTTGATTTGTTAAAGAAATGTCAATCTTGTCATAAATTTGCGTTAAACTAACTGTCAATATTGTCATCAATTTGCGTTAAACTAACTGTCAATCTTGTCATAATTTAATGTTAATTCGTTTTAAATATATACAAAACTCGGTTACCATAGAAACCACTTGACCGCTATCTTAGACTAATTATTTTATTGTTTTTTTCATTAAAGATAGGCCGGAAAGTAAATAAAAATGAGTCCGGTAAAAGCTTTTACCCGACTCATTTTTATTTTCTGGCCTTGTCCGACAAAATGAGATTTTCTGACCTAAAAATAAACCGGAAAGTATTAATTTCTGACCGGTTTAAAAAAAAGGATTTAATAGTTTCTATTTTTTTCTTTTCGAAGGTGATATGGTGTTTCCAGCAGGAGCTTCTGTGATAGTTGGAGCGTTCCACTTGCATAGAGATGCAAAATATTGGCCAGATCCGATGAAATTTGATCCAGATAGATTTTTACCGGAAAATGTTGCTAAGAGACATCCATGTACTTATATACCTTTTTCATATGGACCAAGAAATTGTATTGGTAAGAAATTAAAATAAGAACAGAAATAATAATACAGTTGCTCCAAGTACGTGCAACGTGGGTTTGGGAGATTGACGCTGTGACGTGTCTCCTCCGACGTACCGCCTCTCATTTGGCAACAACCACAGAAACCTTCGTCAAGGGCGCAGTTATTTTTTATTCTGTGTCTTCGCCCTGTATCTACTTGTAGGAGAGGAGCGTTTCATCAAGAAAGTCTTCAAGTACTGCAGGGAGGTCCCTGTCAACAATTTGGAAAAGTCTTAAGGAGAAAAAGGGGATCTTGATCTTCGGAATTCTTAAGATTCTTTGGAGTGTTTCATTCTAGTGGGTATATAGGGTGCTCTGGGTGGTGATATTGGTTCCCTGTATTGTGTCCGAGTCACGTACTGTTTTGTCTTTTGGTAGACAAGGCAGCTTGAGCAAAGGTGCTGCAGGTTTTTATCTTTGTGGATAATGACTCTGTACCCTGTCTGTAGCAAGAAGTAAATGGAAGAGTCTCTGAGGAAGAGCATGGCATGGCCTTATAATCGACAAGAGGTCGTTTTCAAAGTTGGTTTGAATCGGCTAGCCAATCAGAAACTGTAATTTCAAACGAAGTAATGTTCTAGAAATTTCTAATGCAATATTGCTAATTTTAAAACAAAGTGACTCACTGTACATCGAAATATATTTTTGTTTGCATATTGGTTAGATTTATATTCTAATTTAATTAAAAGTTAAATATAGCGCTTTTTTTGAAATGCTACAATATGATTATTTATGTTACAGGTTCACGATATGCTATGATGAGCTTAAAACAATATTAGCAACAACTTTAAGACGATTTAAAGTATTTACTCACTATAAAAGTTTAGAAGAAATTGAAGTGGAGTGTCATATTGTGTTACGATTAAAAGATGGACCGAAAGTTTGGTTAGAAGCACGTTAGGGAGAAAATTTTAAAATAATGTTAAAAAAAATAATTTAAAAATGGTGAAATGTATGCACACAATCTAAATAAAAACAATTTAAAAATTTATATTGATTTGCAAATATTTGTAGGTATATCTACGTTTTAAAATTTTCGTTTTTGCACAACAGGCAACTTTTTACTATGTACATCCCAGGTAGCTCTATTTTGATATCTATATATCATTTTTACAAACGACAATCAAATGTCATATAAACTGTGAAAGGCTTTCGCTGCCATTGTCTAATGTATCAATGGTTTTTGGGCTGTTAGGCCGGCGTCGATTGTCTTGCTGACTTGACGTTTCGCCAACACGAGCGGTTGGCATCTTCAGAAGTTGCTTCCTGGTTGACAGTCTGCGAACTATTGAGCTCTGCGTGGACGGAGCCCGTATTTATACGTCGGGAAGGAAGTGGGCGGGGCCTCAGTTGCTTTCGATTCCAATCGGTTATGAAACAATCTATTCAAACTTTTATTAATGATTGAGAGACTTGTCAATAAAGTAAATATGAAAGACATTAAAACATTAAAATGAATATTATTGCTTACGTTACCTACCCTTCACACCTCACTTGACCGTTCTGTCCAATACTTTAAGTATTTTATTTCATCCTGTTTTTATAAATCAATAAATTCATAAACATTTCAAAAATAGTTCTTAACTTGACTAGTTAGGTACCTACGTCAAATTACCTTAACTGTCAGTTACTGTCAAATATTTTAATTTTAAAATTTTGTATTAAATTGTTAATTCCTGTTTTAAATTAAATTGAAATAAAAAGTAATTCTAGGTAGATGTATATCCTCTAAACCTCTGGATTGTATAAATGGACACTTTTGTTAAAAGAAACGAACTGTTGAAAATAATGGATTTACTTTTTTTTTCTATTTTACTTTGAACAGTATAGTAGTGTCGCGACTTTGTTAAGTTTATACAGGTTTTTTGTAGATAATAAATATTAAAATAATAAAAAATAAAAACAATAATGTATCCTGACAGTGTTTCTGCACAAGTTCCGGATATTGCTGATAGAGTTAGGTAAGTAGAGATTTTATACAGACGATAATAAATGCTTATGTATGTACAAACTCTCTGTTGTGTTTATAAATTACAATTCCTTCACTAATTAATCGAAAGGAACTTCGTTCCATCCGGGTGTCCCTTGACACCTCTCACTTTTTTAATATTTTTGTTGGGTTTTTTGTAAGTGTAATTAAGAAATAATATATTATCTACAGAAAACATCTCAGGCCTGATACATTAGTATTAACGTATTTAGTTTACCTGTCAGGTGAGACGTCGAATACCCGCAGGTAAGATACTAGTCCCACTATTATTCACAATGGTATAAGTAAATCGGTATTTGTACAAATACAATACAGCGAAAATGTTGCGAGCTCTCCGTCTATAATAAACAAACTGAAAGACAGAAATCAGACAGAGTACTAAATAAAATAAGTATTTTAAAGGAACGCTTCAAAAATAATATTAAACACACTTCTTCACTGATCAACTTGCATCAGACTTCTTTGTTCTACGTAATGACATAAATGACAGTGTCAAAAGTAAAATGAAAACAGTGTTACCAACTGTGTATAACAAAAATGTCAAATTGTAATCTAACACCCTTTCCCAATTTTACATTTTTCCCAAACAAATCACATTACAATATTTACCAAATTAACTTAAAACTTATACTCTACTACATTTAGTAAATCTCTAAAATACTCAAACTTTCCTTTTGACAAAGCTTTAGTGAAAATATCAGCTTGTTGTTCACCAGTTTGAACATACTCAAGCATTACTAACTCTTTTTCTACACAATCTCTAATAAAATGATATTTAACATCAATGTGTTTTGATCTCTTTGATTCTAAAGTAGAAGCCATTTTAATACAAGATTGATTATCTACATGTACCTACCTACTATTACCGGATAGGGTTTATTAAATATTTCTGTTAACATCTGACTAAAAAACAAATTATCCATAATACAAGAAGACAATGCTACGTATTCTGATTCTGTACTTGATAGAGAGACTACACTTTGTTTCTTTGATTTCCAAAAAATTACATTATCATTAATTTTAATAACATATCCACTAATGCTCTTTCTATCAATTACATCATTTGCGAAATCAGCATCAACATATGAAATTAACTGTACATTCAATTTTCCAGTTTTTACATATTTTAAACCATAATTCTTAGTAGCTTTTAGGTATCTTAAAACATTTTTCAAATATGTCCAATGAGTAATTGAAAAATTATTCTGAAATTGGCTAAGTCTGGTCTTGAACCTAACATAATATACATTAAAAAGCCAATTAATTCACGATAAGGTAATTTAGCTTTTTCAATATTATTTCCCTCATCATCTGTTAATATATTTAATTTAGGTTGCATTGGTATATCAGAACCTTTACTATTACACATATTAAACTTTAGTAGCACCTTTCTAATTAATTCCTTTTGACATATGTATAAATTATTACCATGTTTATTTATCTCAAGTCCTAAAAATACCATATTTTGATTATTATATTCTTTCATTTTAAATTTAACTGATAAATTATGTTTTACAAAATTAATATCTTCCTGATCTTTAGAAAAAATAATGATATCATCAACATATATCAATAGAAATTGCCACGTACTTTTGGTAAAAAAAAAATAATAAAATAAAATCAAATTTTGAAAAATTATTCAAATGGTTTGAATTGAAATCTCCAACTCCAGCTAAGATGGGTAAGTGGTTTCTCTACTGGCAAATTTGTGCCCCGCTCAGCCGTAGAGGGTTAGTACAAAAAGTTTGAGTCGCGCCACCGATGTAAACGGTTCAAATCCGAAACCCCTGATGTTCCAGGCACTGACCTTACTGGAGATACATAATGGATTTAAGAATCTTAATAAAAAAAAATTGATTGAATAGCAAATATGGTGAGTGCGTGATTGGCTGAGTAAGACAACAAAATTAGATCTATCTATTATATTTTTCAACAATAATAAACCCAACGGTTCAATTTAACAAATCTCTGAAAAAAAGAAGTGAAAAAAAAATAATCAAATGAAATGCCGCTAATTTACTGGCGTATAAAATAAATGAGTGATCACCCAGCGCAATAAGAAATGATTAAATAGTTAGTATCTAAAAATGTAAACTATAAAATGATACATCCGCTTAAACAAGGCAGAGTGCAAATGCAGTAAATTTGGTATAAGTTATAATCGTCTTCTTCACAATACCTAAAAAAGAAAATAAAACAAAATAAGAAATTAAAGTATATAAGTACATCTAAGAGATATTTATTTCAAAGATTCAAAATAATTTAATCTATAATATATAAAATTTTAATGATCATGTATTAAATAGATAATAAGAGTAAATATTGAAAAAGTTCATAAATTTTACGATACATTGGTAATTAAAACCGATTTTAAATAAATTAAGATAAAATGAAATAAGAAAATTAAATGTTAAAACATAAATGTAAAACTTTACATAAATTTTATTACAAAATATTAGAAATCATAGAAGAAATATATATAAATTTTACTTACTTTCAAAATATACAATGTTTGTTATCAAGCCATATTGTGATTTGTTATTAGTTTAATTTCCAAATGAAAAGTTCTGAAAATAGAAAGATATTAGATTATATTATAGATAAGATATTATAAAATTAACAACTCATCAAAAGTTTAGCAAATTTTAAAAGAATCACTATTGTATTAAATGTAAATAAGGAATTAAGTATTAGATTTTTAGTAATTTTATTTGACAAATAATTAGTAGGCGAATAGAGAATAATAATGTATAGTGTAAGTTTGTTTGGAGATTCAGTTGTTAAATTGTTTATTTCTGAATCGCTCTCTTGTTTTCTACCTTTTGAAGGGATAAGATGTAATAAAGTTTGCTCCGTTAAAATTTCGATTTTTTTTCAAAATACTTATAAAAGAAAGTTTAAAAGTAGTCAAAAGTGTTAACAAAACCGCAAGACAGCTCCTGATAGTATCTGGTAAGACGTAAAGTTTATATTTATGGAGAAATGAATGTTAGAAATTGTATGCTGAGCAGTTCATTTATATAAATGCTTCCTGAGTGAATTTAACGAAAGTAAAACTAGTTTCTAATAAGAAAGAATGTATGTTTACTTACCATTTGATGCAAGAGCTGATTATTTCCTGATTAGAAGCAATTTTATTCGTCAAAATCTCTAAAGTGTCCGTATATCATTGATGTCCTGGGAAATGGTGGATTCCAATTGAAAAGGAGACCTTGTGCCTTAGCTGTCCAGAGAGAATACAAAAGCTTCAGAACACGGTATCAATTTCCAATTTTTTAAAATAAAGAACTTTTCTGTGTTTGATTTTTATGTATTTGATGAACATTTAATTTCACTTGTACACTATTTCACTGTTTAAATAAGTTATTTTTCATTCTTAGATAAGTTTAATTTGATTTATTGGTTACAAAATTCAGAACGTTTCATAACACTTGATTTAACTATGTTTGGTTTTTGAAAGTAATGTGTAAAACCGCACAAAACAATAAGAAAAAGTAAGGTTAAGGTCAAAATAGAATTATCGTTCAGAAAACATAATTTGGTATATGATTGTTGAATTTTATAATCGTTTTGTTGAAATTTTCAATATTAGTTAAATTTGAATCCATTTATTATTTGAAATTTTTGAACTCTGACCCTAAGAAAGAGAATAGCTAGGAGCATATGTTAAAATAATAATCGTTAAAATAAAAGAAATTAATTTGAATCTTACCTTCTTCACATCTATATTAAAATTTAAAAAAATTCAGGGTAAGAAGTACTTTATAACATGGTAACTTATAGAATACTATAATAATAATAATAGAAAAAAGAGTTATCATATGTTATAATATATATATATATATATATATATATATATATATATATATATATATATATATATTATACAGATCAATAATATATTTTAAAATTCATTTTGCTTTTTATATTTTTTGACATATTTATGTTTAACACAAGTATTTTCAATGTAACTAGTATTAAAAATAATGCACAAATCGTGTAATAGAAAATTATATATCCGAAACAGTATATAAAATCAATTAACATGTTTAATTATTATCAGTTTGTATTCTAAAGACTAACAAAGTCATGACAAGCTCTATCAGCAGTAATTATTGTAACTGGAACTTTAAAAATGGTAAGTAAATAATTTAATTAAATTGTATAAATATTTTTTTGTACAACTGTCATTAAAAGTGACACTTTTAATGATAGCAAACAATGTTAAAAACGATTGTTTACATAGCAGCGTGTTAAAAATACTTTTAACACGTTGCCATCTAAACAAGTTTACTTTTAACACGGTTTAGTTTACTTTTAACACGGTTTGGTTCATTGTCATTGAAAATTCGCTCGTTTCATTATCAAAATAGGGAAGTTGTACAAAAAAGATTGTATGGTATTTGTGTTAAAAGTGATTTTATTTTGTTCGTGAAATTGTTCAATTCGCTCCGCTCATTTCACAAACGTTTTCACTCACAAAATAAAACCTCACTTTTAACACTCATATCATAAATAAGTAATTTGGAAATGTGTTGTTTTGTACATCAATTTTAACACAGCAATGTTTTATACCTTATTTTTGACATGTCACTGTTTTGTGCATCAATTTTCCAACGTTTTATGTCTTTTGAAATGTTTTATTGTTGGATATACGTTATTTGTGAATACTCAACGTTTTATATGTCTTTCAATGTTTATAAATCA
>OZ034809.1:21024540-21246325 GCA_964028335.1 Altica lythri
TTTAAAATAATAATTTTGTAAATAGATTTTTATCAAATAAATATAATACTAAAATTAAATATAATAAAGAAAGTCACGATAAACAAAAAAAAAAGAGTACCAAGGAAAAATTGGTAAAAATAAATATAGACCATCTATAATAAAAAACAATAAACGGGAAAAGGTAAAAGTATAATTTTAAACTAAGTGATATGACAGAGAATAAAATAACAAATTAACAGAATACCAAGAAAATTAGATAAAAATCGAAGTATACACTATTTATACGTAAAAGCTGCTGAATATATATACACTAAAATTAGAGCCCCTACAAAGAATCGAAAAAGTAAGGAGAAACATTAGATTAGTTACTCCAAGAAGAAAATTAAGCATATCACAACGTGGAATAGAGGTATATTAGTAGATGTAAATAAAAAACAAAAACTGTATTAACTGGAAAGTGGATGCTAATAAAAATAAAAAATATTCAACCAAACTAGATATTGAGTGATGTACGAGGTCTGTCGCAAAGTAAATAGGACTTTTAAGAAATATCCGATACTACTAATGCCATCTGCTATTGGGGCTGGCGTTCGATAGGCATATATTTCATTGATGTTCTGTCAAAGTTTTATGACAATCAAACCACTTCAGTTCCTGCGCTCAAAGTGACAGTCCCTTTTTTAACACTGGTCAAAAAATGAGCATCGAACAAAGAGCCAATATAAGTTCTGTTTTAAACTTGGTAAAATATTTACGAAAATGCATCGATTGTTGTAACAAGTTTATGGTGATGGATGATTGTTTATCGCGTAGCCATTGGTGGTTTACACGGTTCAAAAAGAGTCGTGAGTCGCTGAAAAACGACGAACACCTTGGCCAGCCGTGATTACGCTGGAAACTGTCAAAAAGTGTGTCTTTTTATTAAAACATGAGCCAAAATTTTTATTAAGATACACGCAAAGGGCAAAGCAAAGGCAAGGCAAAGGTTTTAGAAGAAGAAAGCAAAGAAATAGAACAGCTACAAGCAAAGCACGACACATTCAATTTACATAAGAAAGTTAAAGAAGCTGCGGGAACTTATAGGAAACAACATACTGGCAATCTGTGTGACTCCGATGGACAAATCATATTCGATCCGGTAGAAAAACTGAAGAGCTGGAAAGATTATATATCTACTCTGTACCATGATGACAGGGGCATGATTACCACAAATAAAAATAAAGCTGAAGGTCCTGTCATTATTAGGGAAGAAATTGAATACGCTTTAAAAAACACTAAAAATAGAAAAGCGACCGGGCCAGACGAAATACCGGTAGAAATTCTTAAATTGCTTAAAGATCAAAAAGCATTGGATGTTTTGGTAGAACTATTCAACCTAATATATATCACTGGAACAATTCCTAAAGACTGGCTCAGATCTACTATTATCCCCCTTCCAAAGAAAAGCAGCCCCAAGTCTCATAACGACTACAGGACGATTGCACTAATGAGTCACACACTGAAAGTGTTCTTGAAGATCATCCATGCGAGAATCTATAAGAAATGTGAAGAGCAGATCGGTGAGACGCAATTCGGATTTCGCAACGGCCTTGGCACAAGGGAAGCTCTGATGGGAATGCATGTGCTAGTGCAAAGATGCCTAGATATCTCAGTGGACATATACGCATGCTTTATTGACTACGAGAAAGCATTCGATTGCGTGAAACACGAAAAGCTTATTACCATTTTGACAAATATCGGTCTTGACAGCAGAGACATACGAATTATTGAGAACCTGTACTGGGAACAAACAGCATCCATTAAAGTAGGAAATAGCAGCAGTGAAGACATAGAGATAAAAAAGGGCGTAAGACAGGGCTGCATATTATCACCGATTCTCTTCAATTTATACTCTGAGAAGATTTTTAACGAGGCCCTTGACGAAAAAACTGAAGGCGTTATTGTGAACGGACAGGTGATAAATAATTTGCGATATGCG
Organism: Altica lythri; assembly: GCA_964028335.1. Taxonomy (NCBI): domain Eukaryota; kingdom Metazoa; phylum Arthropoda; class Insecta; order Coleoptera; family Chrysomelidae; genus Altica; species Altica lythri. The sequence continues at coordinate 21,026,501 of OZ034809.1, forward strand.
CAGATGATACAGTGTTGTTAGCAACTAGTGAGGTTGAACTGCAGTCTTTGATAGATAGCATAAATCAGAGAAGTCTGGAGGCAGGATTGAGACTAAATGTCAAAAAGACAAAGGTGATGGTAATAAGCAGAAAGAATAGCCTTAAGACCAACCTGACAGCCAATGGAATACGTCTACAACAGGTTGACAGTTATAAGTATCAAGGATCCACCATTGATTGCAAAGGTGATAACTCCGTTGAAATAAGAGCCAGAATAGAACAGGCAAGAACTGCATTCAGGAAAATGAGCAAGGTTTTGAGTTGCAAAAACTTCAGCCTGAACCTAAGACTGCGTTTGCTCCGATGCTATGTGTTTTCGGTTCTTCTATATGGATCGGAAGCTTGGACACTTACTACGTGCTCTGCCAAAAAAATCGAGGCATTTGAAATGTGGTGTTATAGACGATTACTGAGAATACCCTGGACTGACAAAGTGCGCAACATCACAGTTCTGGAAAGACTTGGTAAAGACAGGGAAATCATGTACGAAATAAAAAAGCGCAAACTAGAATATCTTGGCCACATCATGAGAAATACGAAATACAGAGTCTTACAGAACATACTCCAGGGTAAAGTAGAAGGTAAAATTGGACCGGGGAGAAGAAGACATTCTTGGCTTAAGAACTTGCGCGAGTGCTTTGGAGTAAACACATGTACCTTATTCAGGAGAGCAGTTAGCAAGGTACAAATAGCTTTGATGATAGCCAACGTCCGTGTAGGGCAAGGCACCTAGAGAAGAAGAAGAAGAAGAAAGGGCATGAAATATATCCAAAGATTCAATCTATCGCATTTTGACCGAGAATTTGCGCATGAGAAAGTTGTGTTCATGGTGTGTTACGCACAAGCTCACGGATGACCAAAAAATGCTTGAAATTCAACACTCGACATCATTAAAGAGGACAAAAAAGATAAAAACTTTATGTACAATATTCTGACTGATGACGAAACATGGTGTTTTCAATAGGATCCTAAAACCAAGCGTCAAAGTACCACAGGGGAGCACCCGAGCTAAATCCGAAAAAAAGCCGTTTGGAAAAGTCAAAAGTGAAGAATTCGTTTCAGAGGGCCAAATGATTAATGCTGTGTTATGAGGCGTTTGGTCTCGCGTATTCGTCGTGTTCGGCGACAAAAAATGACATTTTAACCCTTAGCCACTCCCCATATTCTCCGGATATGGCACAGTGCGACTTTTTTCTGTTCGTTAGACTATATTTACCTTTGAAAGGACAGCTGTATGCGGACGTAGAGGCCATCCAAAAGGCGTCGACGACCATTTTGAAGAACATCTCAGTCAATGAGCTGAAATCTCCATTCGAAAAACTTGTGGACCGTGCAAATCCCTGTATTAACTCTGAAGGTGACTATTTTGAATAAAATACCTTTTGCCGAATAAAAAAACTGTTAATTTTTTTTCTTTGTCATGTTTACTTTGCGACAGACCTCGTATAAAGAGAGAGGAGATGTCAAGGTCAGAATTAGATGTATTCTATGTTTGTTATATCACATAAGAAAGTAAAATTTAATTGGCTAAAAAGCATACTTTTTATTGACTATTATATCAATACAAACACACATAAAAAAAGATGTAACAATGACCAATAACTTTGATAGAAAGAAAGAAAAAGGAATACCAATTGAAAGATCCGAACATATAGAAAAAACTTTGGATCAGAACGTGTCTTCAAGAACAAATTCATACCTTGAATTAAACGTAATCTATTGAGAAAACTTTTGTGAAATTTGGACAATCAAAAGAACCTACAAATATGTAACTTTTTAGTCACAAATTAACTTTTGTTATACGAATCAGCACCCAGTTTTATTAAGTGTTAATCTAACCATTGTTGCGAATAATTCTTATGTAATTTTTTATATTGAAGCTACCGATATGCAATAATGAAGTAAAAGATTATATCTAAAATTGTTGGATAAGACAATTAGATAAAATTCTACTCAAATAAAGATGTTACACACGATGAAGCAACGCATAAGGTTTTGTAAGATTATATTTCTTTATGTAACGTTAAATTTATTTATTGAGGTTAGTATTGTTTCTTTTAAATTTAATCTGTGGTTTTTAGATAAGGGGTAAAGATCTTATTATAGCAATTATTTGTTGCAATATTGGAATAATTAGAGAGTACCTACAGTGAGGTCCAAAAGTAACGGATACATTTATTTTTTCCGTTAATAAGCGTGTAAAAGAAAAATCCTGAAACACGTCAATTTTTAAATTTAAAATGACACTTTATGACGCTAAAAAACCACCCCCCACTTCAAACCCCTTCCCAAGGGGTGAGAGCACCCCATTTTTTTAAATGGCATGGGAGGTTATGTGATACCTCGTTTGAAAGAGCATTTAATTGCCTATTCAGCAATGTAAAAATTTTTAGATTTAATTTTTTTGTTTTCAAGAAAATTCAATATTTAATACTGCAATAGGTAGTTACAGTTAAATTTCCTAATAATAAAATAATCTAGTAGGCTTAAGTAACACATTCCAAAATTTTAAATTGAATTTAATTTGTTTATTTTCAAGAAAATTCAATATTTAATACTGTAATAGGTAGTTACAGTTAAATTTCCTAATAATAAAATAATCTAGTAGGCATGCTTGGTATATCAATACGACACGTTTCAATACATTTTAAGTAACACATTCCAAAATTGAAAATCGAATTTTCTTGAAAATAAAAAAATGAAATCTAAAAATTTTTACATGGCTGAATAGGCAATTAAATGCTCTTTCAAACGAGGTATCACATGACCCCCCATGCCATTTAAAAAAATGGGTTGCTCCCACCCCTTGGGAAGGGGTTTGAAGTGGGGGGTGGTTTTTTAGCGTGATAAAGTGTCATTTTAAATTTAAAAATTGACGTGTTTCAGGATTTTTCTTTTACACGCTTATTAACGGAGAAAATTAATGTATCCGTTACTTTTGGACCTCACTGTATATAAATATTGTTATCATCTGTCTCTACTTTTGTTATCCTACTTTATTTTTCGGAATACAAAAGGTTCTTCAAAAAGTTATTTTGTTTTTTACTAATAAAGGACTTAATTGTATTTTTTCACAGATAAATTTACACTTTAACCGTATAATCATTACATATTTTGACATGTAATATAATAACGCTTGTTTCTTAAAAATTTTTTTTCAAGCAAAGCGTCATTTATGTGTTGTGTGTTGACTAAATAACAATCCCAAAATTGAACGGAAAATAAAACAAATTAAAAGAACAATATGAATAATTTGTCGAACGCCCATGGAGAGATATTTAAGTCTTTATATCTCCAGATTCAAAATTTCCCTGTTGTCCTGTTTGTTTTTCTCTCCAGCTGGAGATATACTAACTTGCAAAAGAGAAATGTCATACTACGGATGACGGCGAAATTTGGGCTCTAGCTCTTAGACTATTAAATTAGTTTCTTTGGCAGGTTTGTTTTCTATCAAATGACAAAATAGCGTAGATTTTCATTTGAATGCCTATTTAATTATCTTTTTTCTACAAAAAAACTTCAAGAATAGATACCAAATCTGGTTATCCAAGCACTTATTATCATATAAAGAGGTTGTTTATTGAATTTCGGAAGACATGCTTTGGGATAATTTAGCAAAAAAATTATATAATAAAGAGATGTATGAGAAAACTAAATCTACGAATCTAAAATGTAATATAAAATAATATGAATTGCTTTTGTAATTTCTTTATTAACTCTGCTATTTCAAGACTATAAGATACAAAAGAAATATAGACTACAGGGTAACTGTATTAATCAATAATAATGATTAAGAGTTCATGAGAAAATTAAATTAAAGAGATATCCGTACCATTTCTTTAGTATAATAGTTATACAAAATATATCATCATAAAACTTCTTATGTTGTTGTTATTGTTAGGTCTCATTATTTTTCCTTATAAATAATTCATAATTCTATTACAAAACATAATGGTTACTACAATGTAGTAAGTAGAGTTAGTTGTATGATGACTTAACAATTTCTTTAACATCGTCATTACTTTGTGTAAATACTGATGTTAGGATACTTTCCACAAGATTTCTTTTGCGGTAGAGTAATCGAGAATAATTAAAGTGAAAATCGTGTGTTTATTTTAAGTATTTTATCATATTATAATATCAAAATATTTGTTAAACAAATACAATGCAATATACACCTATCCAAATTTATATGGAATCACTCTGTTTTTCTGAATTAATTTTTGGTAAGATAAACAATTGGTCTTTAACTTTTCGTTGTTAACAAACATAATAAGAAACAAGAAACAACTGCTGCCTTTTATTATCTAATGAATTTTGTGTTTAGCACTACCACACAGATTTTCTGGTAGTTTTACATCGTTTCAAAAAATCGACCAACTAACCGATACGCAAAGAAGAAAATTTATTGTTCCCATTAAATAAAACATGCCCCAAAGAAAGGTGGTAAATGTTACCCAAGATGTATCGAAAACTAGGAACTCTCAAGAACAGACCCAGAAAAAGTCGCCAAAGAGTTCCAATCAAAGAACATGACCGCATCCAAGAACAGACCCAGACAAAGTCGCCAAAGAGTTTTAATCAAAGAATATTACTGCATCTTTTTCATTCATAACTGCAACGACAACTTTTGAAAGAAACAGGTGTTAATGTTTCAGTTGAAACCATAAGAAAACACTTCGCGCTCGAGGGTTTTACAGTAGAAGAGAATTAAACTAAAATTGACACGCTATATTGGTGCCTTCAACATTAAAAGTGGAGAATTGACAAAATGTTCTATTTCAATGGAAACCAGAATTGGCCAAAAATCACATAACAATCGAATTTAGGTTCTCAGATGTTCAGAAAGACAAGTGAGACACCAGACTGCCAGATCCGTCCAAAATATCAAGAATAAATTGTAGTGTTCTATGGACTCCAGATTTCTAGATCTGTAACAAAATATCAAGAACTACTCTGGGAAGATATTATCTGGCAGAAAAATTCCATTGTTGCCACTTTAACCGGTCGGATGTATTTTGGTTTGGTTGAAGCAATTGTTACGGTTTGAAGAGCTGCGATTGCAGATGATTTTCTCTTGATGCACAATAATGCATCTTCCGATAGAGCAGACTAGCTAGAGAATGTCTTGAAATAGAAGTTGTCACATTGTTTTGTACCGGCCTGCATGTTCACCACAACTAAATCCTATGAAACAGTTGTGGGACCAACTCAAAAGAAGGGTTAAATCTTGTCGAAATAGTGCAGGAAATGTAATTTAGTTATTCATGCAGTTTTAGCATAATGAAAAAATAAACCCCAAAAATTATAAATACTAATACTTAATTCTGTATAATTTTGGTTGTGTATATTAAAGATGTAGAGAAATGAAAAATATTAGACTCCAGTTAACTAAAACAAGACTATAGACTGATAGTAATAAAAAAGGAATAAAATTGCATTGTAAGATAACCTAATACGAGGGTTGTCTTTTTAGTTTTGCATAATATAAAGACTTAAAGTACTTTATTGCTTTTCAAAATATGTCCCACCAGAGATCGATACACTTTTGCATACGTTCAAACCAATTGGTAAAACAGTTATTCCAGTCTTCAGTTGAGACCTCCAAAATCGCTGTTTTAAAGGCACCGATGCCTTCTTCTGGCGACTGGAATCGCTGCTCACGCATTAAAATCTTGATCTTTGAGAACGTGAAGAAGTCATTGTGTCTTAGGTCGGGATTATACGGTGGATGGTCTAACAATTCGATGTTTTAAAGTTCTAAAAACTCTATTCTCTTTTTGGCATTGTGAGCACTTGCATTGTCCTGATGTAGGATGATTAGCCGTTGTGTGTTGCTTTTTCCGAGTTTCGCGATAACAAACGTTGATATAACAATCCAAAACAAGCGTTCTTTGATCTTCTAAAGCAATTGTTGCCACAACACTAGATTTTGACACAAAAGTTGCGACCAATTTTCTTTGACACAATTCGAGAACTCAATCACTTTTGTCGGTTTTTCCTCATCGTAAAACACCCACACAGCGGACTGGCATTTATTTTCCGGTTCGTAGGAATAAATCCAAGATTGATCGCCACTAACAATACTATTAACATTTTTGAGCTTCCTTTGTTGAACAATTCGAATGTTTTTCGACACCAATTGACGCAAACCGGTTTTTCCTCTTGGTATGAGCAAATAAGGAATCCAACGAGAAACACAGTTCTTCATGTATGATCTTTTCTAACTATTTCATCGAGAGATTGCTGTTGGGTTTATCCTTTCCGAAAATTGCAAAATATTATTGCTTGAAAATGTTCTCGGCTAAGATCCATTTTTCGACCGATTTACTAATTTCAAAAATTCATTGTACCTACACGACTTGTTGTATCGCTAGGAAACTCTGGATTTATGTCAACAAAAGATTGAAGTTAAATTTGCGTCTGCAGGTTCTATTGGTGGCGCCTTGCAAGCGGCTTTATGCACAACTTAACAGACAACCCTCGTAACAACGACAGCAATTTAATACCCAGATATTTGATACGTCTGGCAACAGTTTAAAGTCCTTAAATGCTGAGTTTATTCAAAACTGCCGCTTATTCTAAAAAAATGTTTACGATGTGTACCCGAAATTGGAATAATTGTATTTATATTTAATTAACATGTGTATCTTTTATTTCTAGTTTCCTTCAAAGTTCCTGTAAAGGGCAATGAACAAATCTGATCAATTTGCAAAGAAATTAAAATACCCGAATGCAGACAGTCGTATAAAATACAAAACAGATATAATCGTACGTCCAAAACTAATAGAACTTTTTGCACCCGTTTACAATACTACACCAGTGGATAAATTTTGTTGTAAACATTTATGCGACAGGAAAGTAGAACCTTACGAGAAAAACTATATGCTAAAAGAAGCTGAAAGTTATAAGAAAAGTTCAGATAAACAAAAATTTGATTTAGAGAAAGAGAAAAGGCAGTATGGAGAACAACGCAAGACTTCTGCTCAGTTTGAGTATTTAAACAATAATTTATGTATCAAATCTTGCATTAGGGAAAGAGACGTATTGAGGTTTCAAATGAAAAAAATCAGTTTTAGGAATTATACACCAAAGATTCTTAATCAGGAAATCAATATGGGTATGTGGATGTAAAGAAATGAAGCTAGAGGACATAGTATTAGAAGGCGTGCCAAAAATATAAATTTTAAAAGTGACAATTAAGTATACAGTAAGTATTTTTATGTATTCTGCAGTATAGTTTTTTCCTTAATCTCGACTTTCTATTTTTTCATTCCAAATTAAATACTAATAGGCATAGTTATCAGAGTGTCAAAAAGTTTTGCTTCATCTATCTAAGAGCCGTTTGACACAATATAGGATACAAAAAATAAAGAGTATAAAAATAAAAATGCAAGACTTTATGCGCTGAATGAAGGATCCTCAAGTAGCAATTCCTCATTCAACTGAGTTAAGATGCCTTCTGCTCTTCTGCCAATCCAACAGCAACTCCCAAAATAATATTTATTTCTTTCTATCGCTACTAATAAATCCTCTAAATTTCAAATCAATATTGACGTATTACCAGATCCTGTGCACGTGCTGTTTACAATATTTTCTAGTACTATATTTTAAGTTCTTAAATTAGTTCCGTGTCAAATGGCTCTTAGTCTGTACCACTTCGCCATTTTTTCTTTCTAGCTGATACAGTAGTTTCGCTTGCTATATCTGTCAATCTAAGCATACACATCTTGAGTTCCAAAATTTTCTTTTTTCCCATTTTTTTCTCTCCCAGTTATTGAATGGAAATAAATTTGCTGAAGAAAGAAAACTTGAGAAAAAGAAAATTTTTAACCTGGAGATTTGTAGACTTTAATAATCACCACGAGAAGAGGAAAATTTTGATGTTCCAAAAAGTTTGTTCACTGCACCTGTCTATCAAAGTCTCCACATCTTCAGACGCATTTTTCTCTTTACCGTTTTGATCACTTAATGGAGATATAGTCGGCATAGTTTTTAAGGTGTCAAAAGGTTTTGCCGACTGCATTTGTTTCTAGGTCTGCACATTTTCAGGTCAACTTTTCTTTTCTTTAGCTAATTTAATGGAAATATGGTAGACATACTTCTCGAAGACTTAAAAAGCTTTGTTAAATGTATCTGTATATTTTTGTTCTCCATTTTTTTCTTTGCAACTGAATCAATGGAGATACTGTTGAAGTAGTTCTCGAGTCTTAAAAGCCTATTTGCTGCATCTATTTGTATAAGTCTGCATAACTTCAAATCCAAAGTTTTCCCTTTCTCGTGGTGTCAAAAAGTGATTATTTAAGTCTACAAATCTCCAGGTCGAATATTTTCTTTTTCTCCCGTTTTCTTTCTTCAGTTGATTGAATTGTGATATAGTAGGCATGATTTTTAAGGTCTCTAAAAGTTTTGTACACAGCATCTCTAAGTCTGCACATCTTCAGATTCAAAATTAGATAATATAGATAATGTAGGCATAGGTATCAAGGTTTCAAAAAGGTTTTACACAGTGTAAGATATACTTTCTCCTGTTGTTTACGCAATGTATTAAATGATTTTTCTACAATTTGGCAAAAAAGTCACCTTTCTAAAAAGATTTTTAAAACCTTTACTTTAAACCATATAGAATCCAGTTTTCATAACTATTTTTATTTGTAGTTATCTTCTAACAAGTTTAATGTATTCCAATTTGTTGCTCATCATTTTTCTCAGTATATTTAACTGATCTTCTGCAATTCTTACAGACCAATTGATGCAATTAGTCAAATTATCAGTATCTGGTGAACATTTCAAATCTCTGGTCACATTTTTAAAACTCTGGTATAATTTTTAAGCATTTAACGTTTTTTTTGCCCGCTGTATATATATCTTTATTTTTTACTATAAACTTTTAGAAATTAAAATTTTTGTAGGAACCTTATCCTTAAATGTATCAAAAGAGGCAAATTAACGGGCATGTACGCAAAAAGGATCATTAGGTTACGAGTAGGAATGGTAATCGCAATTATGCATGTTTCTGGCTCGTTAGCCGTCATCAGTGCGGCATAACCAAGTAAGGTGTTGCACTTGGCTAGCAAAAGTATTGGGTACTTGAGAGCAAATGATGGTAGGGAAACTTGGTTATGCCGCACTGATGACGGCTAACGAGCCAGAAACATGCATGTCTGCGGTTACCATTCCTACTCGCAACCTAATGATCCTTTTTGCGTACATGCCCGTTAATTTGCCTCTTTTGTTTGTCATAAATACGCATACTTGGCACCCTTTTTTGTTTTACTTAAATGTATCTCAAATATGTTAAATTCATAACATTTTAGATTCATTTCTATCAGTACTAGTACTGTTAGCATTTATATAATTTGACACACAAAATTACAATTTTTTTTATTTACAACGAAAAAAATAGTAAAAACATTGAAACTAACGAGAATATATGATAAAACCAACACAACCCAAAAAACACTTTGAAAACAATCGTAAAAATTAAAAAACACGGAAAATGAGAAAAAAATGAATATTAGGCAGTACAAAGTCAGCCAGTTTCATATAAAAATTATATGTGTCTTCTATTTTTTATCCTCCTCTATTTTAGTTATCAATCTAATATATTATGTAATGTTGCAAAAATAAGTTTTTGCTATACGTTTATGTTAAGTGAATAGATATTAAGCGACCTTCATATTTTTATTAAGTAACAACTTTCAACTTCTTTATATAATTTGATCATATTAACTATTACTAATTATAGTTTAGAAATCTGGCGGTATCTAAATATTTTTAATACATTATTTTAAAATTGTAATTATATTATATTTATGCAATTATTTTATGTCAGAAAATTAACTCATAAATGAATAATTACTTTAGCAGTGAACTACTAAATAAATTAAATTCATTCAGCCGAATACGGTAATTTATTAAAGACAGAATAAATGTACAGTAGGAAGTAGTTTTTTGAATACAAATTAAATTTCCTGTTATACTCTTTCTAAAGTCAATGTAAAATCTCTTGGTCTTTGTCGGAATATTAAACTCCTTTGTTTACCATGCCGACCATTGGCGTGGAATTAAAGAAATTTTTATTAATTTTTATTTTAAATTTCAAAAGGAAAACGTATATTTGTATATTTTGTATCAATTTGAAAATTGTCAAATAAATTAATTCTTTCAAATTAAAACTTGTTAATTTTAGTTTCTAATAAGAACATTTGACTCATTATTCAAATGGCACGTAACTCATAATATTTTTATAACAATTGTTTGCAAGTAATACTTATTTTGTCAGACAATCTTAAAAGATAGTCTGTCCAGCAAGGACCACGAGGGGGTATAAGCCTTCCTTGCCTCTAGAAAGGAAAGGGTTGGGTATGTTAGTAAGAATCTAAAATTAGTTTTCTTTTTAAAAACAAGTTTTCAAGATACATCACGATAGTTTTAAAGGAAATTGGTTAGAATGACTAACAAGAATTGTCAGAGTCTTCTGAAATAGAATCGGTCCCAGGTTGAAAAACTAATGGTGCTATTAGCGATACAACAGGATATTCCTTTTCTATTTTTATAACATGAGCTTCGTAATTTTGCCATACATCGCTATTAATGCCACTAATTACCTCTCGAATATTATCAAGGACAATTGCGCTTAAGGTTGTTGACTAATTATATTTTGGTAAACGTTTTTTACAGTACTCCAAACCATTTCGATTGGATTAAAAATACAGTTGTATGGAGGTAAACGCAAAAGGGTATGACCGTGTCTGCTACAAATGGTGTCAATGATGTATTCATTTTTAAAATTCTGACTTTTGATCATTCCTAATTCCTTCTTTACTGGAACCTTTTTAGGAACAGTGATATTTTTGATGGCCATAAATCTTAAAATTTCATTATTTTTTGTGTTATTATTAGGTATTTTGTTTAATATGCGGAAATGATACGACGCATTGTCCATAACAATTACTGAATTGTAAGAAAACCCAAAAGATAGTGTTGAATTTCGATTCATAAATAAATAAATAAACGAAAAACTAAAAGAAAGTGGAAAATTAAAAACAGAAAAAATGCGAAAAAAATAAAGTCAAAAAATACCTTTCTAAATCAAATAATATAACGCCACCGTAAGGTGGCGCAGTTATTACCTTATATATTTAAACGAGAAATTCTTACTATATTAAGTACTATCAAGCCCACCGTAATATATATCTAATATAAAAAATCAATAAAAATCACTAACGCTACTGTGTACTGTAATGGGGAACAAGACTATGAGCGGTATTTAACTCACGCAATTTTTCTCTTTGATGTTTCGTTTGATGTACCACCGCGCTTAGTATCAAAGGGGTACGAACTGACTTTGAAATGGCAAACTATATACACAATGTTGCCTTTACTCAAAAATGTCTTTAAGTATAAGTAATATATACAAAATTGATACCATTAGAAGTGAAAACTGTTTAAATATGAAGAACCTAGTTCATTAATTTAAGTATAAATTTTTTAAGAATATTTTCATATTATCTTTTCAAGAGTCATTGACGAAAAATTGAATAGTAAAGTAGAGAGAACATTTTCAAAATATATAAACTTAGGAATTTTCGAAAATATATCTGGCAACCTAGATTCGAAAGTCGGTTCCTTTGTTGGGGTTAAAAGGCGTGGTTGTCTTTTTACAGTAATATTAGTTAAACTATAATAAAATTACAATAAAAATTTTACGATTGGATTGAAATTGAAAAAAATCTTATCACCATAATTTTTCGTCAAATCTGTTATTCTTTTTTTAAGTATACTTAAACCAGAAAAATGAAAAAGTTGATAAAACGTCTTCTTTGAAAATGTGGACTCCAGTTTTCCTTGCTTAACAAAAAATAGAAGCCATAATTAATGTGCTATTTTTTCTAAAATTGTTTGTTTAAATTTATTTCATATTAACATCTTTATTAAGATAATGCACAATTTATACAAATGTAAATGTATTTATTTGTGTTCTAGATCATTCAAAATGGCTATGTTAGTGGCAATAGGACAGGTGGCAAATTTTGCTATAGGATTAACTTCCAATCCTGTCGCAATTTTGGGACTGGTGCCAGTTTTTGCGGCAGGTTTAGCATTTATGAGGTACATATCAGTGGATCCTGAAGAACATCCTGTCAATGTATTACAGGTAAGATAATATCTTTTACACACACGCAAACTCCTGAGGAAAGCATATTTAGATCATACAGAACATGCGTTTCTTTATTAATCTATAAAAATAAAAATTTAGGAAAAGATTAGGTACATTTAATTCAAATTTAACGGTCAGGAAATATATTCAATAATTCATTAATTAGAAAAAGATTTATAGCAACATTAGCAACCGTATCTAAGAGATCTGTAGGACAGGACTTTTAAGAAATATCCGATAATAGTATCGGCATCGAACAAAGAGCCAATATTAAATAGGGACACTTAAACATACTCTACTAAAGACAGCCTTCCATGCTGCCAATGCGAGACTGGTGTGTATGTGTGAGAGATAGAAAATACTAATAGGATATGTTCTCTCTCTCTCGTCGTTAGCTTTAAGTAATTCGGAAGGGGTGTACTTACTAGTAGTATGCGTTCTAAGATATTGTCAGACTAAGAATTGGTATCTAATATTTTACTGATAATTAGATATAGAAGAAATATACGAGGTCTGTTGCAAAGTAAACAAGTTTTAAGAAATATCCGATAGTAGTAGCGCCATTGGGGCTAGCGTTCGATAGGTACATCTTTCATTGATGTTCTGTCAAAATTTCATGACAATTGAACCACATCACGCCGACTTACCGCGATAAAAGTGAAAGTGTCTTTTTAACATCGGTGACAAAATGGGCATCGAACAAAGAGCCAATATTAAATTCTGTTTTAACTTGGTGTTATGAGGCGTTTGCTTTTGCGCATTCTTCGTCTTCGGCCAAAAAATCGTTTGTTGCACGATAATGTACCATCACATCGATCGTAAGAGATTTTTTGACAAAAAATGGCATTTTAACCATCAACCACTCCCCACATTCTTCGGATATGGCATCGTGTGGTAGGCTACATTTGCTCATGAAGGGACATCCGACGTAAAGGCAATCCAAAAGGTGTGGACAACAATTTTAAAGAACATCCCGGTCATTGAGCTGAAACCTTGATTTGAAAAATATGTGGACTATGCAAATCTCTATATTAACTCTAAAGAGGACTATTTTAAATAAAATAAATTCCATTTTCCAAAAAAAAATGTTAATTATTTTTCTTCGTCCTGTTTACTTTGCGACAGACCACGTATATCAAAATAATTCTTGTGGAATTGAACAGTCACAGGTATTCAGACTGTGGTTATTGTATGTTTATAGTAACCATTATTATACCAAAATAGTAAAAAAATCCATTTCCTTCACGTCTATACCTTTTTTTTCAATTTTTGATCTGTCTGCCAAGACAAAACCTGCATTTAGTGATAGCTTTGTACGCGTCCTATGAGCTGATTTCAACCCCATATGTTTTCGTTGTTCGTTTGCAAGCTACCAAGTACTCGTTTTTACACAATCCGTTACAAAAACTTACAGAGAAAAATATTTAGTAGACAAGACAACTTGGAGATGAAATCAGTTCACATGGTGAACAGTAGTGATGGAAATGTGAAAATTTATGTCCCACTGGGATACACATTTCTGCGTTTCAGGCAGAAGTATATGCAATCTTGTTATGCAGGTATTTGAATTTAGGTGAATTTATATTTTCACAAATAGTCAGACGGTTATTGGTTCTTAAAGAATCCTCAGGTGGTCCTTAAACTAGTATAAGAATGTCAAGAAGAACTAGATTTTCTTGCGGAACATAGCAGTATCAAACTAGTTTGAATGCCAGAAATACAAGTTAACCATCAGACTGATAAACTTGGTTAAAATCAACTGTTCACTGTCAGTTCTGTAAGAGTACCAAAAAGTAGGGGCCGGAGCCGGATAAAAGCTTAGATCCAAAAATAAGGAATATTTAGTAAGCAGGCATCAACTAAGAATCACTACAGAATTCTTAATGAGAACCATTCTTCGGTACAAATACACCTGCACACTATGGGAATGTCTAATCAAGACCCTAGTTCTACCGAGGCTCTGGATCGCAAGAGAATATTAGTAGAATGTTCCAAGATCATAGAACCAATGGACGAAGTGTAATCTAATTAGGCTAGTGTACGACCGATAACTATTTCAGATGGCTTCTAAATATATATTTAGTAGGATTTTCATATTCATTGTTCCTGTTCCTCTGTTACTAAAGCAAACAAGTCTTAGACGTTGCTTAACATTTATTTGTTGTAACTTTGGTCAACGTATATGTTCTAGTTGATTTAACAACCATGTTATATATTGTAGTATGTCTAGTTGGTGATTCTATATAAGTGTCACGTTTAATAGTAAGATATTTGACTTCTTTGACAGTTTGTACGAGTCCCTTCTGATTCCTTCTTCTGGTAAATGACACCGAAGATATTTGGGGAATATTGGTAAAGAACTGTGTCACAATATACATAGTTTGTCGAAGACTATCTCTGGAAGTAAATTTGGAATAAAAATTACCATAACTGCTTATCTCACGACATGTGTTTCGTTGTTTTCCCTTATAGAAACCCACTAGCTACATTCCAATAATATCGTGAATGTCGTGGTTTCTATTGCCTCCAGATGATACTTGTCAATTTTATCTTTTACTTCAATATTTGCTTCTCATTTAGGTTAATGATCAGCCCTTCAAATTATTTCAATTCTTTCGACGTATTTTAGTTTTTAAGATGATTTAAACGCGTATAATTTTATTTCATTATCCTTGGTCTTAAAATACACATCACCTGTTTGTGTTTTCACCTGTTAATAAATACTACGGAACATTTTTTTTACGTTACACAATGGTTAATATTTCTTACTCCATTTTTTATTAAGTACAATTAAATATTTTAGAGAAAGTTTTTGTTATTTTTTATCAATAAAAATAACCAACAATTGGTAATGCGAGCTTAGATTCACCAATTAAATTTTGGTTTATGAGAAAGTGTTGGTACTTTTATTTGGACCCAACCTTAAAACATCTACTGCTTAGTGAATAACACTTTCTTTATTTGATTTTCACTTTCATTCAATATATTGCTTGTTATTATTACAACTTGGTTAAATTAACAATCAATGATAATTTGCTGCATATTTAATAACACACGTTTGTACGCTATTGTTGCAAGAAAAGTTATACGGGAATGGTTTTAACCGATAAATTTTATTGAAATTAAAACACTTTGATTAATGTAATTGAGATAGGGTCTATGTTAGGTTGATTCAAATTTATTTTGAAAATCGATAGTTTTGTAAAACTTGTAAAAAAAAACTAAGAGAATCTTATCGTGGTACAAATCGACTATCTGAACAAACACCAAAGTATATAGACAAGAATTGCAGGATCACACTAAAAGAAACTAGTTCCATGCCACCGAAGCTATCGATTCACATTCGGTCCGTATCGTTGTCGCTCACCAGCAGCGTTGCCAACCTAAAATCTGTAGATGAGAAAGCAAAAACGGTATATTGGTAGATTACTTTCTAAATCGGCAGATTACCGAAAAATTGGTAGAGTTAGCATCTGACAAAACTGCACAAAAACGTCGGCAAACCGAAAAGAAATGTGATAAAAAGAACTTCAAAGGCAACGCGCAAACTGATTTTACTATTTGTTAATCACTGTTGATAAATTTTGCACCATTTTTACCTTGAAGCTAAACATACAATAAGACAGAAATCAAAGAAAATCAAGCTAACAGCTAGTGGCAGCTATATATTTAACTATTTAATGTTTGTAACAAACAAAATAACTATATAAAAAATTAATTTAAATAAAAAAATTATGCATTTTGTACTTACAAAAAAAGGAGGAGTAGCGTGAAATAATCTCAAAAGTGTCGTACCTGAAAACAAAAAACCAAATTAAAAACTATTTAATTTTATCTATTAGGTGGAATTAATTCGTAGCATTTGATGAGAGATGGAGTGGTTATTACAGTGTTCTGTTTTTACCTTCAGAAACAAATTGATCGTAAATCAGCTGTTATTGGGTGTTATTTTTACGACGCATCTTATTCTTAATTGTTAGTAACAACAAGTGGCAACTAATTAATTATTAAGATTTTTTTATAGAAAATGATCAAAACATAAACCAAAAGCTAGTTTTCCCAGTTAACCATTTATACTTAATTAAGACACAAACACATTTTTCCTTTACATTTACAAACTTTTTCTTTATTTAAGGTAAGACCAGAATACGACTTTATAGTAATAGGAGGTGGATCTGCTGGTGCAGTTGTGGCTTCCAGATTATCAGAAATTTCAAACTGGACAGTATTACTAATAGAAGCTGGAGGAGATGAGAACGAGGTATCTGATATACCTTCGCTTAGTGGATATACACAAATGTCCCAAATGGATTGGATGTATCAAACTTCTCCTCCTAGCGAAGATTCCCCGTATTGTTTGGCGATGATTGGGGATCGATGTAATTGGCCAAGGGGTAAAGTATGTATGCTAGAATTTGGTAGAGTTAGGTTTAAATTTATATAAAGGAAATTAGCTCTTCTTTGTGCTATTTAGACGACAATTAGCTGATTACAAAAATCTATTTTTTGTATGTGAAACGAGATACATATCTCTCTTTACTGGTTTTCCAATTACATTATTTTTTAGGTACTGGGTGGATCAAGTGTACTTAACGCAATGATCTACATTAGGGGAAATCGCCACGATTACGACTACTGGGAACAACAAGGTAATCCTGGTTGGTCATACAAAGATGTGTTGCCATATTTTCTGAAATCAGAAGATAATAGAAATCCGTATTTAGCTAAAACGCCATATCATAAACAAGGAGGTTATTTGACAGTACAAGAAGCACCGTGGAGGACTCCTTTGTCTATAGCATTCCTACAAGCTGGAAGGGAACTTGGATATCAAATACGAGACTGTAATGGAGAAATTCAAACTGGTTTCATGCTTTCACAAGGTAGGTATTTTCTGTATATAGTACAAGGGTTGATCGACTAAAGAAAACGTGTGCTATTTTTCTTAAAATCTGGTTAAAAATTGGTAGCCAATGTAAGGCATAATTGCGCAAAAAACAGAGCTACTCCCAGCATTTACTGTTTCATCTTTGAATACGTAAAATAGCGCGAACATCAACTTTCATTAGAATTGTATGGAAAAGAAAGTTGAATTTTCGACTAAGGTTTAAAGAAAAATTATTTTATTGTATAACTACAGTTAATTCTCTCTATTTAGGAACGATACGAAGAGGATCTAGATGTTCCACAGCTAAAGCTTTCCTTAGGCCAATACGAAATCGAAGAAACCTTCATATTGCCATGAATGCTCAAGTAACTAAAATAAAAATTAATCCCAAGACTAAAGAAGCATACGCAGTAAAAATGGTGCGCAATAATAGACCTATCACAGTTAGAGCAAGAAGAGAAGTAATAGTAAGTGCTGGTGCCATTGGAGGACCACAACTTTTGATGGTTTCTGGTGTAGGTAAGGGTTTAAAAAATCTGTAATTCAAATCGTGGATATATTAAAAACTAATCTTGTATCATCATATTTAAGGTCCTAAAGAACATTTAGAATCCTTTGGAATACCTGTGTTAAGTGATTTGAAAGTTGGACACAATCTACAGGACCATGTAGGTTTAGGAGGCTTAACTTTTATAGTAGATGACCCGATTACCTTCACGAGAAAACGTTACCAAACCATGCAGGTTGCTATGGAGTATATAATTAATGAAAAAGGACCAATGTCTTCTCTTGGAGGAGTAGAAGGTAGTTAAGTACAATTTATTTCAAAAACCTGTAAATTATTTTGAAAATAAAACTAATGTTATCATATTATTAAATTTGAAGATACAGAAATGTTTTTCTAGGTTTGGCGTTTGTAAACACAAAGTATGCTCCGAAATCTGGATTATGGCCAGATATTCAATTCCATTTTGCTCCTAGTAGTGTAAATTCCGATGGAGAACAGGTTAGAAAAATTACAGGACTGCGGGATAGTGTGTATAATACTGTATATAAACCACTAAAAGATGCAGAGACATGGATGATTTTGCCTCTATTATTAAGGTAACATTGCATGTACCTTTTTCTATGCAGTTTTATGTTTCTACAAGAAATGTTTTACAAGTTTTACTAAAATTCGGAAACAAACTGTTTTATTGCTTTTTTAAATAATCGCCTTTAAGATTTGTACACTTTTATATGCTCTCAAACCATTTCTCATAACAGCTTTTTTACTCTGAAGTTGATATCTTAAAGAAATCTCTTAGAAGGGTTCAACAGCTTCTCAGATTGATACAAGTATCTGTCTGTACATGTTTTGTTTGAAGAAACAATAACACGTCGTTAGGCAGTAAATCAGAAAAATACAGATAACAAGACATTAATTCCATGCTTTTTTCCTTCAAATAAATAAATTGACGAGCTTTGTGGGAGTTGGACTTTGTCATGATAAAAAATGATGCGACCTTTTTGATTGTTTATCCTGACTTTGTCAATGACTTGTTTGAAAGTGCTCCTTAGGTAAACAAATTGTGTGAATCCGTTTTGACCCTCGATTAAATTTTGGAAAATCGATTTGAAATAGATTGTTTTTACACCGAAATCTTCATGCAAAATCGAATGTATCGCAATCTGCTATACGTACACTACTTTTCTATCTGACCGTACGTCAAATCTTCTTCAAACATATTGCACATACAATGAATATTTTTTAAATTACAATTTGGGTGGCATTAACAAAATTTATTACTAATGATTACACAGCCAGGACGAAACCAGTTTTAAACAGTCTCTTCTATGCATTTTGAGCTATGTGTATTGAGGTTTCATCCTCTACCTCACAGAATCTGCATTTTGCTTTATCTACCAATCCTAGTTTCTGCATGTGTCCTCTTAATCGGCAGTGCCCGGTTAGTATTCCTGTTATAATATGGAGGTTACTAACGTTAAGACAGCTGAGAGATCTCTTCTGGTTGTAGTTTCCCAGGAGCGTCTTCGTTTCTCTTAGTCCTTCTAGACCATTCCAGTGCTTGGTTTTTTCGCTATGCATTTTTCCTTAGTTTTATTAAGATTCTACTATTGCTGATTCGACAGGATGGTTGTGGTCCCAGGATGGGGTTTCAGCTCCTTCTTTTGCCAGCTTGTGTGCTGTTTCGTTTCCTTCTATTCCTATGTGTCCTGAAACCCATAGGAGGATAACAGTGTAATTCTGTCCTAGTTCATCTAATTTTCCTAGGCATTCCCATTCTTTGAACTGATTGTATGGGAGTTCAGAGCTTTGATGGTTGCTTGACTATCTGGCATGATTACAATCTTCTGTGTACGATAGTTCCTTTCAATATTAAATTCTATACATCTTTCGGTGACACAGATTTCCGCTTAAAAGATGCTCCTGTTTCTTTATCTGTCTTGGAACCATCCGTATACCATTTTATGGCGTTTTGGCTTAGCCCCAATATGGTATTTTTGTCCAATTCAGATTTACTTCCCAGTTTTGTAGTAAATTTTCTTATAAAGTTAAATTTCTTTGGCATGTCATCTTGGGGTTATACCTTTCTCAAAATTGTAAAGAAAACCTTCAACTTAACACACACCCTTTTGAAACACTCATTGTTAACAAATTTCGAAGCTGCTGCTGATTTCAGGATGAAAGAAGGTGAATTTTACGAATATCGTGACGGCACATGTCACGAGCGCCATCTAATGAACATTTGTAAAAAAGTATAAAGCAACCCTCATATATGTTAACTTAATACTGCAAGATAAATAAATAAATGCCCATTACCAGATTTTACAATATTTAATTTGTAGGCCTCGGAGTACTGGGTGGATTAGACTAAAATCAAAGGATCCTATGGTTTATCCAGATATAATTCCGAATTATTTTACTCATAAAGAGGATATACAGACACTAACAGAAGGAATAAGGATAGCGTTGAATGTTTCTGCTAGTAAAGCATTCCAGCGATTTAATTCAAGGCCTCACAAACTGCCCTTTCCAGGTAAGATTTCATTAACTTTAGTAAATGCTGACATAAAATATAAGCTCATTTCGTTAACAAATTTGATAATGTAGAAATATATTATAGATTGTTTTGAGCCATGAAAAATATAAGAATTAGCCGTAATACTTGTAAAAAATCAAACATTAACAGTAAGAGTTTTCTTTTTTTTTAATCATTTGTGAATTGTAGTCTCATATTTATCACTTTCTCCAGCTATAACACTTTTTAAGAAGCATTTTAAACTGAACCGTGAAAACCAATTTTCAGTCGTTAGTTCAGCTCTTCTTAATATTATAATACACTCATTTGAATAGATTTTAGTACTATTCACCAGATCATCATTTTTGTGCCCCGTTTACTTTTTTTATCTTTGAAAGCCGTTCAGAATAGTCACCGGTCTAACTTCAGTGTAAATAGGTTATTGTACTTATTCCGAATACCGTAGAATCCAGTAGCTAGCTATAACACAGTATGTGTTTTCCTACCACAAAATCTGAAGCTAGAGTTTTCTTTAAACAGTCTTATACTGGTACCAGTGCTGCTCTACCGAAGCATGGTTTATGAGAAATCGTGTAATAACTCTAAGGTAAATCATGCTTGTTCTGCGCAATACTTCAGCTATTCTAGCACGGTGGTTTAACATAAATTTTGCCGTGTGCTTCTTGTGATGGTTTTGTTGTAGAATATTGTCACTGATCCTTTCCTAGCAAGTTTGTCAGACTACTCTTGCCTTGTATCCTCTATGTTGTGGCATTCAATATCTTTGCCTTTAGGTTCATAAGCATTTAAATTGTTTTCTCAAGCTCATTGCAAGATTTTATTTATATCTGCCTGAAACACTGAGATATGTGTTCCTTATAGGATAGAAATGATCACATTCTCATCAGTTTTGTTAAGTCCTGCTCCTGAACCCTCTTCAATCTAGCCTCTCTTTGGTTAATGTATTAATAAACTCTCCAAAATAGGTTCTATCTCAAATAACAAATACATATAAACAATTAGTCCTCTTATTTGGGCTTTAACTATTGTGACTTGAGTGTGTACATGCAGGGACAATATATATAGTAAATGCCGGGATAAGTTCTATTTTCAATGCATTGGCTACGAATTATCGACTGGCTAGGAAAAAAAATAGTACATAATACCTACTCGCAACCAAAATCGATCATCGCTGTGGTGGATAAAAGTCCACGAGACAAAGCCGACAAGTGCAATTCATCCACCGGGTAAGATTATATACTTTCGTGTCTTTTTGAATGACTGGCTACCCGCTTCCACATCAAAGGGTTGTCGGAAAAATGTTCGATTTTGGTCTCTTATACTGATTTATACTATTACATTCTTCAGCATTCTTGGTTTTATATGACCATCGTAATCAAATCGAGTTTGAATAACTTTTAAAATTATTTAAAAGACTAATGCAAATCTTTCAAAGATCGATCTATGGTAAACACAAAGTGGTCAATCCGTTAAACACTTTTTTGCACTTATCTCTTCTTTTTGTTTGAAGAAAAGTTTTTTTAAGGCCAGCTTTTTTATCTAAATTATTGGTTTGGAATAAACTTTTTGCTATATTACCGTTGTTCATGCGTCTTATTTGGAAAGATGATTCATTTTACAATTTTAAAAAATTAACCAATAAATATAAATTTCTGTTTAACACATAAAAAAATAAAAAAACTGGTTGGAAAATAAACGCATACACATGGAAACACAATTGGCAAATGATAAAAAGCAAAACAAAAAGGCTAATGTAATAATAATAGCCAGAGACGAAAGTTTCTTGATAAAAGAAGAGATTTTTTTGATAACAAATATATGTATTTCTTTTTAGTGCGAGAGGGCGACCAAAAAAGATAATCTTTCGTCTCTGCGGCAATACTAGTATAGCTTAAAAAAATAACAAATCAGTATTTAAACATAATGTGGATAAATAAGTTTAGCATTTTTTTTTTGTTTTATATCGTTTGGAATGTTATTATAAATTTTACTTATGCAGTGGAAGAGTAAGGATTTTCGTCTAATATTAACAAGGCGTATGTCAGTACTATAAGTTTTTAAATCAGATAAGGAGTTGACTTTGTCAGTAAAATATGACCAAAATAAAGTAGCCGCATTTAGAAATCTTGTATTCAAGTAACGTAATTTTCAGTTTTTTAATACCATGTTTAATCTGAATAAAAAAGTTTTCAATACTTTGTTTTCTAATTTTGGTTACAAAACCTATACAAGATTACTATAATTCACAAAGCTTAGTTAGAAAATTTGTCAATTTTACCTTCTTAAATTATACCTTATTTTAATTCATTTACCGAAAACCTTTACAATAAAATATCTTTTCTAGGATGTCGACAATATGCTTTCGACACAGACGAATATTGGGAATGTTCTATGCGCCATTTTACCTTTACAATCTACCATCCGACTTCTACATGTAAAATGGGTCCAGCTTCAGATCCGGATGCAGTGGTGGATCCCAGATTAAAAGTATATGGAATTAAAAAGCTTAGGGTAATAGATGCATCTATTATGCCCACCATAGTAAGTGGGAATACTAACGCGCCCACTATAATGATAGGAGAAAAGGGTGCTGATATGATAAAAGAAGATTGGGGTATCAAAATTAGGTAGCATTTGTTGTACCAGTAATTAATACACAAAAAGCCATTTTAAATTCAAGTGAAAACTAAGATGATAAAAATGAACTTTAGGACGAAATATAAAGTTATTTTGGTAAATACATTTAAGCTAGTCATATTGTAAACAATAACCAGTGTAGTAATAATTGTAAATCATTTTAAAATTTTATTTATTTAATATATTGTGTGTTAAAAATCTTATAGTATAGTAATAGCTTACAATTATGTAGTACCACGTCAAAAACACTTGTAAAAACATGTTCCACAGTACTTATTTATTTTTATATTATTTGTAAATAGTGTATTATATATTTTATAACTAAAAATACATGCTTTTTTTTAAATATTAGGGTATTAATTGGAACCTATAACAATTCTTACTATGTTTACAAAAATACATGTCTAAGTCAAGTTTTTGGGATATAATAAATTGTATATACAGTTAGGAATGAATTTTTACTATTAGATATCAAAGATCAAAGAATATTATTATTCTAACGCTTTACAAGTGTTTGAAAATCATTTTCAAACACAATGACCGTTCAACTAAGAAGAAACAACTACTTCCCGCGCTATATGCCCCGACGGATATAGGATTACACTTTAAAGTCAAACGGGGTTGGCATATCTAATAGATAATTTAAAACCAAGCATTCTGGTTTGCAGTTAGAAGGGATAACTTGTAGACCGGTTTCGGTGTATTTGCACCCCGTCAGTACAAGGTATATGTTATCAGCTTAAAACATAATCGCTGACTGAAGACAACACTAAAATCACAATCAATAGTATCAAGACGTGAGTTTTGTTGTCAAGCCGAATTTTGGTTTGCCGTTAGAGGTGAAGATGTCACTACTATCACATCTTTTACACTTTCGTTATTGAAAGATATATAGTGATTGTGATTTTAGTGTAGTCTTCAGTCAGCGATTATGCTTTAAGCTCGCTGACGGATAACATATACCTTGTACTAACCAGGTGCAAATACACCGAAACCGGTCTACAAGTTATGTTATCCCTTCTAACTGCAAACCAGAATGCTTGGTTTTAAATTATCTATTAGATATGCCAACCCCGTTTGACTTTGAAGTGTAATCCAATATCCGTCGGGGCATATAGCCCGGGAAGTAGTTGTTTCTTCTTAGTTGAACGGTCATTGTCTTTGAAAATGTTTTTCAGAAAATTTGTAAAGCGTAAGAATAATAATATTCTTTCATCTTTGATATCTATGGGTAAGAATACTTTAATTTTTACTATATTTATTAAAAATATATGCCTGAGTAAAATTTTTCATGGATGTAATAAATTTTGAAAAGAGTTGAAAATGAACTTATCTCGAGCCTAACGAGCTGAAGTTCAAGCATTTTTTATCTACCAGTGACACATTTTAGCCAGATACACATCTTTAAAATCAGCTAAAATACACCACTAAAAAATAGATATTTGTAACAGTGTCTCAGAAAAGTGTAACAAAAGACAATTTACTTTTAATTTTCGACCACGAATGACATACCTGAGAAAGATATATAAAATCTGGATCCTGTTAAAATCTTTACTTTTTTCGCTATATTAAGCTTGTACTCTTATGACTTCTTGCAGCGTATTGGAAAGACTATTCATTATGTCATGAATGTCAGACTGAGGGATGTTGTGCCAGTCCTCTATCGGAGCCGTTTTAAGCACTGAAAGGCTTATTAGAGTTGGTATTCGCGCTCAAATTCGTCGTTTGAACAGATCCCAGATATGCTATGGTAATCTTTGCATACCGACTTGGTGTAATGAGGTATTCGGTAGTGCATCATCATGCAGAACCTCCAATCACGTGAGCTTCGACATGACCTCTTTCGAACCAGATCGGTACGTGCCTCATAAGAGATGCCATCCCATACCATTAATGAGCCACCTTGGTATGCCACTGTTTACACCACTGTAAATGGGACAAACAGTTCGTTCCGACATCTGTACACACGTTGACGTTCTTTTGGACCTCTTAAGCACATTCTGCTTTCATCAGACAACAGTACATTCTTCCACTGCTCGATAGCCCAGTCAACATATTGACTCGCAAACTGAAATCTGTTTCTTTTGGGAGCTACCTCAAGTTCGGAAACTCGTGCAGGACGAAATGCTTGAAGATCTAATTCCTTTAGTCTTCTTCTTACTATTCTTTCACTCAAACTTACATTTCTTACATCAAATAGTCGGTTTCTGGCTTCAGCAGCTGTATAAAAGCAATTTCTCAGTTCATTATTGACAATAAATCCAGCAGTGTCCAGAGGCATTATTCCTACTTTAAGATGTAGGAGAGGTACTTGATAAGGGTTGTCGGTTAACTGTGCCAGTGCCAGCATGTATCAAGGAACCGGAAATTTATACGTCATTTTTTTAACTGTTACATTGTTTTATAATAATAAACCCTGTAAAGGTGGACCTTCATTTATTGTTTCTTGCTCCTTTAAGCAACCCCCTTTTTTAGTACACTGCCCCATCTGGAGAGATGGCGGCTACGTCTCTGTGGGAAAAAATTTTAGTTTTGACAGTGTTACACATTTCTTAACAAAGTAGGTCTACGTTAATAAGGAGGAATAAATAGAAACCATGACGAAAAGGTCGGTAATTTTGAGATTAAAAAATGTAATCAATTTATTCAATAGAAATTGGTCATCAGTTTTAAAGCAATAAAAGAATCATATTTAAAGTTTATTAAAAGAGTATTTTAAAAAGAAATCAACGACGCAATTTGTTTAAATTTTTATGGGAATCAGTAATACATTGGTTTATAAATTAATTTAAAAACCGCCATAGAATCCAAGCATCTATTGAATACCCGATACGCGTGAAATAGAATAACATGTTTTTTTTATTTGAAATAATTAAATGAAACTAGCATTAAACTAAATAATAAAAATTGATTCAAATATAAAAGTTAATTTTTCACTTCCTACCAATTTGCTACAATATTTAGTTTCACGATTTGGGATTATCTATTGGTTAGAATGAATGTGGAATATATATATGAATTAACGTAGTTCTATAGGTGAACAAAACATGTAGGTATCTATTAAAAGTGTCATATTTTTCCATACATGGAACCTTGGTCATTTTTAAATAAATCGATTTCAAAAAATATCTAAGAATCAACTATGTTGCACTTCCGAAATTTGTGCATACAAAAAATGCATTTTTAAAGTGAATTTCAAAGAGAACTCGTTATATATTGGCTAAAATAAGTTCAATTGTCTTACTCAGGGGTTACTGGGGTCACTAAAAACGAATATGTCATTAATTGTGATCTTCGGAATACCTTCTGTTTACATAGCCTCCTAAAGTTTTTGGTAATATCGTTATAAAATTAGTCAAAATTCAATACTCGGAAAACGAGTATGACATTGGAAGTGATCTCCGGAGTACGTGGTGCCCAGGATAGTTACTTACCTCGTCTTCTGGAATTTTTAGTATTTCGTCAAAAGTCAATACCCGGTGGTCTGATCTGGATCTGGCAAATTGGAGAAGTAAGTCACTGAGGCCACATATGACCCATTGTGCGTTCTGTTGTGTGTAGGGATATCCACACTTCAGGCTGTCATCAGCCTGAGGTGTGGATACATGATCGCATGCATAGGGTCACAAAGTTTCCTGACGCGCTCACGAATCAAATGGAAAAAAAATCATTAAAATCCGTCTTGCCGTTTAAATTTCGGAGTTAAGGCCGATTTTAAAACAACATTGAACAGGTAATAAATATAAATAAAATAAAATAGATGTCTAAAATCAAATTAATAACGTACTCATTCCTCCAGCAGCTAGATCAAGTAAAAAAAATCTCTCAAATAAGTAAAAGTACAAATTTGTTGGATCTTATTAATAAAATTTATGAGATATATTTTTATTGCATATCAATATAATTGAACCAAAAACCCATAAATACAAAATAGAAGCAACAACATTGTAGCATCTTTTTTATATGTTTCCTTATTTTTTGCTACCATTTACCGTTCATGTCTTTATCTTTATAATCTATCGTATCAACATCTGTGCTACGCTATAAATAATTACGATCTAATTTAAGAACGTGATGGTCTCATAAAAAAAATTGCACTTTCTCCCCATAGAGAGTTTAGTCTAACCCTTTTCACGACTTTTGTTTAATTTGCATGGTGACCTGACAAGCAGTTGATGGAAAATTATTTACTAACCATATAAAGAATACACCTGCTGAAAAACTCTTACTTTCATTATATGCCATTGTTTACGCACCGCATGGCTGAAAATTGTTGCACAATTTGGTTTGTTTGGATGGATAACAAAGAGTAATTGATTAATTTTTAAGTATTATTAGGTACTCTTTGTATTTTGAAATTATTGTAAATAAAAACTGTGAAGCAATGTTTAAAATATGAAATTTTAACTATTTTAAGATTTATTGTCTATATTGTTCATCGAGGCTTTCTATGTACGTTGAAGAACACTTTTTAGATTTGTATATTGTTTCGAAGAACTTTTTTGTTAAAACTTCAACAAATATATATATATATATATACATATTTATTTGATTTACAGCTTATGAATGTTTATCTAACACTGTCAATAGAAAATATTTCTGTGTCTATATGACAACAAAAATCATACTACAATCTTAGAAAACAGTAATATAACGAAAGAATAGACAAAACTTAAAAACAAGAACTAGAACAGGCATCTGCCTAGGTAACAGTCTCAGTTTCTTGTTATTCAACACAATCATGGACGAATTAATAAAAGCTGTAAACAACACAAGAAAAGGTTACTATCTAAGAAAATCTAAGATAAACATATTGTTATGCTGATGACGCAGTACTTCTCGCGGAGTCAGCAGTTAACCAACAAATAATTTTTTCAATAAAAAATCAGAATAACTTAACATGCAGGTTTCAATGGACAAGACCAAATGCTTGATGATAACAAACTGTCAATAAAAAACATCGCTATCGACCAAGCCGTTGCATTTTAATATTTTGATGCCAAATTATATGGCCTAGTTTCTTAAAAATGAAGTGAGGAAACAAAGCAACAAATTTGCACAATTCAGACATTTTAGATATTCAATCTAAAAAATCAAGAATTTAGGTATCTATGGTAAATTTAAAGTACCCATAGAAAACATACTTAGAACCACTGACGACGTGGTGTGGAAGCAGGAGCTGCGAGTCATAACTCGAAACACACGACAGACATAACAGAGAAGTGAAAACAGATTATACAATCAGATGGATAAGACAAAGAAAAAAATGAAATCAAATAAGTATTAAAAAACACACCACATAAAAGAAGATTTGTAGGATGACCCCAAAAACGTTCGCGGTACAGCAAGAAATCGAATCCGGAAGAATTGCTAACGCAAAGAAACCAAAACTAAACAGGCAATACACCTTCTAAAATATGAAAAAACGAAATTGTTACATCAGTACACATTTGATATTTCTCTTTCTTAACACTTATTACTAACATTATACTTTATTGTTCCTAATCAGAATTTGTAGCAAAACTAATTAAAGAAAAAAATAAAACATATGACCCGAACAGCCACCAAAATTGACGTTTCTTAAGAGCTCCTTAAGCCAGTTTGTCACGTATCATGTTAAAATTGGTAAAACCGCTGGTAGGAATACAGTCTGACCATACAAATTAATAGAAACGATTTTTTATTTTAAGATAATCTTAGATTTAAGCAAAATTTGGATCGGCTGGAACTACAGATTGTTTGGTGCAACCAAAAATCAATCTCAGATTTAGGATCGGTTTATTTTTTATTTAAACGCTTTTTTTATTACAAGCAATAAACGTCGTTTTTCGCCAGAAACTATCATTTTCCACCTAAAAAAACATTTTTCCTCTTAAAACATTTATTTATCATCATAATCGTTATATTCCAATAAAAACATCATGTTTCCCAAGAAACTATCATTTTTCTACTAAAAACATTCATTTTCCAGCAGAAACGTCAATTTTACTAACAAACTCATTTTGCTTTAAAAACTATCACTTTGTGATAGGCGAGTTCACTGTGACTTTGCCACCAGAACTTTTAACTAAAAAACTTATTTTCCACGAAAAAATACAATTGTCACTATCGTTTCTCTGGCCTAGATGAAGAGATTTATTTCAAGGCGGTAGCAGAAATATTTCCTTTCTCTGTTTTAACTGTATAATTGCAAAGAAGTATTAGAAACATGCACCTTAGTTAAATTGATGAAACAATCATTTGTACCTTGTTAAGGACTCGTGGAAATTGTTGTTCCTCTTAGTAATATTTTTAATAGTGAGCTAAAATTTGTCAAATTTCAAAAGTAGGCAGAAAACTATAATTAAAAATTTAATGCTGATTTTTTCTTTGTAAAACTTTTATGTCTTAAAAGAAAGGTAAAATGCATGTATACAATTCGTAGTCTACTCATTTTTATTGCTTTTTTTTTTTCTAGTTGACTTAATTGGGTATTTACACCGGGTCTGACGCGTTTGAGTGACGTTGGGTTATTCCCACAATTCTCCTTCCATCTATATTTTTAGTTTTAGATACTTTTAAGTCGTCATTTCTGATCTTTATGGCAGCAGTTTAATTTATTATTCATTCAAAGCTTGTACTAATTTTAATACCTACCTAGACCGACACTTTAAAGTTCAGGGCAGTAATAGGAACTACATTATACCAGCAGTTATCGACTGTTCTTTTCAATAATTTGACTGAACCACGGCATGAAAGCAAAGATGTTTTTTTAATAGCGCTATATATCTTGATTTTTAGGGAAGTTTCAGAAAACCATTTTTCAAAAAGCAGGCTATCCGTATCTTAATGGTAACCCAAAAAACATATTTTTATGTTTTCAGCGTAGAGAAACCAACACTGCATTTTCGCTGATTTTGATCAGCCCATTCTTTCTTTATCGTTTCATGTGTGTCGTATCAAGTTTCATTCAGATAATAAATTGATCTGCCATATTCTCTATATTTTGTGTTCCTAAATATGTGTTTCTCCATATAATCAGTCTCTTGATCTCAATGACAGACTGACGTTTATCGATAGTCTTAAATTTAAATCATGTATGCCAATATGATATTAACAGTGGCAAGGTATTCATTACAAATATATGGAACTGTTAACGGATGTCTTTATACATTCTGAGCAAATAGCTCTAATAGTTCTAATGAAATTTCTAGAGCTATCTCTCTTATGACAAGATTATTCATATATTGTGTTAGTATCGAGAAAAACTCCTTTTTGAACTGGTACTGCAAGTTAGATACATCTAAAACTTTTTTAATCAAAACGTATGGTACGTGAACCAACTGTCCTCATATGATTTAATGGCATTTCATCAGAGATGAAGACATCATACGTTTCTTTTTTTGGTCGACCGGCTTTTTAGATATACCGCATTAGTGTCAAATGGATTACGTATTGTTATAATTATTACTTGTAAAGTCTTTCCAATGTCAGTTAACCATCGTCGGCTTTTTAACCTCATTAAGGCCAATACCTAGCATTTGCGTGGAAATGAAGAAAAATGGAGAGTTCATCAAACGCATATTTGGAGAAAATTATTATTATTCTCATTTATTGATAATTCCAACTATGATGCGTCTTGATCACTCGTTTCAAATGGTAGCCAAAATGCCATAATAATCTTGCTTAATTCACACCAGATTACAATATTGATTTAATTTATTATTGAAGACTCCATCGATATAATAATAATAATTTCCATATTATTTTTCTGAGAGAGTCATTGACTAACAATTGAATATTAAAGTAGAACATTTTCAGAATATATAAACTAATGAAATATATTTGACAATGTTAATTCGAAAGCCGGTCTTTTTAATAGGATTAAAAGGCGTGTTTATGTTGGTAAATTGTGCTTAGATAAACTATAGCATTAGGTTTTCCATTTAGCAAAAAAGTTTCTAAAGCATTTTAATTAAAAAAAAAAATATTTTCCACAAAAAAAATGTAAATCAAATTTAAACAACAAAAATACTCACAATAACTCGCGTTTTAGTTTTTTTGCGTGGGTGGTACCTACTGACATATAAATATTTTAAAATAACTTTCTATACAATTATAAACTAAATATTAAATTCTTTTATTTTGTATTATAATAGCTCAATAAAAAACGAAAGGAAAGATATTAAATAATATTATATAATAAAAATAAAACCGTCATTCTACTTTCTTATTGGCAATTCTAGTTATTTCATTAAGTTTATTTTGAATGCACCACATGTAAAATAGATTATCTAATACTTTCTCTTACAAATGTTACTCAAGTTTAACATGTATTCTATTTAAATGATTTGGTTCCAACAAGTATAAACTTTAATTATATCCAAAGATAAATAGTCGTGCAGTATTGGAGTCGATCGTATAATTGAATCTAAAGAAGTTTTAACTCAAGCGGAAGGATTTTATCCCAAATTATAATTTCCATCTACGATTTGTGCTGTATATTTTTTTTAAAGTCCTAAGAGCTATGAATTTTGGAATACGAAAATTATACATTTTGTTATATAAGACTGTCACAAAACGCTCTGCTTGTTTTATGTTTTTACCTTGCCTAAGGTTATATACAAGATGCAAAGCGACCACCGAAGTACCATTTTTGGAGTGAAGATGGTGCTACTTGCGACTCTTTTCAACTTTTGCAAGTCCACATCTATAGATATTATTCAGTTTACACCGGGGATGTCTCTTCATTAGTGACTGAAGAGACATAACCTATACTACACTGATGAGCTGATTAATATTTATATCTATTTATATCGCAGCATCCCGGGGTGTTAGAAATTCTAACTGACGCCAATCCAGTTCAAAACTAAAATTATTACGTTTATTAATTATTACGTTATGTATCATCTTTTACATTATATATATATATATATATATATATATATATATATATATATATATATATATATATACAGAGTGTATTAACAATTTATTTATCAAACTGCTCTTGAACATTGACTCAGTCAACGAGATAATTTTTTTCTACTGTGCAAAGAACACTCCACCAGTTCCTTAATACTGAATCTCATCACCAGCGATTGGGTACAGCTGCCGAAAGAAAAACAACACCTCTGAAAGTTGGCATTCTTACTATTGCTGCAGTACAAGACGAGACGAATCACAACACAACGTTAAACAAGCTCAAGGGCCCGTAGTTTAAATTTAAATTTCTACTGCTCAAACTGGGTTAAAAGTGACAATTTATAAAAATATGAACAAAATAAGATCTACATTAAGTCACCTGAGGTTGCTTTTGGGTTTATTATTATTATTGCCGGAATTCGATGACGAGTTTGAAGTTATCCACTATTCCATTTTTGCATGTGCTGTGGCTGTAAAGTCTTATTCTTGATGAAACTTCGCGGCCACAGTCCAGACACAGAAAATTTCCAGGTGTGCAGTTAAATTCTTTACGACGGGATTAAGAATGGAAGTTCGAAACCATTTGTCTCCAATTGCTCCTATTAGCTTCATGGGGTTCCCAGTTGCCTGCTAAATTGAAAAGATTTGGAAGTCGCTTGGTAATGACTTTACATTGAGACAACTAATGA
Source organism: Altica lythri (assembly GCA_964028335.1). Lineage (NCBI taxonomy): Eukaryota > Metazoa > Arthropoda > Insecta > Coleoptera > Chrysomelidae > Altica > Altica lythri. The sequence continues at coordinate 21,058,866 of OZ034809.1, forward strand.
CAACAAATCCGCATGCCGCGAAATCACATACTGTAAGTTGTCCCATTTATTAAAGAAGGCGCACAGTCGTTTTTGATACAAGATTACCGCGAAACCATTATTTTGTGGGATTTACGTAATCCGTCATATAAAGACAATAGTCAAAAATTACAGGTGTGAGAGGCACTATCTGAAAAGTATGTCTGCATGGTCAAACATTGGAATGAAAGAAAAAAAGTATGCAAAGGACGATCTATAGGTATAGAAAGAAATAGTCCGGATCCGGTAGAACCGAATACAAAATCGAAAATTTGTGTCAAATTTCGAACTAAGAGGAGCTTCCAAAATTAGAAGGTTATCAAATTTCTGTCTCTCCATACGTGTATAATTTCCAAAAAGGTCACCGTGATTCAAAAAAGGAATCTCGATTTTTATCACTATTCACAAATAACTCTCTACACTATATCTTACGTATTTGTCTCTTTCGCCCTTCTGGTAAAAATTAAGTTTGCATAGACATCTCGGGATTAATTGAATTGAAAAGTTGACGCAACCAGTCGCAGAATGTATAAAAGGAATAGTCACATGCTGTTGTGGTTGCTCCAAATCGCATGCTGCAAATAAATTGAGGGGGTTTCCATAATTGCGTGCTGCGGGAAACTAGATTGCCTATGATTGCCTTTATGCATGAATCTTGTCGCGATTAACAGAGACGCGTATAATGTGAGGTAACAAACAACAAGAATTATAAAGCATTTTCTGGGTGAAATTATTATTTCAAAAATAAACTGGTATGCTGAAATTTCAGATATCAATCTAATTTAGCACATCTGGAGCCAGCTCAAAACATGCATAAGAATTCGTAACTGCTCCAACAGCACGAAAAGCGGTTCAATTATCTGTAATTGACGAATGGGTTAATTTTTTCAAACAGAGAATTAGAAACTGCTGTATATTCTATGCCTAATATCGCATTGAATGCAACGTTCAAAATCCTGGGACATGTTGATTGCAAATCTTAACAAAATAATGCAGAGGTGTCATCTTGTGGTATTAAGCGGGTCCTCTGATGCACAGCTACACCTCGCACCAAAGTAACTCAAACAGTTCCTTCATCACTTACGGCGGTAAATTTATCGACGGGGAAATTTCGTAGAGGTGGTGACGCCTTGTTAACATTCGAGTTTTGTTAGGACAACACAATACACCTTTAGACTTTGAGGCCAAACAAATCTTTGAACGCTAGCAAATACAGAAGGTGGCAGAAAATATGCAAAACCCAAAAAAGGATTTAACAACAAACACAATAGTCGAACGATAGACAGAGTAGGAAATTTGAATGAAATTACCAAAGACCCTTCAATGTAACTGCAGCGTTAAATACCGACAGATAGTTGATTCAGGCACCGTATATAGACAAGAATAGTAAGAACACTCTGTCTGCCACCTCTGAAGTTCTTTGTTCCACATTTCGCTCCAGTTAGCCATCGTTTTTTGTGTAGATTTGTGAGAACTGGTGAGCAACGATGCCTACGATTTTTCGGTAAATCTACGGATTTAGGATGTAATATGCCGATATACCGTTATAATTTTCTTTCATAATTATTGAACTTATTTGTAACTTTATTTAAACTTAACTTTTTTTATTCAATAATCACTTTTTTAAATTTGCCGCAATTATTTAAAAATCTACCGATTTATACTTTTTTTTTATATCAATCTATTTCAGAAATTTTAGGTTGGAAACGCAGCTGGTAAGCGACAACGATACAAACCGAAATGTAGACCGAGGGCTTAAGCGGCATGGAACAAGTTTTTGCAAGAGTGATCCTACTAATCTTGTCTATATATGGTGATTCAGGATCCTGTGAGTGAAGACGCTGCCGAACTGCATTTAAGGGAAAATATTTTTAAAAAAATTAATTTGACGATTAGAAATTGAATCCTTTTTAGAAAGTTTTTTATATTTTCGCCGTGTTCTGTGTCTCTGTGTCATTCCGTGGAATTTGTAATCGAATTTAAACCTATTTCCCGACTACCTAGAGCTCTGAAATTTTCAGGATAGCTAAGAACTGGATGACAATGCATGTTTCAAGTGTGTTTAGGCATATACATAGATTTCGAAGTTTATACCGAATTGATATTAAACATGATCTAAGTTGTGTATAGATAATATTATTTTGAAAGTTATTAAATTAATCGTTCGTAGCGTAGTTGGTTAGGCGGCGGATCAGTCCACTTGTGACAGTTCTGTTATTTTATCATAATGGGATCGATTACGCGACAGAGAAGTTTTTTTTTCTTTTTTTTTTTTTGTTCTTACATGTGAAAACAGTAATTATTAATTTAACTGGTAATAAAATAAACTGTTTTGGAAAGTTTTTAGATACAACTACCCTAGATTTTGTTAACAAGGAAACAATCTTCTCTATGATCAATCACAGCGTTGTATGACTTAATATTTTTACAATGTCAGGGATGCTGTGCATTGTTGAGATGACACAAAATATGACCTATAAATCAGTAATAAACTTTCTATTATAAAAAGTTCTTTTTGTAAATTGTGCTCATTTTCTAATTATTTATAAGATTTTTTGGCTTTGATAGAAACAAACATTCAGAGGTGTTAAATATATTTCGAGAAGTAACCCAATATTTGAAAACATTCCGAAGACATTTGCGTCAGTTAGTCGTACAAAATGGGTTTATAATGAAACCAAGAGAGATTTATAGTTTAAGTAGATTTTATAACTTGAAATAGCTAATATTGTGAAACCAGAGGTTGTTGTTTGGAATAAAGGTATAAATGGTGTGAATCCTATTTTTTAAAATATAAAAGAATACTAATTAATTACAGGTAATTTTAGTATTTTCTTAATGGTTCAAAAAATAAAGTAAAACAGTACCTTGTTGGAGACTTTGATCCGGTCAGGTATCTGACAAGTTTTTTTATTTTGGTAGCTTGCGGTGGGTTCGGTGGACTTGATACGTTATTAAAAATTTAAGGCCAAAAAATACACTATTTTTAGTTCTTTCATCTACAATTAATAAAAAGTCAATTATTTTAAACATAATTTCCGTTAACCATCTGATAAAGCACGTTTAGGTAAAATTTTCTGAATGCTGATTACTAATTCGTTGCTTAGAAAATAGTCATTTCTATCGGTCAGTCCTATGACTGCATATATACTACAAAAACATATCACAATCAATAAATTTTATTTTAAGAAAATGCATTTCAAAAACAATTTAATTTATTATAACATGGATGGATGGCAAAGGCCTGAAGGTTATTCTGTACTTTCGATTTTCAACTTTATCGTAAAATAAGATCGAGATCACCCCGCATATCTTTATGTATCACTTTCTTCCTACAGACCATGTAATAAAATACACTGAGGTAATAAATTATTTCACTGAGAGTAAAAGTGGACCAAGTGTAAGGTATCTAACTTCCTATCTATATGAATAGGAATATATTTATGTAATTTGCATGAGAGATTAAAAAGCCTCTGTCTTAGTCAATTGTTTTGAAATGTGAAACTAGATTATCCGTAATGTTTAGGTATTAGTTTGTTTACTACTTCTTCCTATTGTTTAAAATTAGACGAGTGTTTTAACCGACTAAATCTGTATTATATAATTTGATTTGCGTGCTGTAGAGAGGAAGCTTCGATAATTGGTTTACTCTTACATTGTTTATGTATTCAACCTTTAATTTCTATTTCATGGGACTATTCATTAAAATAAATAACATTTGAAACAAAAACTGGTTGATAAATAAGAGTTATGAACTTTTATATATCTGTGAATAACAAACAGTTCTTCATTTTCATCTGGTTATTAAATTATTTTTTTAGTTATGTATGCAGGATAAATAGGGTTGTTATTAATATAATGACTGTACTAAACTACTAAACCATTATCATCCAAACGCACAAACTTAATGTCAAGGAATTCTCTATATATAAGTAATTAAATGAGATAAAGGAAGTAAATATAATAAGTAGATACAAAAAGATGAATGAAATTGATGTAAGAAAAGCTGGGCTATGATTGGAAGAAAAAAAATTTGGGAGCAGTGACGGTTGGTTCATAGGAGCACATAAGCACGTGAAACTCCAACGTAAAAAATACGCATTTAAAGGAATCATCAATTTTTCTGCCGAATTCGACTTTGCACTTAAAGGTCATTTACAGCAAGCTACCATGTTTAAAGGTACATCAAAATGTATTCAAAAACTTATTAGAATGTATGCTTTACGTTTGTAAAAAAAGAAATTGCCGCTTCAAATTTCGTGTCTGTTATAAGTGATGAAACAAGTAAGAGATTTCTAACATTTTTCAAATGGTCGTTGTTTACCGTTATACTTTAGCCAACGGTACCGATTCTAGACATTTTTTAAACCAAATTATCACGAAGCTGTTTAGCTTTTTTATGCTATTTAATCAGCCCAATACTCTAGTGTTGCAGTGCCACCAAAAAATCGTTGCCTCCGGAGTTTTAGGTGTTTCCCCATTTTTTCACATTTATTTAAATTGGGCTCCACCAAAGCCACTACTGCTTAAGAGGACATCTAAAAATAACCCTCAGAAAATTCTACAATACACCACCATATTAGTTATTAGATCAATAAATCGGAATCTACACACTTTTTAATTTTTAAATAATAATTTCTCTTATTTTAGTTAATATTGATCACCAACAAGCAACACACGACGTGTGAAGAGGTCATATATGTTACAATAGACATTCTAAAAACTTTTCAGCTGCTTTAAATAACATTAAAAGCAATTTATCAAATCCAAATTTTAAAGAAATTTGTCCGATAGTCTATAGGATTAGACACACATACACATTTCATTAATAACATCACTGATTCTAGAAAAGTTGAGAAGTCTGCAATCTTCATTAATTACGAAGGTTCCTAAAGAAAAAGAAGTTATTCTTTGGAAATTTTAACGTTTTTAAAAATGTTCTTGAAACGCTAATTTGTATATAACAAACATTTTGTAATCGCTTAAACTTCTGTGAGCTTGTGCAGAACAAACCGTGAACACACCTTTCCCATGCCCAAATTCCCGATCAAAATGCGATAGATCGAATTTTTGAAGATGTTTACTTCCAATTACTTGTAACTCAATGAAGATTTTGGCTCATTTTTAATAAACAGATACTCTTTTTCCAGAGTTTCTGGCTAATCACAAATTTCTGCTGGCCAACATGTTTGTCGTCTTCGAGCGACTCACGATCCTCTTTGAACCGTGTACTCGCAGCTACGAGATAAATAATGATCACCATAAACTTGTTTCAAAAATCAATAAGTTTCGGTAAATGTTTAATAGAGAACTTAATATGGGCCCTTTGTTCGATGCTCATCTTTCGACCGATAAAGTGGTTCGATTTTCATGAATTTTGAACAGAACATCAATGAAAGATATCCTATCGAACGCTAGCCGAAATAACAGATGGCGCTACCAGTATCAGATATTTCTTAAGAGTCCTGTTTAATTTGCGACAGACCTCGTATAACAGAAATAAAAAATAGCACTTTGAAAGGAAAAAAAAGGGTGTGGCAGTCAGTGGGACTGCCGGCAGAAGTTATACTTCTATGCACGCGCCTGGATTCATAAATTCTTATGCGAATGATTTAGCAAAATCATTATATAATATTCGTGTTCAGCGACCTCAAAAACCTCCTAGTACCGAGTACACACTGATTTTGTATCAAATTTGCATAACATTTCCTGGAGACGAGGTCCGTCTTAAGTAGCAGGTGTTTCGTCCTTCAACTGATAAGGTTTCGATCATTTTTAAAGGATTTACCTCCATACCATGTTTTGCCAAAATCATAGCTCCACCAGGTTTATTCTGTACACGACAAAAATAAGAGCTCGGGTCATAACCAAAGACACTTAGATGCTGAACCTCTTCTGTTAAAAGAAAGTGCTCGACCAAACAAATAACACTGTATTTTATATTATGAGGCATGGTCGCCATCATTTTCAGTTTCAGCACATGATGGACAGATGATTAAATTTTGACCAACCACTTTTGCGCCTCTTAGACGAACTAGGCAAGCAGGATGATACTGTTTTTCACATTTGGTACATTTTAATTCGCCTTTTAGAGATCGTTTACAACTCGCGCTTGTAATTTTCATATTTATATCATCATCACTCGGCGCCATTAAATATATATTAATTGCATCACTGTTAACTAATAAAACTTAATAACTACAAACGCAGGCAAGCAGAAATATATTTTTTTTTTAAATTAACTGTATTCAATTAAATAAATACTTAGAAAAATAAGATCAGTTGATGTGTGTCCTTACTTCAAACACGAAAACTAAACAGTAAAACGATCAATGTACAAAAAAAGTGTTTACAAAACCCCATAGTGCAAAATATAATGCAAATTACTTAATACATATTATGATTAATATTATTAATATAAAATACTAAACTTTATATGTTTACTTACGTGACAGAATTATAAAATAATCTGTCAAACACAATGTAATACGTCACTATGATATTCCAAAACATTAGCTCAGACTGTTTTTTGTATATCTATCTCTTTTCAATGTACTGATACCTTATATGTGTTTCTGTCTCTCTCTTACTCACACCATTACATATGTAATGATTTTTCCCATTTAACCCCACACAAATCAAGTCCATGATAAGAAGTATAACTTCAAAAATAGAAGAATTGCTGTAAACACTAAGAAATCAACAGATAATGCATTTAAAAAGAGCACAATAAATAGTCCCATTAATGATATCAATAAAATCCTTTGTGTGCACATTTTAATCACTTCCAGCTAATAGTGTACTTAAACGTTTAAGTCGGAAGTAAAATATACAGTACATAGGTTAAATAAAATTTAATGGAAGTAGATATGATATACTTGTATACAATAAAAAAAACGAATTTAGTAACATGTGTATACAAAAGGAAGTACATACTCTAATAATTAAGAATCCGTATGTAAGGTTTCAATCGGTTAATTTGTACAATTCTTTCGAGTAATTCTAGTGTTGATTCGTTTCCTGTCTGTTGTCTTTGAGTGCGGACTGATAATTTCTTTAAGCTACACAAAGCACTTAGTTACCTATAATAATGATTTCGAAGTGAAAGTACTTAAGATACCTCGATCATCACTCCAATACGTAGTGGTTAGCACGTATGCCTTATTGGAATTACATAATATCAATATAATAATGAAAAATAATGTCAGTTATATCATATTTTTAATTTAAAGATATTCGAAATGTGGGTCAAGGTGTTAAGACTAAGAAGTGCCACAGGAAATGTGGAAGTATGTAAATCATTTTTTTTTGTTTAAGTCCTGAACTAGAAATCTGCAATTGTTAATGATTTAATGTCTTATTTTATACCCAAAAGCAGTAAATATAATACAGTTAATAGCAGGAGAGGTACAGCCGAAATTCCGCTGTAATCCGTAATATGACATTTCTCCTTTGCAACATGTTCATTCAATAAGGAATATACGTTTCCGCTCAGGTGGATACTCTATTGGATACAGTGGGTAGTTATAAAGGGTAAAAGTTGCCAATTTTTTGTCGTCATTTATAAAATGGATCAAAATTATCCCAGTCGAAAATGTTAACACGACAATTCTAAATTCTGACGGGGTGAGACATGAGTTGATACATAGGTGGTGGAGAAGGGAAAGAGGGCCAAAAATTGTTGCCATTTTTACCCTTCTCTGCCACCTCTTTTGTATTCACCCAGCTGTCCACCATTTTGGATTTAGGATTCTCAAGGTTCCAATATTACTTGGTAAAAATGGGGGGCCTATTATCGATGACGATTTTTTTGTCAATTTTTTTTAAAGTTCCTTATACCTGGAAAATCATGGCATGATACAATCGATCACTTTTATATTTACAAAGAAACGATATCATGAGTGCATATCACCGCCTACTGTAAGGGTCGAGAAAAGGTTCGGATTTATGGACGGACCGCTGTTTCCAGGTAAGGGGTTACTTCAAAGACTCTTTAACCTAACAAAATATATTATTAAATGTATAAAATAATAGATGAATATACCTCGAAAAATATTCAAAGTAATGAAATCTAATTAAAAAGAAATAAATGAAGGTCATAAGATATTTCTTCAAATTTCATACAAATTAAATAGAAAGGTCAAATTACGTTAAAACAATTCTTATATATTTAATCTAATTATTGTGAAGGACAATAAGTGCATTGTTTTTTACCATTAGTAAAAAAATAATAACCCAACTCATTACGAACATCCTTTTAATTTTAAAAAAGTCCCGTATTTATTAATAATTTTATTATACTTGTATATGGTTAAGTAGGTATTATTCTCAGAACATCCTGTTAAATTTTCATAAAAAAAAAAATTAAAAATTAAGCCAATGGGAAACTGTGTCACCTAAAAAAAGTTTATATGCGGTTAACAGGATAATTCATGCTTGCTTCGTTTAAAATAAAAAAAAGTATACCTTGGATCTGAATTTATAAAGTATTCATTTTTAATTTTTTAACGTCTGTAAAGCAAGAAAGGTCAAGTCGGCAGAATCACTCGTATTATATCTCAAAATTTAGTGCTCATTTAGTGCTAATTTAGTGCTGATAACAGATATTTGGTGCTGTGATAGGGGGACTAAAAATTAGAACACTGCTAACTTTTCATTAAGCTAGCAGTGTACCATTCGTGACCGCGCTATGATACAGTTGGAGCGAGAGGCACATCAGCTAATAATTAAGTGCTCAATTAGTGCTAATTTAGTGCTGATAACAGATATTTGGTGCTGTGATAGGGAGACTAAAAATGAGAACACTGCTAACTTTTCATTAAGCTAGCAGTGTACCATTCGTGACCGCGCTATGATACAGTTGGAGCGAGAGGCACATCAGCTAATAATTAAGTGCTCAATTAGTGCTGCCAGTACAAGCAAACAGATTTAAAAAAAAACAGTTTTTAAGTATAGACAACTGCTGATATAACGATACGAGCAATCAGAGAGCTGAAAGATGACTTTAAAATCGGTATTGGTGAAATTAAAAAGAGTTAATAATTAGTGCTCAATTAATGCTACCTGGGTAAACCCAGAAAAATTGAAAAAAAAAATCATTTTTCAACTGCCCGCTAAGAAAATCGAAGTTTTCAAAAATCGAAAAGTTATGGTTATTATTCTGTATTGCAAATATCGAGTTTTCATCAGATCTCAACGTTATAAGGTCACAGGAAACTACCTTGACTCTTCTTGCGATGTAGCCGCTGTGTGTGTGTTAAAATTTTTTTTTAAAGCTACTGCTAATATAACGACGCCAGCAGTCTTGCGAACTAGACGAAGACTCTAAAACGGAAACTAATGGAATTAAAAGACGTCACTATTTAGTGCTCAATTAGTGCAGCCAGTACAGCAAAAGATTTTTGAAAAATAATTTTTTTTTTATTTTTTTTTCAAATCAACTACTGTCCTTACCAAGAGTTTTCCCCCAAATTTTTTAATATTTCTTATAATTTGTAGTATTAGAAAAATAAAATAAAAAACGCTTTTCCAATCTCTTAAAAAGAATAATTGTTCTTTAAAGATTTTAGCAAAATCAGATACACACAATTTATATAAATCTTGGTATATTTACGACTAGATGTATTAAAAATACAACTAAACCTAACTATGCAAGGTACCCACAAAAAATTTGCTGTTACTTTTTTTTAACCCAAATATATTTCGATTTCACACATTTGTATTGTAATAAACATTGTTCAAAATTTGTTAGTAATATTTAGAAACTATCCTTACACATGTTTTGATTATTAAATATATTAATAAATATTTTCAATACGATTAATGGTTATTTCATAACTGGCCCGCGACCCCTTCTTTGAGAGTTCTTGTAGAGAAGACTAACAACGGAACAAAAAGCAAGACGCGAAGAATTACGGGGCTTTCAGTTCGGTATTTACAAGCAACCAAAAAACTCTCACTTTTAAGCTCCTTAAGAATTAAGTGATTTAAAGCAGTTGATGAAATATTTTAGAATAACTAATAATTAATACTTTTTTTATGTTGGAAAATTAAAATTTGGTACAAAGAATTGTGTAAAAATTGTGAAGTGGTTTAAAAGCTCGTAGTGGATTTTCAAGTGAATTTGATTTTTTCTTCCTTTTTTTTTGTAGATACAGCAACATGTAATATTGGATATCCGGCTTAATAAGGTAAATGATTATATAAAAAAGTATTTTTTGTAAAATTTGATTTAAATTTAAAAATATTGGAAAAAAATACTCCCAAAAAATAATAATAAATTACAACTAGAAAAATTGTAATAAAAAAAAACATTTAAAGTATAGCTTGAGTCAGTCTATTCAGTGTAGAATCTTTTGGTGCTAAAATCGTACTTAACAATCTCCACTTTTTATATACACTTGGTCCAAAATTATTTTGAAGTTTTGACACTGAAGCTGATAAAAAAAGTGAACAGCTTTCTTAGTAGGATACTAGCGGAATTTGGCCTAAAACTTTAGTAAAATCTTTCCATAAGACTTTAGAGACCATTAAATTTTCGATGTAAAGAGAAACCGAGACTATCTCAAGAAAAGTACAGTAAAAAATTGAAAAAATTAAAAAGAATACGAAAACTTATTGAAACCACTAAATATATACAGCGTGTCCATTTAAGATCTCTACATATGAATTTAAAAAAAAAAGTTTCCTTCTCACTGTAAAGTGTGTCTGGATACAGCCTCCTTCGTTGTGCATAGATTCAACTGGTCTTTTACAAAAATATCTTTAAACATTTATTTCATGGATATTTGCAACTGTCTCTCTAATATGGGCCACGTTTTGGACTCCCACAAGAAATAATCGATAAAGCTCAAGTCCGGAAACCTAGCAGGCCAAAAATATCTATCGAGAAATTTCCCGGATATAAGTACGACTCTTGTACTGTGGCATGTTGCACCATCTTTTGTTACTAAAGCTAGGCCTATCATTTAAGGGTAGTTTATCCAAAAAAATTGAATAATAAATATTAAAATTTAAAAAATTAAACATTTATCATTTAAAGTTTTCTTTTTTTATCTTTTTCTATTTTCTTAAAAAAAATTATTTTAACAACCTTTAAATATAGCTTAAAAAAATTATATCTGAGGGTCTATTTTAGGTTTTAGAGCATGCAGAAATTTTTTTCGTAAAAATAATATTAAAAAAGTTTCTCGTGGGTAAAGAACTATATTAAACTAAAAATCATTGAAATTTGTAAAAAAAGAATTCAAAAGCCTTCAACGAATCAAACAACAGAAAGAGTTTACAGAAGAAATGTAAAATGTTAAGAAACTTTATTCAGTTTCTGTATCAATAATGGTATCTACTAGTTGCTCTAATTTTGTGTTTTTTGTAATAGTCTCTACATTTCCTTTCTAGACACAAAACATCATTTAGCGTCATTACTTCTTTACGAACTACTTTTACGTTTCATTTAGATAAAAGACCAGAACTTGATGAATATTTTTCATTAAACAGAAGAACTTGATAGACTAGGGAGTCATAGATATAAATTTTAAATACTGCTATCAATATTGTTCGAATAATGACGATGATCTTTAAAACTATTACCTCTAATATTATTATTATCCATTACTATTGGAATTAATTTTTTGGTGTGTATAGCTGATCAAAGCTTTTTTAATGCACTGCTATAAGTTTGTATTATGGTATTTTAAGTAAATAAATAGGTATCATTAGAAGTTTTAAAAAGTTATACAAGTATGTGGTTAAAAACCTGATTAAGTGGCACAAAAAATAGGATTCGGAGACCAAAAAATAGTGGGAGAGAGAAAGTTTATCAAAAATGAACAAACAGGAAACCAAAGAAGCTAAAGGATTTAACAGAAAATTATAACATAGTACAAAATCAAGGGTATTTGTATCTAAAAACTTTCTAAAACAGTTTATTTTATTACCAGTTAAAATAATAATTACTGTTTTCACATGTAAGAACAAAAAAAAAAAAGAAAAAAAACTTCTCTCGCGCGAGATCGATCCTATTACGATAACCCAACAGAATTGTCACAATCAACCGCTTATCCAAATAGGCCACCGCAACTTGAAACATGCATTGTCATCCAGTTCTTAGCTATCCTGAAAATTTCAGAGCTCTAGGTAGGAAATAGGTTTAAATTCGATTACAAAATTCCACGGAATGACACAGAGACAAAGAACACGGCGAAAATATAAAAACTTTCTAAAAACAGATTACTCTTTTTTCCATTTTCATTTGTTTTCAACATATTTATCGAAGTATTATGATGCAGTGTTGTAACAGATACATAATTTTGTGTATCTAGATACAGACTCAGATACTTACTCAAAAATGTATCTAGATTCAGATACATATATTTTCAAAGTGGAAGTATCGATTTAGATACAGATACAGATACTTTCAAAATGGAAGTATCTAGATACAGATACAGATACTTCAATATTTAAATGTTAACTTTAAATTTCTAAGAATTAATCTCATTAGGATAGTTGCCAGGCAGCGACGTGCAAATTGGAATAACCCAGATCAACCCCATATTTCATAAACAAGAGCGCATCCGGCTTAAGGGATAAATTCTTTTGAAAAGATGTTTTGGATTTTTCTGTTTTTACGACGTGTACACATTATTGTAAACAAAATTTGCAATTTTTAGAAAATGTATCTAGATACAGATACAAGTACAATGCTCTTAAAAGTATCTAGACGCAGATACAGATACAAACATTTCAAAAGTATCTAGATACAGATACAAGATACAGCAAATGTATCTAGATACCAGTATCTAGATACATGTATCTAGATACGTTACAATATGATGAGTAGAAATTTTTTGTTTGCTTACCATAGATACCAAAAATACCTCCTTAATCTAAACCCTAAATAAAGAGAATAATTTAGAGTATTCCAAGAAATGAATAAAAAAAATCGTATAATTACTTTTTCGCATATTTAAATATTGACTCTCACCAATACTTCTGTTATTTATTTACGTAACATCTTTCTTCTTCGTGCAATCTTATGACATGACACACTTAAATATTTTGTTGACCGGTATCGAAGTAATACCAAATATTATATAATACTTTTTCTTTAGGAACGTTGTGTCGTACCTACTTTGTAAAATTAAATGAGGTTATGTAATGCATTTTCACTTGATGTCCATTGAGGTTATGTTTTAATTATTTGGTTATTGGTCAACGATAATTTATCGCTAATAGAACTATAAAAATATTTATCTTTACAGTTTTCCATTAAAGTTTGACGTTTACAGTTGACTTTGAGTTTACAGAAGTTAAAGTATAACATGCGAATATTCCGATTAATGGTCCTAAAGAAAGTTGGTAAATAGCAAACGAGTGGGAAAAATTTGGAGAATACCTTAGGGTGGGTGATGACTGACTCAAAGCTTACTTATATCCACTAAATTGAATACATAACTAAGAGGACCGCTCGAATAGTAAACAATATGGAAGGAACAGATCCTTTAAATCTTAATAGTTTAAACTATCTACTTTGGAGTAATTGAAATCACACTCAAAACGTACTTAGTTCCACCACTTTGAACAGATAACCAAGAAGGAAACTCTAATAGTGGCATTTGCCAGAAGAAATTAGGGATGAACAAAAACTCTAAACCTTAGTGGTTGAAAGTTATATATCTTTAAGAAGTTATCAGCTTATTATACCACTAAATTGAAGACATAACCAAGAGAACCACTCCAATAGTGGTATTTACCAAAACAAGAAATTTTAAGGAAACAGGACCTCTAAGCCTTAATAGTTTAAATCTACTTACCTTGAAGTAAATAATGCTAGACTCAAAGGTTTGTCTATCAAACAGAACACATATTTAAGAACGACACTCTAATGGTTGCGGTTACCAGAAAAAGAAATTTTGAGAGAACATGTCCTTAAATGTTCGTGGTTCAGATCCACCTACTGGATGCTAGACTCAACTGTTACTTAGATCCACCAATGTGGACATAATATATCAACAGAGGTTAAAGTCAGTTATAGCACAACATACGTTAACAAAAGCATATGAATTTTTGGTGTAGCAGCAAAAGAAATTAAGCTGAGGAGAGTTCATATCAGAATCTGAGTTGATAATTACCTCCTATAATAAATTCTAAATAGACACCTTTTGAAGCCTGTGGAATTATCTATGAAGATTTTTAACACCATCCATTTTGTAAACCCTCACTAACTATTCATTGAACTGATTATTGTTATTGACACAGAGTCTAAGAACATATTGCACATATTGTATACATTTTTAAGAATTTCAAATTAAATAAAATTTAACAAGTGTATATTTAGTGCTTAATATGTCGAATAATGTCAACAATCATCTCTTTATCTTCGATAAATAATCAACCTGCGCTAATTAAAATTTTTTAAATACTTCGGATTACATAACACCTTCAATCCACTTTCGTAACACTTTCATCGGTTTAGTAACACCATCCTACTTCCTTTTTCGGCACAAGAACTGGGTAACAGTGTTACTGCTGTTACTTCCGACAATCGTTTACTTAGCTATGCGTTTAACTAGTCTACCGTAAATTATGTGTTAATTTTTTTAAATTTTTGTTATTTAATATTCGCCGACATATTTTTCTATTCATGTAAACACGGAAGTTTAACGAAGCGTTAATATTATAAAGGTAATAAATAATAAAAGCGGAAACAACAGTGGAAATTTTGTAGATTTAAGATATTAAGAATTAATTACTTAATATAAGTGTTACTTGTGTTACTTTTATTATTGTTAGCTGAAGAAAAAGTTGTATAATTGATCAGATGAACATGAAAAAGATTGTATTTTGTATGTATATTTTTACACTGTAGAAATAGTATATTTAGTATGGAGAACGGTAAGGGTTTTATACCGATCGAAGACAATTGTTTGAAGGAGGAGCGGTTACCCTTAACGTTCGACATGCTTATAACGTTTTTTGCACGATTGATACCATTATAAATTATAAAATTAAAGATTTTCGTCATTAGTTTCATTCATTTTATCAAGATAGATACTTTGGTTGTTTGGTAGTAACTAGGGTGCATAACAACAATGGAGAATTGAGTTTTTATTTAGTTGTCAATAATTTTAAGTACAATTTTGATTATTATAAATTAAAATATGAGCGAAAGTGAATTTGAAGAAATTGAACGGGCTTGGGAAGAAGGGTGTTCCGCAATTATTCCCGAAAAATCCAAAATCCGTTAATAAAATACCTACCAAAGTTTTAAAAAATGGTGCGATGGCAAGAATTTAAGAATCGATGAAAAGACTCTATTGGCATATTTTGTTCAAAGACATATGTAGTTGAAAGCTCCTGGAAGCCTCTGGGCAGAATATTCAATGATTAAATCCACCGTTTTTCTTTATGATGGCATTGATATTTTCAAGTTTTCAACTTTGATCGCGTATTTGAAGAGAAAAAATGTTGGTTATAGGCCTAAGAAAGCGAGCATTTTTACACGGGAGCAATTTGAAAATTTTCTGATGGAAGCACCGGATGAAGAATTTCTAATTCACAAGGTAATGTAAGCTTGTTTAGGTAAAAGAAATACTCTAATGAAGATTTTTTCATAATTTGTAGGTCGCAATGATATTGGGAATATCTGGTGCCTGTAGAAGAGAAGAATTATATAATATTACTATGAATGACATCCAACAAACCGATGGTTTAATGATTGTAAAAGTACCCAATACAAAAACGAACATCCAGCGTAATTTTACAGTCGTTAATAAACCAGACGATAAAATTCCATATTTAGAAATTCTGCAAAAGTATATAAAACTTCGTCCATTACAAGTAAAATCAAATCATTTTTTCTTAAGATACGCCAACGGAAAATATTGTGCTCAAGTAATAGGGAAAGGGATAATCGGGGGCTGGCCTTCTCAAATTGCCAAATTCTTAAATTTGCTAATCCCGAGAACTATACTGGCCATTCGTTCAGGAAGACATCAGCAACGCTTTTGGCTAATAAAGGTGTTGATGTCCTCGGATTAAAGCGTCATGGAGGTTGGCGTTCATCGACAGTGGCAGAAAGCTATGTAGAAGATTCTCTTCAAAATAAAATAGATTTTGCCGAAAAAATATTGTGCAATACTAGTAATACTACTAATGTATGCGATTCTGCAGGAGTTTCTGTTAGAAGTGAAACCACAGCCCAAACAAGTGGGATTTCATTAAATAATTTAACAAATTGTACCATAAGTTTCAATATTAATAAATAATTCGTTAGTTTTCTTTATTCTTTCAAAAAATAAATTAAAATTAAAAGATTTTTTAACTCGACGGTAAGTGAATTACTTACCGTCGAGTTGGAGTACTTACCGTCGAGTTGGATTACTTACCGTCGAGTTGGATTACTTACCGTCGAGTTGCTAGTAAATGTCACCTACTGACGTAAAATCTGTCACGGTAAACAGTCAAAAATGATGAATCGTGCAAAAAATATGTATAAGCTATGGAGGGTAGAGGATAAGCTGAGAAAATTAAGTTTAGTCACTGTTAGTAGGATCACTCTGCGTGCCGCTTTTGATTTATATTTCGCTTCGGTGTGCCGCCATATTATAAGAACTGGTGAGTGGCGATTTCAACTCTACCGATTTTTCGGTAGACCTATCGATTTAGGAATTATTCTATCGATATTCCCTTATTTAAATCTTAATTTAAACCCAAGAATTTTTTTAATAAACACATTTTAAATTTGCTGCCATTTTTTTATTTGCGGATTTCTACCTATATTTTTTTGTATCAATCTACCAATTTTAAAACTTTAGGTTGGCAACGCACTAGGGAGCGACAAGCATACATACCGAAATGCAGACTGAGAATTTCGGTGGCATGGAACTCGTTTTAGCGAGATCTTACTTTTCTTGTCTTTATACGGCGGTTTGGTAGTCCAACGTTATTATTAATTAAAGCTGAAATTTGAAGTATCTTACCAAATTTTTGGCGCAAAATCCATTAATTTTAACCAAAATCAAGCTGTATTGGCAAACAAAACCGTGTACCAAAAGGCAAACAGAAAATAACTTATCTGAATCTCCTAAGAAGTGAAAGACCCTTTACATTTACTTCACAGAAATCAGAGTTTGATAAGAAGAAAACAAAAAAGGTTGGTGTATCTAAGAAGAGACTGGCTCATGCAATCAAAAAATCCAATTTCTGAATCTCTCATTAACTAGAAGACCATACGAGCCATTACTTCGCAGAGGTCAGATTTATTAGTGGAAATACAAAAAACAGAAAGAAAATATTAACTCGTGCAAACATAGAATTCCATGTCTGAATCTCTCAATAAGTGATAGACTACGATCATTTGCTTTACAGAGGTAGAAGAGATTGCAGAAAAAAAGCAAAAAAACAAGCAGAGCGCACCACGAATTTCTTGATAAGTAAAAAACCCTGAGCATTAACCTCGCAGAAGGTCGACGTTTGGCAAAAAAACGATTAAAAAGTGTAAGAACAAACTAACTCGTGCTAACAAATACTACCGTATCTAAATGTCCTTATAGAGGTCAGAGAGTTTGGTGTTAAAAACATAAAAACAGGTTGGAAGGTCTAAGAGTATGGTATCGATGGAATGGACAAGGAATGATCTCAAAGCCTCAAATATTCCTTCGTATACGTCAAATAATACGCGAACAGTTCTCGAATGCATTTAGATGACAAAAAGGATTTTTCTTTGTCTTAATCGGAAATAATAGATTTTATACAGACAACTAATAGGAATACTCCCACAATGTTAAGTACAAACATTAAGCGAAATTTTAACAGAGGTATATCCCGACCTTTTATGAGAAGAATAAGAAGCGAATTTTTGAACAGTCGATATCGTTACTGTACCATTAGTTAAGGGATAGGTACCTTAAACTGTTTTCGAGAACACCAAATATCGGGTAACTCAAAAAAAACGCTAATCCTTGAACTAGCCACAGAATTTTTGGACTTTGTCTCAGAAAATCTGTCGACTGGAAAGCTCAAAATAAAGAACAATTAAGATAGCAACTTATGTAAAACTAAGAGAAATTAATGTGAATTACGTCCAAAATATTATGAGAGACACAAAATGTATAAAATCATGGCCTTATAAATTTAACCACTCTTGGGTGAAAAATTATGTCTACCTTTTTTTAATGTAATTAGAATAAAAATTTTATGTAGTGTTCCACAATTTAAAAACATTTTCGTTATCATTTTTAATTTACCAAGAAAGGTGCACCGAGATGTCTCAAATCTAGCTCATGTTTTTCATAGGAAAGGAGTTATTAGTAAATATTAAAAAAATTGGGGTTAATTTTGACAATATAAATAGATTTTTTTTCTTCGGTAAGTGGCTTTTATCCTTTCCTGACAAGTCAATCTTGTAAATTTTACACTAATGGTGCACTAAGGTAGGTAACTCAGATTAAAGGAAATTGGACTTAATTTGGGTAAAACTAATGGTCGGTTTTCCAAAATTCTTTAATTTTACTTCTATTTTATGTATTATGTCCAAACAAAGTAACAAAATGTCGTTTTTCTGCGACGAGAAAAAAGTTTGACATTTTATCTCTGTTAACGGGTCACAAAACGTCACTTTTTATGAAATTATTACTTTTTTACCATGGGAAAAAAGTGAGTACTTTTTTCCCGGATATATATCAAATTACAGAATCAAATTGACAGATAGTTGATTGATAACGCAGGTCTAATTGTCACTATAAGGACAAAAGCCTACTAGTTTTAAAATTCAAATTTTGCATCAGTAATTTTCTGATTTTATTTAAAATATTAAATCGCCGTCACAGAAAAAAATAGTGTATTATACACGGGAAAAATATTAGATTTTAGCTCTCGGTTTTTTGTCTCCCTCCGCTTCACGTCGGGAGACAACACAACCTCGAGCTAAAATCTAATACTTTTTTCCCTTGTATAATAAATAACTATTATTATGAATCAGTTTAAAATAAGTAAAACAAATTTTGCTAAGTGTAACATACGCAGAGAACTTATTTAGTAGCTCTAAGCTTCAGCTGCTTAAGGGGAGTTTGTAGCGCAATGCATTATTTAAGTTTTTAGTTTTGCTTATAGCAATAAAGACAATTGGTAAAAAAAATATTCTAGTCTTCAGTTGACACCTGCAAAATCGCTAATTTAAAGGCATCAATGGCTTCTTCTGGCGACTAGAATCGCGGCTACGTATTGAATACTTGATTATTGGAAACGTGAAGACATCGTTGGGATTGGCGTTTATTTTCTGATTCGTAGGAGTAAATCCAAGATCCATCGCCACTAACAATAATATGAGCTTTCTTTGTTGAACCGTTCCAATGTTTTTTGACACCAATTGACGCGAACCGCTTTTCGCTGTTCGCTGTTCTGTGCACAAATGAGGGATCCAACGAGAAACCAACTTTGTAACACATAGTTCTTCATGTAGGATATTTTGGATCGGTGTCTTTGAAATTTCCAAAGATGCATTTATCTCCCGGTATGTTACACGGCGCTCATCCTTAATTAGTTGACGAACGGCATTAATTTTTGATGTGTGACTGCTGTTTTGGGGGACCTAGCTTGGATTCGTCGCTGAGACTGAAGCGACCACGTTAAAATTTGCAAAACCAGTGGAAAATAGTTCACTGGTGTGGTGCTTCAGTCCCAAACACAGAAACCATTTTAGCGAGACATTGATGTTGGGATAATCCACTTCGAAAATTGTAAAAAATTGTTGCTCGATACTATACTCGGCTAAGATTCATTTTTGACCGACTTGCTAATTTCAGAGATTCACTAAACCGACACGACAGAAGATTCAGGTTAGATTTGTATCTAAAGGTTCTATTGGTAACGCCTTCTAAACGGCTGAATGCAAAACTAAAAAGACAACTCTCGTATTACTTTCTGAAAAGAACTGCCTTAAAGAGTTTGGTGCTTTTTTGTAAACAAAATTATTTTTCTTCTCGTTAACTATAAGTAGCGAAACCAAATTTAAAGCTACCATAAATCAAAACAGTTACTGAACAAATTTTGAATAAAATAAAAAGTCTAGACGATATAATCGTATATTATATACACCTTCCGTATTTAATTAATGCAGATCGATTACAACCGTATCAGATTAATAAATTTACTTCATAACGAGTTGGTTTGTTAGTTTACTTACTTTCGAAATGATCAATAGCAAGGCTGATCCTTGCCAATAAAGTAAGGTCGCGTTGGTTAGTATGAATAGCTCGGAAGAAAGTTTTAGGTTATGTAAGATAAATTGGAATTTATAACAGAAATGAATCTTTCTTGTCTCGTAAATTATTATATACATATATACATAACGCCTTCAATCTGTAGCATTATCGCTTATCTTTAATGAGATTTTATTCGAGGATGTTTTATTAAATTTTAATGAGAGATGTGTGAGATTATGTTTTTTGTTTTATTTTAATTATATACCTAACCGAGAAAAAAATTTTTCATTGTACATCCTAGAAAATAGATACTAATTATCAAGGAGAAAGTGTAGGTATGCGTCCTGTGAAGACGTACAGGATTTTTTTTTCGGTATGATAACACATAAGTGACGAATCTAAGTAATGTTGTTTTATGTTTACTTAAAATTAGTAACATAATGTAAACAGAACGAATCTAAATTTATAATAAAATTAATGCCATAAATTAAATATGTTCATAACAGTCTAAAATAAAAATATTTGTACTATAAATGGATATTCATTATACTGTTTCATGTATCTATGCGCCTATACAGTATTCGTTCCAAGTTCGTGTAGACTGACTAATCTTAACAGCTGCACCTAAACCCACACTTTAAAGCTCAGGGCCATAATAGGATCTATATTATACCAGTAGGTATTGACTGTTCTCTTCAATTATTCATTCTCTATATTTTGTGATGGTTTGTAAATATTCGGTTCTTCACACAACCAGGATTTAATTCTATATGTAAGGGACCGCTTCGGACGGAGAAATAATAATTGTAATTGTAATAGCTGGCGATAAAAGCAGATTGTTGTATGAGATATTTTAAAGACGTTATTCAGTAATTGCGACTGTATCAAAGTTGTATAAATTAGTTTAAGAAATTGTTGTATATTTGTGTTTACCAATAAATTGTTAAGTTTGTCTGCTGTTTATCACTTATCCCGAATCCACGAAGGAAAAAAATATAATAACTCGTACTTGTCCTAAGTGTTGCGTTTTTATAACCTTTGAAGAACCGCAATCACCACGCGATTTTTTCACCGGAAGGTTCATTTTTTATTAATTTATATACGGTGATTCGCGCTTAACATTTCCTTCATACACATTTAAAATTATTTTCTGAGCATCTTCACTATAAAAACCAATAACGTTTCTTTTACATCTTTCGAAACTATCATCAACTTCCACTTTTAGATCATTATCACTTGCAACCAAAAAATTACTGTCCTTATTTTCAGATTCTGCTATATGCCACGGCTACCACCTATTGATCAAAAATAATAAATAAGAGAAATTATAAAACAAAACACTAAGAAATATAATAAAAACAAATGAAGAGAAATAAATATCAACACTAAATAACAGAAATTTTTCAAAAGCTTCGGTCCACGATAATCCTCGAAGAATGCTAGAATTTGTGAATCCATAACAATCTGAAACCCAAACCTGTAAAGATCAAAACAAGGTAATATATTACAACGGAACCGAAAACCAGCCATTGTTAAACCTTTATTAAGATAAGATAGGTACTTGGAACAAATAATAGAGATCAAGTAACAAAATGTTTGTTACTATTGGCAAGTGTTGGCACCATATTTTTTGAACACGACAGCTTGTGTCCAGATACGTGTTGCCAACTAGAGACATACATTGGTTACTTAATCGTATCTGAGTCATTTCATATGGGAATTAATTCTGTAGTCGTATTTAAATATATGTACCTACTAATAAATTAATAACTTACATGATAATAATGCAGGATATCAAGACTGCTATCAAAGTTCTTACCTGAAAAAAAATAGTATTATTAGTATTAATACAGTATTAATGAAAATAACATAAAGAACAGAGCGCTAATAAAAGGTCTATTTTTCTTGTTTCATAATCCATGATATATAAAAGGGCTGGAGAGCCCCTCCCTGGTTTAGCAGGAAAGGTCAACAGGGTCAGATATATTAGCTCACGAAGGTATTAAAATTCTAGGTTAGTACCAGACAAAACCACTGCCCAAAACACAATCGAGTTTTTACAGCTTCAAATCATCAAATTGTTCGAACTGGAATAACTGTTTTACCAGTTGGTTTGAAAGTATATTCATTTTGGTGGGACATATTTTGAAAAGTAATAAAGTCCTTTAAGTATATATTTTTAGTAGATTTATATCTACTATTCAGCTGGTTCGCAAGTCACGACTTCGGGAAAATTTCACTACAGTTTTTCGTTTTGGGCCCCCCTGACTTCAAAAACACCTTCCGTTCAAAAGTTTATATATATATATATATATATATATATATATATATATATAAACAGAGGAAAATAATTGGGTATACAGCTAAATGATTAAGAGTACTCTTTATACTAAAATCCAATATATTTCTTCGATTTTCATCGATATCATCAGGGAAAAGCTACAATAGTGTGAGTTAGGTTTTTTTTAATATACGGTGATGTGTAGTTTACTTACTATGTGAGATTGACATCATTGTTATTAGATACATTTATATATATATACGAGTTATAATAAACAATTTTACAATTTTTTTAAATTTGGAATTACAATTAGAACGATCTTAAATATTTAATTAATTTGGTTATTAAAATTATAAAAATTATTAAGTTTAAAATTTTTTACTTGACATTGAGATTATTATAATATAATGATTTGGCATTTTATAGGTCAGATTGTAGAATTAAATTAGTAAAAGTGACTAAATCACTGTATTAACTAAAAATACTAGTTTTAGAAAAACCGTTATAAGATGTTTTACTATTGTTTTTTGTAAAAAAAGGAGGATAACGGGAAATTCTAACGCAACAAGGATCATGGTTACAAGTAGGAATGGTAACCGCAGACATGCATGTTTCTGGCTCATTAGCCGTCATCAGTGCGGCATAACCAAGAAGAGTATTGCACTTGGCTAGCAAAAGTGTTGGGTACTTGGGAGCAAAGGATGTAGGGGAAACATGTGTCAAGAAATACAAAAACAACGAACGCTCACACAGGAGTCCTATCGCCATTTTGTGCTTTCGGCCAGCTGTGCCAATGGGTTTTCGACTAGCAACCAGCGTCGCCACGTTGGCGAAACGGACTCATTGTGTTTGAGTCGTTCTAGCCCAGGAAATGAAATAAACAAAGTGCCAAGAAAACGCGTATTAATATAAAAAAAGGAGGATAACGGGAAATTCTAACGCAACAAGGATCATGGTTACAAGTAGGAATGGTAACCGCAGACATGCATGTTTCTGGCTCATTAGCCGTCATCAGTGCGGCATAACCAAGAAGAGTATTGCACTTGGCTAGCAAAAGTGTTGGGTACTTGGGAGCAAAGGATGTAGGGGAAACATGTGTCAAGAAATACAAAAACAACGAACGCTCACACAGGAGTCCTATCGCCATTTTGTGCTTTCGGCCAGCTGTGCCAATGGGTTTTCGGCTAGCAACCAGCGTCGCCACGTTGGCGAAACGGACTCATTGTGTTTGAGTCGTTCTAGCCCAGGAAATGAAATAAACAAAGTGCCAAGAAAACGCGTATTAATATAAAAAAAGGAGGATAACGGGAAATTCTAACGCAACAAGGATCATGGTTACAAGTAGGAATGGTAACCGCAGACATGCATGTTTCTGGCTCATTAGCCGTCATCAGTGCGGCATAACCAAGAAGAGTATTGCACTTGGCTAGCAAAAGTGTTGGGTACTTGGGAGCAAAGGATGTAGGGGAAACATGTGTCAAGAAACACAAAAACAACGAACGCTCACACAGGAGTCCTATCGCCATTTTGTGCTTTCGGCCAGCTGTGCCATATATATATATATATATATATGTATAGTTCCGATATAACGAAATCTGTGGACACGATAGCGGTCGCATTTCTTAACGGATCGAAATGAAATTTGGTACAAAAAACAATCGTTCAAAAATCTCGGTCGAGTTCGTTAATGGGCCAAATCGGTAAGGCCGTTTGGGCGTGACATTAAATCAAAATGGAAAAAAAATCGTAACTTTTTTACTACACCCTGTACAAAAAAATGTTAGAGGACTTTTTTGTTTGTCTTAAAGAGACCTACAACTTTTAACTAAAACATTTTTTTCTAAAACGTATACTTTTAATATATTCAATTAATATAAATCTACTGATGCGCCTGGCTTACCAAGGGCCATTTTTATATTTATGACTGTAGGCAAAACTAAAATCCTCGTATAAGTAATTTTCCTGAGGTGCTGGTCATTGCGATACCATCTACGACTCGTTCGTCAAACCTCAACAATTTTTTTCTTTCCAAAATTTAGTTTGAAAATTAATAATACTTTTTTTTTATTTCAGACTAAAAAACAATGTTAATCACAAGAGAATAGCCATGGTCCTTTTACATCTTGGAAACAGGACAAAACAAGGCCAAATATTTCGTAGAATAAAAATGAAAATTCGTCCTCCTGATTAGTTGAAGTGAAACATAGACGTAAATAAATTTCTAGTCAAAAAGTAAGTACTATTGTAATAATTTATATTTTCTCATGATTTTTTCAGTTATAAAGTGATTCTCTAGAATTACTTCCTTATCTTTGAAAATGTTTCCTCATATCTAAAAGTGCCTGTTTATCTTAAAAAAGCGTCCCATTATTTTAATAGCATTCCCTTATCTCTAGTAATTTTTCCTCGCCTCTAACAGAGTCTACTTATCTCTAATGTCTAAAGGTGCTACCTCACGTTTCCTTATCTCTAGAAGTATTTCATAATTCTAGTATAATTCGTTTATCTTTGGTAATGTTTCCACAATTTTAAAAGTATTTTCTTATTTCTTGCAGTGTTTCCGCATGTCTAGTAAACCGATGTTTATAGAAGTATTTTTTAAGGTTTCATCGCCTCTAGAAGTATGTCAAGAAGTGTTACTTTATCTCTAGAAGTGTTCTCTTGTCTGTAGAAATATTTCACCAACTTAAGAAGTATCCCCCCATGTCTAGAAATATTTCTTGATCTTTAGATATATTTCATTATTCTAGAAATGATCCTTTATGACTAGAAATGTTTTGTTACCTTTAAATTCGTTCCTCCATCTTCATCGCAATAAGTATTCATTTATCTAATTTTAGAAATGTTTAGAAGTACCTCCTCTTATAAACATTGTTTAACAGTTTATCCTCTTTGTAACAACCATTCACATTTACTATACTTTCCTGCTTAGTCGCAACTTCAACAAATTTTAAACTTCTAACTTACTTTTAGCAACTGTGATATACGGAATACCTTATCTACCAACATGGTACTTGAAACATTATTGGTACAAACAGCTCTAAGAACTATCGGTATAGTCGGATCAACTTTATGGATGATCCCATTAATACTAGCATCTCTAACCTATATAAACTACAACAGATTGGATCCAGAATCACCCATTAGACCAACACAAAGATTATATAGGGATTATGATTTTATTGTAGTTGGAGGTGGTTCTGCAGGAGCTGTAGTTGCTTCAAGGTTGTCTGAGGTACCTCAATGGAAAGTAAGTAACTAACCATTTTAATAATTGTAATATCTAAGTAAATATAACAAATATATCTTCAATTTAATATCCGTGCTGTTTGGAAGTCGTATAAACACAATTCAGATGGAAAAATGGGACGTATGCGACCTAGGAAGATATAAACGATATGAGAGAGATTGGAGAGAACAATGAAGAGATAGATGCTTTTTTATATACTTATCTCCTATTTTAACTCGTAAATTTTAATGCTCTGTTTAAACATAGCTTTAATGTATTTAATAAATCTGCTTCATGAATGTAGCATTTTACCAATGCAACTAACTCAGAAACTTAGCCAGAAATACAAGAGTCTCGCCCAAGTTTTAAAAAAATTCTTAGCATGTTTTTTACCATGTAAGCCTAAGCATTGCAAATTAGTTATCAATTTTTAGGTTCTTTTATTAGAAGCGGGTTTTGATGAAAATGAAATTACGGACGTTCCATCTTTAGCAGCTTATCTTCAGTTGTCCAAAATGGATTGGAGTTACAAAACTGAATATACAGGTCGCGCTTGCTTAGGAATGAAAAAAGGTCAGTGTAATTGGCCTAGAGGAAAAGTTCTTGGAGGATCCAGTGTTTTGAATTACATGTTATATGTGAGAGGAAATCGCCATGATTATGACCATTGGGAAAGTTTAGGTAAAATAAATAACAAATTTAAATTGGGTAATAGTATGTAAATATAATATTTTTAGGCAATCCTGGATGGAACTACGAAAATGTACTATATTATTTTAAGAAGTCTGAAGATAACCGAAATCCGTATTTACAGAAAACGCCTTACCATAATAAAGGAGGACTGTTAACAGTACAAGAATCTCCTTGGAGAACGCCGTTAGTAGTAGCTTTTTTGGAAGCAGGACTGGAAATGGGTTATCCTGTACGAGATATAAATGGAGCTGAACAAGCTGGATTTATGATAGCCCAAGGAACTATCAGACGAGGTACTTAATTTTAATATTAATTCATTCTACTGATTAAAAATAATATCACACTGTAGGTGCTCGATGTTCTACAGCAAAAGCATTCTTAAGGCCAGTAAAATTACGAAAAAATATTCACATATCTCTAAATTCTCATGTTACAAGAATTCTTGTTAATCCAAAAACCATGAGAGCATTTGGGGTAGAATTTGTTAAAAATGGTAAGTATCAAGTATCAAATGCTATTATGGATGGTAATATGTTAATACAAATTTTAGGAAGGAAACAAATAGTAACAGCAAGAAAAGAGGTTATTCTATCAGCAGGTGCCATAAACACCCCTCAAATCTTATTGCTATCCGGTATAGGTCCAAGACAGGAACTTGAAAAACATGGTATACCTGTTCTTAGAGATCTTCCTGTAGGACAGAATCTCCAAGATCATGTAGCAATGGGTGGGTTGACTTTCAGAATCAATAAACCCGTGTCAATTGTGCAAGATCGATTGGAAGCCTTTCGAATGACCATGCAGTACGTTGTGCATGAACGGGGCCCTATGACAACACTCGGAGGAGTTGAAGGGTTAGCTTTTGTTAATACATATCTTGGTAAGTAGGTACGATTAATTAATGTCTTTTTCTTCTTATAATAGGGCCTAGTCCTAATTATCAGTTACTTTATTCTTCTTGGAAATTCTTCCTGTGACTCTGAACCACAGCTCTCATATTATCTTTTGGGTCGTCTGCCATCGGTCTTCAGGTGTTTGTGTTTGGTTTCTGGCATCCTTTCCACGTGGTCTCTTCAACACCACTTGCGTGTTCTGGCTTCGTAGTCTATAACTAAGTGTACTTTAATTTCTATTGTTGTCATTATTGTCTTCGTTGTTAATGTTTTAAATTTAGTTTTCTTGGTCTTTTATTTCGCCAATAGATATCTCTCAGGTATCCGCTGACTTTTGTTGCTTTTATAGCTTGGGTTCTTTTTCTTTTGGTTGATACCTCTACTAACAGGTGGTAAAATATTCTTATACATTGAATTATTCTGTTGTCAATTATCAAATTACACCTACTGGGATCTTTTGAGATGACCATGAACTACGTTTTTTGTTGTTACTATACTCAGTTTAAATTTATTGTTACTTTTAACTTCTATAACAGACGTTGTAGATCGCGCAGTTATGCAACATATGTAAAATATTTACAAAAAGCTTTTAAAACCAAACTTACAAATTTTTCGATGCTTTTATTTTAATTATTTAAAAATATGCTTTTTATGAAATGTATTGGTAGACAAATCAAATGTAGAAAGACCCACAGAAAAAAATGTTAGAGAGGATATACCTCACTCCCGCAAAAAGAGTAAAATGTGTACGTATAATTATATAAAATTATAGTTATATAGTAAACGATTATTTGAGATATCACTCGCAGGAGTTGATTATAACGACCGATAGGCAATTTGATGGCTAGGCATTCATAGCTTAGTTGTTAGAGCGTTAGCGCGTAGAGCTGAAAGTTGTGAGTTCAAGTCTCGCTGGATGCGACATTTCTTCAATTTCTTCTTAATGTCGTTTAATATATTCTAGTTTGTATATTTTCTAAAAATTTCAAAAATTATAGTTGTTGTGTTTAAATCATTTTAGAAACTATGCTTCTTATGGGAATTTTTGACACCAAAAAGCGTTATTGTAATACTCAACTGTGTAAATATTTAAGAAAATTAGGAAAACAAAAAACCATGGTAAAAATTTAAAGATTTAAGAAAAACTTGAAAAATTAGGAAAAACGGACGAGGAACTGACAAACTCTAAAAGCAACAGGTAGTGGAATATTGGAAAAAATATGAAACTTCAAAAAAACTGTAAAAAATTATTATCAAACAAAACATGATCAAAGAGAGCTCTTGTAAGTCATTTTAGATAATAGAAACATAGCTTTGTCAGTCATTTTCCACTAAAAGTTGTTTTAAAGCTATGCTTCATATGGGACATTTTCGCGGCTGAAGTAAACTTAGAAAGAGCGACAGAAAAAGCGTTGCATGTATGTTAGAGATTGGAAAACAGATGCATAGGACAGTTCATCGCATGGCTGTGGTCAACTTATTATTACATACATGCAAGGCACCCATATACCCGCACATATACGTATAGTTATATAAAATTGCAGTTAGTTTGTTTTAATTATTTTTGGAAGCTATGTTTCATTCAGAAATTTGGGGCTATCGTTTTGAACGTTTAAAACACGACACCAAAAAGCGTTACACTCTTATTATAATACTCAATTGAATGAAAAATTTTTGAGGCTTAAAAAAACATTGAAGAATCAGATGAATCTTAAAAATATCGAAATAATTTGTATATTCACAAAAAACGGAAAAAATTTAGAAAAAGTGGAAAAAGTCAACACCGGAGTGAAAAATTGGATTTCTGATAGTCCATTAACAACTTAAAAGTTTTTAAAAGTAAAAAATCGGACGCATTCCAATTCTGCCACAAATGAAAATTTTACCGGATTTTTAAGACTTAAGGGATTAGGGAAGAGTCCGAACTCTGCCAGGACCAATTAAGTTTACTCGTATGAAGTGTATGAAGTATTAAGGATTTAAATATTTAATACCTAAAGAGTTTTCAAAAGTGATAAAGGGTAATATTAAGAAGGGATAAGTGGTTAATTTTTTTATTGAGCATATTATCAAACAGTTTATTCTCTACCCTACTTGAGTTAAAATGGATGTTTAGTAAAAGAGGAAATAAATTAAATGTGTTGAATAATTTTAAGATTTCCAAAGCTAAAAGCTAAAACTTTCACTTTTAATGTTTTTTAAAATAATGACAAGTTTCGCTTTACTAAGCATCGTCAGATTGACAAATAACTATTGTAACACAAGGACGGAAAATGACATTTTGCAAGAGCGAGTAAAGTTGTGTAGCCGAGGTGCGTAGCACCGAGGCGAAACAATACGAGCACTTGCAAAACATTTCCCGGACGTGTAACACACACTATTTTTTGGTCCGACTAATTTTTAATATTTTCAAAAGTTCAAAAACTTTTTACTTTATGACATACAAAATTAGATGTTTATTGACATCTATTGCACGATTAAAAAAATTAGTAATAAGGAATGATTTTCTGATAATCGATTTCAAGATCCTTAATTTTTATACAAACGAATACTTTGCTAATAAGCAACACAGTAAAAATTGTTATATTGAAAATATTAACATTAATATCTAATAATTTTATATAAAAATAGCAGAGACAATGAACTATTTTAGTTCAATGAGCAAAAATACAATCGAGATATGTATTTTCATAATCGAATGGTAACTAGTTGTAAATTGACATAAATGTCAAATTTAAAATAAAAGTTGTGAGAGAAATTAAATGTAAATTAGAATCCTGGTTACCTTTAGAAAACGTTATTAGTTTAGTATATTATACGCTGTTTTTAAATAAATTTAATTAAAATTTGTATTATTCATTATGTATTTTTGATGACTTATAGCGCCATCTCTTTAGATAATCTAAAAGCTACTTTGCCGGCCTAGGCCGGAAAATGTCATTTTCCGGAGAATTTTGAAGTAATTAATAGTATTGTTTCTGGACGGAGGACCAAAAAAAAAAGTTTTTATAAAAAGCAATAAAATTATGTTTCTAGAATTTTCAGTGTAAATTATTTAAACAAATATTGTTTAAATATATGTTAGTTTTCTCTGGAAAATTCTTAATTAGGTATTTGTTAAATTAAACGTTTCTTATGAAGCATACAATTTGTATCATTT
This sequence comes from Altica lythri, assembly GCA_964028335.1. Classification (NCBI taxonomy): domain Eukaryota; kingdom Metazoa; phylum Arthropoda; class Insecta; order Coleoptera; family Chrysomelidae; genus Altica; species Altica lythri. Next base: position 21,089,341 of record OZ034809.1, read on the forward strand.
CTTAAATATACACCTATAAATTAAATTACCACATAAAATAATGTAGCATCTCAAAGTTAATTATTCCTAATTAACCTCATCCTGTATTTGTTTCATTGGAAAATTATTACGCTTGCTCATTAATTTAAAAATAAGGATGACATCTAATATGATAATAAGTAATTACTGTTTATTTAAATAATTAATATTAGTTTCTAAGTAGAGACTGCAATTAAGATCACGTTATCTTTAAACATCGCTCCCTTTTTACCATCATTCGTTTTCATTGTAATTTTTTAATTCTATATATTTTATTAATTATCGGTTTATATTTATATTCCATATTTTGTGTTGCCTCCTTTTCTTCAAAAGCAAGGTTCTATTCGGGTTGGCATACTTAGTATTAAAAAGTTAACATTGTCTTGAGGTATGTCTTCCATTCTGCTAGGGTTGCATTAATAATCCGTACAACATTTCCAGCATTGTTTCTACAAACTCTAACCGTTGTTTTGAGCTGGTCCCACAAGTGTTTGAAAGGGTTTAGATCAGATAAATATGCAGCCCAATCTAAAACTTAGATTCTTAGATTCTGCTTCTATAGAAAAGTGTATTATCATATACTTATAAAGATCAAATTATTCCTAATTGCAGCTCTCCAAAGTCTAGCTTTTGGTTCAAGCACTAAATCAATATACCTCCGATCGGTTCAAAATTGTTTAAGTGGTGGTAAATTGAGTTTGTTCTGCCAGTATAATACAAACATTACAGTACCTCATTGATATCTAGGGACAAAGTTGGTAGATCTCGTCTTTTTCATCCGAAAACAACATTTTTCTAATTCTCAAGAGTCCAGTTTGGGTGTTAAAAATACAATTATTTATAAAAACAAAAATTACGGAATTGGACCATTCTTTCTTGTCTCGCTCTAAGATCTTCCCTTTAATACAGGTTTTGTCCTTTTTTGTAGTATCTTCTTTACAATTCCATTCCATGTTGGTTTTAAAACAAAATTTTACAAAATTGGACAATTCTTCCTTGTCTCGCTCTAAGATCTGCTCTTCAATACAGGTTTTTCCCTCTTTTGTAGTATCTTCTTTACAATTCCAATTTTACTTGTTTTCAATTCCTGCTTTACATATGCTCTTTATTGCAAATGTTTCTTTAAATTTGTTAAGATGCCTGCAACTGTTTAATTGCTTATTATTAATTCGTTTCGAATAGTTTCTGTATATTTTACTTATCCATATAATTCATCAGATTTTTTAATTGGTTTGCCTTTAAATAACAGTTTTCGATGCTTCTTAGGTTATCATAAAATCTATACCAGAATATTCATAAAATTTCTTTAAAATCGAGATGTAAAAATTATAAATACAAATTAATCAGCCATGGGAAAGTAAAATGAGTTATAAAACAGACCTTTGATCATGCCCAATAATGGTAATTTAAGATTGATTTCCACTTTTTGACGCTTCTGTACAGTTTTGTTTTTCAGGTTTCTAAGATTTTTTACAAAAATTAAGTATTACCTACAATAAATAGTGTAACTCGTTTAGTGCCAGTTTTTAATACACCTCAGACCGCCCAATAAGAAGCAAAGCTTAAAAGATAAATAAAACACAATAACTGTAATTCGATATAATTTTACATATATGTGAGATTTTCCTGGATAATGAATTAATCAGCCTGTTATGAGTCTGCTATAACGTACCATAGTTTTAAAAGTTGATTCCTCATTTGCTACATCAATTTAAAACAAAGGTTTCATACAAAAACAAATAATAAGTCAACTAATGCCGATACACACACATTTTCAAAGCTATTAAAAAAATATGAGCGGTCAAAAATCCTGCATACGGGAAATATGTATGAAAGTGAGTTCAATTTGTCAACTCAGGGTTTTTTGAGGTCGCAGAGCAAAAATATTGCATAGGCGATCCTATACGAGGTACTTGGTGCCCGGTTGTAGGTCTCCTCCTGGAGTTTTATGGAAATTCTTTATAAAACTCGTTTAAACTTGTTATTTTGGGGTTTTTGAGGTAGCTGAACACAAATATCGTATCGGAGGTTCTATACTAGGTATCTGGTGCTTGGCATGTATGTCCAGGAGAAGACGTACATACCGGGCACTAGGTACCTCGTATGTATGTATGGTGGTGTTAGGGGTGACAGATACACCTGCTACCTATAAGATCTATTGTGCCACCCTTTTCTTGCTATATTTCTGATGATTCCTCAGACTTATAGCAGCTCTTCTAGTTCTATCTTCCTTAGAAAGTTTAGGATATTATTCGGTTTTAAATTAGGTAGTTCTTCCCTTTTTATTTCGTAAGACCCTAGATATTTGACCCTAGAATTACTTAATGCCATGCATTCTGAAAGTATGTGTATTGAGGTTTCATCCTCTACCTCACAGAATCTGCAGTTTGCTTCATCTACTAATCCTAGTTTCTTCATGTGTCCTCTTAATCGACAGTGACCGGTTAGTATTCCTGTTATAATTCGGAGGTTTTTCTTACTCAGGTTAAGACAGCTGTGAGATCTCTTGTGGTTATAGTTTCCCAGGAGCGTCTTCTAGATCATTCCAGTACTTGGATTTTTCGCTATCCATTTTTTCTTTAGTTTTTCTAAGATTGTACTATTGCTGATCCCACAGGATGGTTCTGGTCCCAGGTATGGGGTTTCAGCTTCTTTTTTTGCCAGCTTGTCTGCTGTTTCATTTCCTTCTATTCCTACGTGTCCTGGAACCCATAGGAGGATAACAGTGTTATTCTGTCCTAGTTCATTTAATTTGCCTAGGCATTCCCAGACCATCCCAGGTACCTCGTACAAGATCGCCGATGCGATTTTGTATTCAGTGGCCTTAAAAACCCCGGGAAAACAAGTTTAAAAGTATTTTATAACGAATATCCATATAACTCCAGGAAAAGACATGTATGTAGGTACCTCGTACAGGATCGCCGATACGATATTTGTGTTCAGTGGGCACCAGTTCCTTTCAGCGACCACAAAAAACACGAGTAAAAAAATTGAAATGATTTCCATGCATATTTAAAGAGTTGTAAACTTTTCTTTTTTTAACAGTTTGAGATGCGCTTTGGAACTTGCATTTATCATTTTTTCCTTATACCATGTGTTCAAAAAGTTTCCTGAAGCGATCACGAATCGAAAGCACAAAGGTCGATCACGTTCCGTCTTACTTATTTTTCAACTACAAAACTAGTGGTTCTATAAGTTTTTTTTTGTGTGTATTTTTGTTTAATATCGAAGTTTGGTTCTTACAGAGATTAGGTACAATCGAAAATTTGAATATTATTAAGGAAATCGTAGTTTTATAAATGGAACAATATACCTTTATAACTAACAGTAATTTAAATTCTATATAGAAAATTATGAGGTTGTTTAAAAAACGAATCACTCCTTGAACTTCCTTTTTTTTTTATAATTAGGAAGAATTACTATTCGAGTCCTGTGGTAGGTTTTTAACATAGATAAATACTTTTTACAATCAGATTTTATTCATGTAAAAGGTCTGCAAAAAAAAAATATTCGTTGCTATTAAAGTCAGTTTGCACTTAGAGTTAAATGCAATTAACAAGATGTAATATTTATTTTTAGGGAATCGATCCTGGCCAGACATCCAGTTCCACATGGCGCCAGCCAGTGTAAATTCCGATGCAGGGGCGAGAGTTAGAAAAGTTTTAGGGCTCACAGATGAATTATATAATACTGTATATAAACCTATATCAAATAAAGATGTATATACTCTTATGCCTTTACTTTTACGTCCAAAATCGAGAGGATGGGTTAGATTGAGGAATAGAAATCCCTTTTCTCCTCCTGTAATCAATGCGAACTACTTTGATGATCCTATGGATATTCATACATTAGTTGAAGGTATTTGTTTTAATTCATGTACCTATTATAGTTACGTATAGTTTCGTTCAAAGTTAATTTTTGCTTTTTTGCATCCACACTTCATACCGACAAAGGATATTGTTTGTCGGAATTTTTGGCGACATGAATTGCGAATGCAAAAAAAGCCAAAATTAACTTTGAACGAAACTTTAATATTAAAGCTAGGCATTTAAAAATCAAAAATGATATTTTTTTTCCATAGGTGCCAAGATAGCAATAAACATTAGTGAGACAAAGGCATTCAAAAAATTTGGGAGTCGCGTTCATAATATCCCATTTCCAAACTGTAGAAATTTCGAATTTGCCAGTGATAAATACTGGGAGTGCCATATTAGGACAATATCGATGACAATTTATCATCCAGTCGGTACTTGTAAGATGGGTCCGTCTTGGGATCCAGAAGCAGTTGTTGATCCAAGATTAAGAATGTATGGAATTAGTGGATTAAGAGTAATAGATGCTTCTATTATGCCAACAATTCCCAGTGGAAATACCAATGCACCTACAATTATGGTTGGAGAAAAAGGTGCTGATTTGATAAAGGAAGATTGGTTAGGAAGTGTTAGTGGATAGTGTTTAAGACAGTTGTTTGTTTGTTACTATGTAAATAAAATATAATGTTAAAAAGTTGAAGAGTTTAATTTTGTTGTATGTGACCAATCTGGATTCAATAGAATCTACATATTCCTTCAACTTCTTCCACGTCTTGGTTTATTCCTTGTTTGCATGTTTTAACAATTCTTCTGGATCTAAATACTCCCTTTTATTCTTTTTATTATACAGACCTTTAAGGCTTAGGTTGTGTATTATATTTATAACAATTTATCTATAAGATTATTTTCTCCTTATTGTTTCTACTCTTTATTTTCAAATAAGCTGCCAACTGAACATGAAAATGTCTATCAACAAAACCAAAATTATGACAATCTCGATATATCCTCTAAAATATAATCTAGTACTGGAGTCAAAGAACAGGTGATGCAATTCATATATCTAGGAACAGACATATCAAGTACCCACAACTTAGCTAAAGACCTCAATAACCAGATTAACAAAGCACTACACTATTAAGTAGCCTTCGAGATATAATATGGTCAAAAATGTATATGCGCACAGATAGCAATACCATAATCTACAAAACTTGTTTAGAACCGATCCTAAAGTCCCGCATCGAAGTACGCGAAGTCACTAACAAGACGAAACATATGCAAAAAGTGGTCAAAACAAACATAGTAAAAATAACAGCAAAAAAATAAGTAGAGGTAAAGTGAGAAACATAAATTAGCCAGTCATTGGAAATACAAGATCTAGTACGATGAGGAAGGCAGTGCTAGGTCAGTGGTATAATCATGTAAATTGAATACACGAAATTAGACTTCGAAAAATCGCCTTGGAAAGGTAACCCAAAAAATAAAGGCGATGGCTTACGAACTACTTCTCAGAAAAAGATGCAGAAGCAACATTGGAATCAACAGATCAATAGATCTGCAAAATGTTTACGAAGGCAATTAAAGACATTCGTGCACATTTCTATATCTGTCAGTTTTTTTGCTTCGTTTTTTCTAATTAACGACATCTTTAAATTTATTTTTAATATTTCGGCTCTCGCTATTTCTCAATCTGCTACATGCAACTAAATCTTGTTATATGATCATTGTACAGCTCTTTTAATTTCTTGTTTGTTTTCGCTCTTCATCACTCTTCCAGGGTTTTCCTTGTTTTTCACCAGTCTATTTAAAGATTCGTCTCTAGATATGTTTAATATTGAAGTATTATATACAGAATTTTCTTCCATATACCGCCAATTCTCTTTTGAGCTTAAATCATATTATATACTTTAACCAGCTTAAGGATCTATAGTCCATCTAAAAAGTATCTGAAATGTAAAAGTTTGTCAAGAAACCGGCAGGACCTCACTAAAAAGCCAAGCCATAATAAATCCTTATAATGACACCTTGACAAAAGGAACGAAGAATATAATTTTATCAACGTTTTCAAGAAGATAATTTTAATAATGTCTTTATATCGGATGAAAATTGTTTCCCACTTGGTGTAAATCACTTAAAAATCCTATCAAAACAACTGGTTACTGTTTAAATATCCAAATTTCCCACCAAAATAATGGTTTACAACTGGTTACTGTTTAAATATCCAAATTTCCCACCAAAATAATGGTTTGGGGAGCAACATCTCAACGTGGTGCTGCACCTCTGTATAGTTGATGGTACCGTTAATAGTGAAAAGTATTGTGACATTCTAAATGATTTTCTTCTTAAATAGGCTCATGTTTTATATTTGAAGGGGTGGAATTTTCAGCAGGATAATAAAAGATGCCATACTTCAAGCTTGGATGCAAGAACAGCAAGTGACAATAATTCCATGGCCAGCCGCTTTACCAGATCTTAGTCCCATTGAAAACATTTGGGAACTAATGAAGATTGAAGTTCAACGAGCAACCCCACGAAATAAAGATGACTTGATTCAGTCAGTTTAACAGTCCTGGTAATTTAATTGATTCAGTATCTTTCATAAAAGAAAAAAGTCTCAGGTTCATGGTACAGTTCCTTAATTTTTGGGTAGATCTCAATTCTTCATGATATTCGATTCAGTTATGAGCTCAAAATTTATTATATACTTTAATTCATTAATTTACCAAGTTTTCATAATTATGCAATGTAAGACGACTTAATAATTAATTAGTAAAACTCCAACCAGAGTTTCAATTTTCATTGAAACGATTACCTATATAAAATAAATATATATATATATATATATATATATATATATATATATATATATATATATATATATATATATATATTGGTGTTGCACAGTGTTTTGGTCCAACATAAATATTAACAGGGTTAACAGGTAATATCAAGGTTAATCTCAAATAACGCAATTTTTCTTGAATCTCATTTATTGTGTGTATAATTTCTAAATCCTAAACACCACATTAGAGAGGTTTCCAATCATTCGTTTCAAATATACAGATTTTCTTATCCTTTTTTGAAAACTAAACATCTATAAATATAAATACAATTCCATTAAATTAATAAAAGTTATTTTAAAATTAAGTTGCAATAAGTAGGGTAATAATAATAATAATATGTAAGCACTATGAGACTAGTAGGTTCATGGTTTGGTGTAGATACTATTGTTTTCCATTCTCTTTTGTCAGTTGCTTTTCTTTCCCAATTCGATACGTTAAGTTGTCTCATATATTCTTTAACTTCGTTGCTTCATCTTGTCCTCGGTTTTCCGCTTCGCCTTTTGCCTACCAATGCACTAGATATTACCATTCTCGGAATTCTAGATGATGAAACCATTCTGTGGACATGGCCCAACCATCTAAGTCTTTGCGCCTTAATTACCTCTAATATTTTAGTTTCTTGATAGAGCTCAGTGAGCTGGTTATTTGTTATTCTCATCCATTGTCCATTTAAGTGTTTCCCACCATAGATTTTGCGCAGTATTTTCCGCTTCCATAATAGTAACAGCTTTTGGTGTTTTTTGATTTGATCCATGTTTCAGAAGCATACGTCACTAAGTGGCCTTATTACGGTTTTATTGATGGTTTTTAATTTTGCTGTAGGTACGAGATATATTTTCGCTTTTTAATAACCCATTGAGAGCATATATAGCGCGTTTGCCCGACATAATTCTTCTCTGTTTTTATTTTTCACAGTTAGGTTTTCTTGTGAAGACAGATCTCAGGAACTCAAATCTTTCAACTTCAGTTTATCTGCATAAAAAAAAAAATTCTAACGAAACACAGGTCCGAATTACGAAAATTTGCTAATTGTCATAAATTAATCAGTTATTAATGTGTAACTGTACGAATTATTTTTTTGAAAGCTATACTAAAACATATGACGTTATTGGATGTATGGTACCATTTTGAGCTTAACTGTATTACATATTATCGAATTCTATTTGTGAGATAATTACGATAAATAATAAATTTTAATACAATGTTGAGAATTTTGGATTAATTTCATATTTTTTAATTTCGCAAAAATACAAAAAACAATATTCTACAGTTAATCGAAAAATTGAGGTTAACTATATTTTTGATATGCCATAAAGAAAAAGCTCTTTCCAAGTAGATAATCATAATCGTAAGGAAAATCTAAACAACTTTCACTTAAGTCACATTTTTCTATTAAATCTAGTACATTTATCACAATGTTCCCAAAATAAAAGTCAACAACATTAAAATCAGGGTATCGAACAGGCTAGAACACACACTGCTGAAATATACATTTACAACCTTCAGTATTATTTATATATTTTTTTACTATTTCATTACGCCGTATCAAAAAAATATTAACTTTATCTATAATTTTTTTATTAAATGTAATTTTCTAAGTACGGTCCTAGAAAAGAAAACGTTTGTCATAAGAAATTAAATTAAAATATTTAAAAATCAAAATTTAACTCAAGGTTTGAAATGTAATAAAATTGGTTAGTTATGAAAGTTATATCATTGATCATTAATAAATTTTAAAAAATAATAAAATTAAGCTAAGTTTTAGGTCGTCTTATTTTTTTAAATGTTTATAGTTTACAATACAAAAAAATATAAAAATTAAAGGCAATATAAAATTTTCTGAGACTTGCAATTTTGTAAATGTAATTAAGCCAAAAAAATTTTATAAAGTACGTTGACTATTCCACGTTGACCTTTACCATTATAATGAAAATTATGTAAAACAAGATGCTTATAATTGTCTTTTTTTTGTAATTATGTCACGTTTACTATTCCACTCTAATAGTGCATCGTTAAAATTGGTATGCAATCAACACAAACATCTTAGCATTGACAATACTTCAACAGGTCATTGTTGCAGCATAAATTCGATATTTTTCTAGGCGTCCTTGCAATCCTTACAGTTCGCTTTCTAAATATGTAGGTATAATTAACGTTTCCGAATCGGATATTAATCCAAGTCGACAACACTAAATGTGTTACACGTTGCGCATTTATATCCGAAAAACAGTGGTGTAGGAACATACATATTTAATTCCTTACATTAGATCCTCAAGAATCGTATATTTATGCCAAAAAAATTTTTTTTTAAATGTTTGTTAGTTTGGTAATGTAAAAGCTATTCTGTTCGACAAAGATTTCATAGGGTCTATTTGGAGTTTATTTATTTTACGTTAAATAGTATATAATCACACAATTTATAAGAACTTTTTACAGTAAAAAGTTTTTTTACTGATTTATAGGTCACATTACCATTATATAAAATATTTTATAATTTCTTGAAATTGTGTCAAAATCTCTATGAATATGCCTAAACACAATTGAAACATGTATTGTCATCCAGTTCTTAGCTATCCTAAAAATTTCAGAGCTCTAGGTGGTCGTGAAATAGGTTTAAATTCGATTACAAAATTGCACCCGGAATTTCAAAGAGAAGGACAAAGAGACAAAGAACACCACGAAAAAATCTAAAAATTCACAAGATAGCTTTTACAATATAGAATCACCTATTTGCTAAGTATACCAACTTTACGGCTATGCAACCGCCATAAAAGATACCGAATAGTCAATAATGTATACATACATCAGATTTCTTACTCACCCTGTATATTAAAAAGATAATTGGCTAATTAAAAAAAGGTTACTTCCATATATTTATTTAAATATATTTTTAAGTGATTCAATTAATTATATTTGTTTATGGTCAATTCAACTAACATTATACATTATACTCAGTGGCAACAATGGCTAGTAAATGTTAATTAATATTTTTTCTTAAAGTACAGATGTGAATAAACTTTTCAAAAAAACACCAAATTAAGTAATGCTTTATACAGTTTTTTAAACAATATAAACATTTAAAAAAGGTATAGGTAGAAACAAATAACTGTAAGAGGGTTGTTATTTTAGTTTTGTATATAGCTGCTTAGAAGGTGCCACCAATAGAACCTTCTAAAACTAAATAAAGACTTTTTAACACAAATTTAGACAAATATAAGCTGTTTGTGTACAAAGTTTATTAAATTTGACTTTTAAAACGTTTTTAACGATTTTTGTCATTTCAAAGGTTTTTCAACAAAAAATGCCATAACGGCAAAAATGCCTAAATATAGTATACTAGCAGCCCGCACCGGATTTGCACGGGGATTAAAGAAAAATAACAAAAGCCATTAAATTTATTGGGTCAAGGCTTCCCTGTAAACAATATTAAATGTTGTTTTATTTTCTGGCCGCAAAATAAATTGATTTTCAGGTGCTTCAACCCGCCTTAGGCGGTTGGCCATGAGGAAAACCAAACCCTACTAATTGGAAGGTTTGACCTTGAGATTTATTATTAGTAAAAGCGAAAGATGTTTTGATAGGAAATTGAAGCGGTTTAAATGAATTTGGTAGATCAGTTGGGATCATCGGTATCCTCAGTGTATGAGCTAGTTGACCAGCTGGTGGTTCAGTTATATTGGTTGCTACAACTTAATTGTCCTTTAATTCCTTTATAAGTAGCCTCGTCCTATTGCACATGCTAAATTTGTGATATCTGTCGTGATTATGAAATAAGTTATTTTGATAAGTATTAATACCAAGATAAAAACTTTTAAAAAATTAAAAATTAGTTATTGTAACGTAACTATAACAGTTAGACATATGCTGTCGCGGCGTTTTTTGTAGATATTTATATATTCTTCAAAATCGTAGTACATTATTTTATTCTATATTCAATAGTATTCTCAGCGCACGCGATGTAAGGATTTTAAGGTCATTTTTGGTTACATTAATGGCATTTTAGTAAGGATCCCTATTTTTTTTTTTTAAATGAAACATAGCCTATGTCACTCGGGAATAGTGTAGCTTGCCAACGGTGAAAGAATTTTTGAAATCGGTCCAGTAGTTTCCGAGCCTATTCATTTCAAACAAACAAACAAACAAAAAATCAAACCTTTCCTCTTTATAATATTAGTATAGATTACATAACGAGGGCGGAAAATGACACTTTCCGGACAAGTAATGTACACTATTTTTCCTACGACCCCGAGATAACTCTACCAAATATTGTGATATGTGATTGTTTTATTTGTGACAGGTTCTACCATTCTAGTTCTATGTATGTAGTTTATATTATAAACAATGCTGTTTTATTTACGATATTTAAGTATTAAAATAAAATCCATACAGATATTATAATTAACATTTATTGAAAAACAAAACAATAACTGTAGACGATGAACAGATATGAAAATATTATATTGTAAAAATTTCCAAAAGATAGACACTTCAAGTATGGAACTGAGCACATCTGCCGTGTTAGCTCAGTGGTTTATAGTCCAAGAGCTGGCAGCAAAAAACCTGGCCTATCGAGTGACCGGATGAAACATTTTTTAAATAATACTACTCACTGTATCTATTAAAAAAATCATTTAGTGCCAGGGCAAATATGGTGCATAAAATTGCTACGTTTTTTCTAAGGTAGGTACATTTTTTGGACATGAACTGTACCAATCGTGTAACCGCTTGAAACTAATTTTAAAATGTAGTTTTAAGTGAATAAAAAATAATTATAAACAAGTGCCTTGTTAAATCTGGTGCTAACCCCATGGCAGGACATTTGTAAATGTAAGTCAGAAAACCGTGTTTCATTGCTTAGGTATCCCTCCGTGCGGAAAAGTAGCACTTTTCATGGGGGTAGAGAGTGTGATAAATGTTACTTTCCAATGTGGTCGTAGGAGAAACAATTTATAACGCAAATATGAGTTGTTTGTGTACAAGATGTGTTAAATTAGGTTTTTAAATTATTATTTTTTGTTATTTTTAAAGTTTTTTAAAAAAAATGACACAAAAGCGAAATAAACACGTTTTTAACGGAAATTAAATGCGAGATTTAAAAAATTTTTACGAAATAATTTAAATCAATTTGACACAATTTCTTTGTCACGCGGTATAATATGTCTATCATTTTCAGATCTAATTAGAACTTAATTGTAAAAAAATGAGTCTCAAGGTTTATTATAAAAAAAAAAAAATTTGAAGACAAATATATACACAATAATTTTCCTAACTAAACGTAATTAATTAAAATTTAATTCTAAAAATGCCCCGATTTTTTATTGTTATCATGTTTCTTTTACAGATTGTTGGACTACGTGGTTTCCTACGACAATTAGATAACTATTTCTTCTACGTTGTAATTACCTTTAAATAGAATTTTAATTGTCGAACATTTTGCTTACCTGTTTTAATACACGGGTTTTAAAGTGTCTATTAAATAAATAATTAGTAAATAATTGAAATATTTTGTGGATTTTCGATTTTACAAAAACGTGCGTAATCAAAGATAAACTCGACGCAGCTTTTTACGAAAAAAAATCTTCTAACTTTATGAATAAATAATAGGTTAATTACTATCGATTTGTGTTAATTTAATGATTATATACATATATAATAAAATTACATTTTAAATGATTATTTTGCTGTTAATTAGGTTTTAGTTACGTTATTCATTACATATTTATTATTTAATATTTTTCTATTTTAATAAATTAGAATATAAAAAACATGAAGTTTAAAACAATGGGTAAAAAATATCAACAAAACACATTTTTTCAAAGAATTTAATTTGATTATTTGATAATATGCAATTTAAAAAAACGTTAAAATAAAAAATATTATTTATTAATATGAATTAATTAATTAATTAATTAATAAAAAAAAATATTATACTTTTTTTGTTTAATTTTTTTATGATTTAAAATTTTATTTATTTTTGTGTTTATTTGTGCAAATATTTGCGTTTTATTATCATTTTTTATATTTTTATTATTATTTTTTATATTTTTAAAGAGTCTTTGAAGAAACTGTGAACAGCGGGTCGTCTATAAATCCGAACCTCTTCTCGACCCTCACAGTATTAGGTGATATGTACTTATGATTTTACAATCTATTGTTTAAATTAAAAAAAAATATGTGTTTAATTTTTTATAAATAAAAATAAATAAATACAAGGAATGTAAAGATATTTTTTTCTGATTTTAACTCTATAAAATACTAAAGCAAAATAAAGTTTACAGATAACACACCATAATATAACAAAAACTACCTCTAGCGCCTGTAAACTTTGCGTAAGGATTACACATGGTTGAAATCAGAAAGAAATATATATTTACGTTTATGGTATTTATTTATTTTCATTTATAAAAAACACATATATTTTTTAAATTTAAACAATAGATTGTAAAATAATAAATTCATATCACCGCCTACTATAAGGGTCGCGAAAAGTTCAGATTTATGGACGACCCGCTGTTCCAAAGACTCTTTAACCATCTTTGGATATAATTTTAAAGCACTGAAACAAAAATAAAGTGGCAAACTGATTTTAAAGAAATATATATTTTTATTTTAAATGATTATTTATTTTGCTGTTAAATATGAAGTTTAAAAAAAATTGTAAAAAAATATCCAAACATACCTTTTCATAAAAATTAAATTAATGATGCAATATAATTTAAAATATTCAATTTAGAAAAAATAAGTAAATATAAAAATATTATTTATTAATATAATCAAGTTAAAGTAGTATTTTTTTTAAATATTTTTTTATTATTTTAAAAATTATTTACAATTTTTGTGTTTTTTTTGGTAAATATTGGGTTTTTGATATAGTTTTAGAACTCAAAAAAAATAAGGCCAATTGACTTAAAAAAAATATATTTTTTTATTTGACTTTTTATTTAGCTTCTTTTTATTTTTTAATTATTTTGATTTTTTAGAAATTATTTAAAAAATTAAATTATTTTTCACGAATATTTTTTGTATCAAAAACATTCCAAAATAGTGAAGAAGAATTAATTTTAATTTTTTTTTTCAAATATTTATATCAAATAAGATAAACTGAAAGTTTCAAGAAAAGTAATAAACACATAAAAAAATCAAAATAAATATTTCAAAGTTTTTACCTAAATACATTATTATTAAATCAAAATATTCTTAAAAGTTGTGTCATGTTTATTATTGTTTTATTTGTATATAAAATATGCATTTCTTTTAATTTAAATATTTTTTTATTTAACAAATAAATATTCTTAAACTTTCTTCAACAAGTTTTAATTTTTACTCATTTCTTGTTTTATTTTTTAGCCATTGTTATAATAATTATATTATTTTGAAAAATATTTAAAAATAAATAAATATTTTCAAAAATTTTAAAATCTTGACAATTTGTTGAAACAACGGTTTACGCTAAACATTAAATATTTTGTTAATATAAAATATTTTATTTTGAAATTTACGAGATTATAAAAAAAATAATGTCATTTAATATTGCAAATAAATTATATTAATCTGCAGTAAAAGTAAAAGCATTAATATGTTAGTTTTATAGTAAATTCAGCATCAAGTTGTTATTTTGCAACGGTTCAATCATCCGTCCCAGATATATCCTGTCGGCCTTATACACCTGAGGAACTAGCTAAATTTATTCTCGAATCGAGATAGAAAAATATTTAGAATGACGTTGAACTAGAAAGGAAAAACATTTATCATTTATATGGAGATATTGGCGAAATACTGAAACTACAATTTTTTACAAAATTATATCGATTTCGTTATGCTATTTTTGTATTTAAATATGGCACCTATCTAATTAATACAATTAAATTTAGAAAAATAATTAATAGTACCATTGCCTAAACAGTAATTGTAGCAGTATACTTAATTGTACTAAAAGAACAGCCAAAATGTATCTAAACTAATTAATATTTTAGAGAAACGTGATGCCATAATTCCCCTTCAAATATAAATATACTAACTAGAGGCAAGAGGCAACTTTGAGTGCTCGAGTGCGAGACGATAACAACACAAAGGGAGAATGAAACTGTATGCTATGTTTCTGTTTAGATTAGATTAGATATTAAATGGGTTGGCTGTTAGCCTATATCACTGCGTCCTTTGCAGATCTATTGTGAACACCCATTATCTTTGGAATAGAATTAGAGCACCTTGTCCTTTACAGTGGCCACTCGGCATAACTTGGAGCAGCTGGTTTCTCCTCTACCAGTACTAGATACCCCGTCCTTGCAAGGCCTCACATTGGCATAAGACATTAAATGCAGTTTCCTCCTACTCTTAGCAGTATCGACAAATGTCTTCATCTGCTAAGTTCAGCTGACTTATGTGTTTTCTGAGCCTACCATGTCCTGTCAAGAGACTGACAATCATTCTGACATCGTTCCGCCTTTGTGATAGCAGCTCTGCAGTAAATTTCGCCAAGTGTCCATTTATGAAGACTTTGGCTTGTCGCTTGCCCGGTGATTTTTTACACCACTCCTGGGCCTTCTCTAGCCTCCATTTCTCAATGGCTGCCTTTCTGAATGTATCGCAACTTCGCCGAATGTTTCCGGGCCAATTATTGGGGTATTAGCTCCCACACGGGCCAATTCATCAACCTTCTCATTGCCTCGAAACCCTGGGTGTCCTGGTATCCATGCCAGTGTCAGAGAATTTTGACTTGCGGCATTTGTCAGGGCTCCAACACAGTCCCACACCAGCTATGAGCTTATTTTTCCCGAGACTATCGCATTTGGAGCTGCTTGGCTGTAGGTAAGGTAGGGGTACACTCTTGGTAAGTTTTCGCAAGCATCGAGAAGCCTTCACAAATGCTAAAATTCCACTTACACTATTGCGAGATTTGTTCTGTGTTCAAAAACCTACACTGGCCTGGATTGGCACAACTTCTTCCCATCATCCCTTTACATGCTTGTAATTGTGGAAGTTTGTCGAAACCCCATAACATATTTTTTTATTGTTGTAACGCATGCGCTTAGTTCCAACTAACTAAAAGAAAGGTTCGAAAAGACAGCATATAGTTTTCTATATTAATCGCTACTCGCGCTCAAAGCATTAAAAGCTATCTCCAGTTTAGTATATACTCGATGTATATACACACACTTATACCCTTATATCAAACTTATATACTGAATAAACTTGTTGAGAGGAAAAAAATAGTATCCAACTTTAAGATAAGGATTTATTTTGAAAATACATGATAATAAAGAAGTAACGAATGCTTTTATTATCTAGTGAATTTTGTGCAATAGTAAAAGAGTGTTATTTAGAGTAGTAAAGATAAATCCAAGATAACTGGAACTAGGAACTCTCAAGAACAGTCCCAGACAAAGTCGTCAAAGAGTCACAACTGAACAACAGGGTCGCTTTATGTGTCAAATAAAAGAAATCCCAACGTGTCCCATCCAGACTGCAAGGACAACTTCTGGAAGCTTAAGGTTTGTACAGTATAGGAGAGAACTACAAAATAAAATTCACTAGCTAAATTGGAGTCTTCAACATCAAGGCCAATCGAATTCAGGCCAAATATTTTCCATAATGTATCTTTTTAAAATATTCTTCTTGGACTAATCACTCCATTTTCATTACAAAAAACTTTAACTGCTTGGAGGTACGTTAGTTTCGTGCTAAAACCAATTATTTGTCTTTAGAAATCTGAAATTAGGGATAACTTGCGCCTCTCCATAGATGCAGAGTGGCCAGAGGATGTCTTGAAAACAGAAGGTGTTAAGAATTTGACACCTAACACGGCACGTTCATCTGTCCCAAATACAATCGAACACTTGTGGGACCAACTCGAAAAAAGATTAGAGCTTGTTGAAACAATTTAGGAAATGTTGCACAGATTATTGAGGAGACAATAAAAAAAAGGAAAGAACAGTCTTTGGTGAGGACTAAGTTTTACTCATACACCTCAAAATTAATAAAAAATAATATATAATTATGTGTTAGTTTGGTTCTCTGAATTAAAACCGCTACTGCCTCATACTGAACAGCTGGTATATAAAAACAAATAATCAACGTCACTATTGCGAAATAGAACATAATTAAATAATTTTATTCTTCAAAAAAACCATTAAACTCATTTAGACCAATTACGTTAAAAAAACTGGGAACAATACCAATAATTTAAGTTCACAGAAATACCCAATATTGATATACCAGTCATCAAACGTTAAATCAAAATTATAATAAATGAAATATGTCATATATATTTTTTAATTTGTTTATGATTAAATTTGTTATTTATAAATTATTAACCAATTAATATATGTACGCACCAATCGATTAATTAATATTGATAATGGAAAAAAATAATATACCACGAATTCAACCAAACAAATTATTAACTGTATCATTTGATTAAAAACAACCGTCAACGAGGTAATCGGGTTAAAAAATATTTATTACGAGCCCTAATAATGTTCGGACATAAGGTCTCAATTATATTCGAGTCAGGACTACTTGAAAGTCATATTGTGATTTTCAGACCACTGTTTGGTTGATTTTGCTGTGTGACACGAAGCTGAAAGATAAAATTTCCGTCAGAACATAGCTTCTCCAAACTGGGAATGAGACTGTTTTTAAGAAGGCCTTGACATTTACCTACATTTATGGTTCTATATATTAATTCCATGTTTCCAACACGTTTTCCTGACATGCAGCTACAAATCATCACACCCTTTGGAAATTTTACAGTCCTTTTTACACAAACCTCTTAGAATGATTCCCCTTTATTGAGTATTGTTCTACTTCTGCAATCTCCTACCAAAATATCAAATTTTGATTCGTCACTAAAAACAATTTTGACCATTCTTCTACCGTTCAAGACAACTTAGATTTTTTTCATATTAATCTGTTCTTCATTTGCATCTGTGTTGGTAGTGACTTTTCTTTCGCCTTAAAATAGCCTTAATTCTAATAGACTGTTTAGCTGTGTATATATGTATTTTTACCTTATAAAAATTAAGTTAGTTAAGATTTATAGATTTATATTCACGTAAAATACGATACTCTGCATTCAAAAGATCTCTAATCTCTTTTAAAGTAGCTCTGCAACCACTTTTGCACAATTTTAAGAGTTGCCTTCTCATTCTGGGTTTTATATAGCGCCATCTATCTAGCAGCCCAAATTATCAAATTTAAGGTTTAAAAAACAGCTCTAAATTGGTCACGAAATGGTTAAAATGGTAATTAAGTTTGACTAATTGGTCATCCATACACTAAATTTTACAACGGTTTTAAAATATCAAGGTCATCGAAAAGTTGCAGTATAGGTTATATTATATCCTGCACCATGCTTTTGACGTTGTTGGCTACATAAACAGAGTTTTAAGAAATGTATTTCAGTTAACTTTTTGAGAAATTATAATGTACTTTACAAATATTCTTTCATGATTTCCACAAAATTATTGTAAATATTATAAATAAGCATTCATCTCATATAGGTTACTTCTTCGGGAATTTTCGAGTTTAACTGTTTATGACGTGACATGAATAATGAATAGGTACCTTTTTATAGTGCAACTGGTCGACGTGAATTATTCTTGAAGTTTTGTTATTTAAAGCTAGTTTTTATATCACTCTTTCTTTGATCTTTCTCTATTAAAGAGGCTCTCTCACTTTGTTGCCAACCTATACGCTAGTCAAAATATTTGATACTGCACATATTGGCGGCATTGATTAAACTTATACCTACATTTTTAAGTTGATATCGTGTATACTGTACACATTATTTAGATATTGATCGAAAAGCGATATTTTTACAGGTCAAACTTTAAAAACTATATTTGCAGCTGCTAGTATAGTATTATAGGACCATGCTTTAAGCATATGATGATTTTACTAAATCATTCCTATACAAATTATAACGCTGGCGCGTGCATAGAAGTATAACTTCTACCGGCAGTCCCACTGACCGCCACACCTGTTTTTTTTATCAATTTTGTGTATAAATTACATTTTAATATTAAAATTAATATCATCCGAAGCTTACGTTGTTAACACATGTATACATGTATTCATCCCAGTTTAGATATATTTTTGTTTAACTATATAAAGAAAATTCAATTTTTTCATTACTAAACATCGCTATTGTTGCCCCAGACATTAAATTACCTTGAAACTGGTATAATTTCATTACAAATAAGTAAACGTATTATTGCTTAGATCTTGCTTAACTCTCTATTAATTGGTGCATGTAAATCAAGTCAATTAGGCAATAAAATAAATTTTCAAATATTTAGTTGATCTCCTAGAAATATTTGCAAGTAATAATCATAAACTAAATTAAAAATAAAGAAGTTAAACCGGATTACTGAAAGGTATTATTATTTGAAACCTACAGATAATAATGTTTATTTAGTCTATGGGTTTTATTTATTTTAAAATAATAACTTAGACTTAGAAGGTACTTCCACTGTTTTATACGACTTACCATAGTTCACATTCTGTTATTTTTATTTGACCTAACTGATATAAGGCTTTTACTTAAGATCAACTTTGTTTTTCTGGGATGTGTGATTATTAAACAATTTTCTGTATTTCTTCTTCTTACTAACTCTTAGCTCATCAATCTCTTTAAAAATTGTTCTTCTTCTGCTAAGCAACTTATTTCGATTGAATTGTTAATCTACTTTCCTTTCTGACCTTTTTTTCTTTCACTTTCTTCTATTTTTTTTTCTATGTGTTAAAACAAACTTTGGTGTTATTTTTTTGCAATTGCATTTCTGGTCCCAGCTTTTCTATGGATCTCAATCAAGTCAATCTCGTCTGTTTAAGGTAGTGATGGGCAGATTCGAATACTTTTGAGAATCGAAACCTTTGATCTCGAATACTTTCAAGAATCGAATACTTATCCGAGAACACAGAATCGAGAACAAAAAAAGAAGAGAAACTTGAACGGTCTCGAATATACTTATTCGTTTTAAATCGTTTAAAGTCGATTTGATAGTGTGCGCGAGCTTTGTGCGGTTTTATAATTGCGTTATTAGTTCAAGAATTGCATGTTTATATTTACCTAATAACTTTGTTTCTCTACTTAATAAAAATTTAAAAATGAAGCTTGGTTCAAAAAAATCGTTAGTGTGGGATTATTTGTTATTTTTGCATAAAACTGTGTTTGAGTATCATCAAATTTTATTGCGAGATCTAACTCGAGAACTGAGATTTTGAATTTGAATCAAACTGAGATAATTCATTATTTGAGTTTAAATTCGAATACTCCAGTCTACGATTTTAATTGTAGTTCGAGACCACATTCGATACGATCAAATTATTGAATTATGAATATATGAATAAATGAACCGTTCGAGAACTCAGGTATTCGAATGTTTGTTACTTTGTTCTCGAGACCACTCGAGAACTTTTAAGAATCGAATACTTTCGATTCCTAGCATTCGAATTATCCCATCACTAGTTTAAGGAGGTTGTTATTTGGACAGTCTCAGTAATTCAAAAATTCATTAAATAAAATTAATAAACTCGATGAAACAAATCAAAGTAAATCAATCTACTTTAAAGCGATCTACACCACAAGCAGAACTATCTCAATGATGTTATCCACCACCAGTTTTGCGTTCTATTCTTTCTCTTTTTGTAATACTTTTTTGTAAGTTTTTTTAAGGACGAATTTTTAACTGTAGGGCAGAATTCCAGATTTTGTACAATCTTTGTATCCATTTTTTATCTTTAGTCCATCTGTTCTGTTTTTAGAGCTTATTTCTTATTTGGTCTAATGACCATAATCTGCTTTTTAAGTGTTATTCAATTAATTTCCTTTGTTCGCATTTGATAATAGTACACTTCTTGTAGTTTCGGACTTTGCTTTAAATGGTCATAAGTTTGTTCTTATAAATTATATATCTCTGTAAACCGGCAATTTTTCAGGCTTTATTTGCTTATGTGTGTGTCCCTAACTAAGTCTCTGGTTATCTTCACTTCCCAATAACTACGTTTCAAGCTTTGTTACATTGGTCGGTCGTTTATTGTAAGTAACTTATTGGTTCTTTTAATATAGCCAT
Source organism: Altica lythri (assembly GCA_964028335.1). Lineage (NCBI taxonomy): Eukaryota > Metazoa > Arthropoda > Insecta > Coleoptera > Chrysomelidae > Altica > Altica lythri. Next base: position 21,110,086 of record OZ034809.1, read on the forward strand.
GTCTTCTTTCTTTTTTACAGATATCTGCATATCTACTCTATTCCTTATACACATTAATGATCTACTGGAAGCCACTAATAACCCAATACACGGTTTTGCAGATAATAGCAACCTACACTGTAGCAAAGAGCACAACAGACCCATATCACTAGATATTCTGGAAGAGTAAAGTAAATCCACAACGGTTTCTCTCAATCAAGATTTGAGAATTATAGACGACTGGAGAAAAAGAAACTTGTTAATTTCAACGCTTCCAAGAAAAAGACATATTGCTAATCCAACAACAGGCAAACATACGACTCATCCAACACAATGAACGATCAGACACTAGTACCAAGCGACTCCTTTGCGCTGGTTGGTATAACGATCTCCCAGGACTTACTCTGGAACGAACATATTGTATCCACATCAACTGAAGCTGAAAAAATTTAGGTTTTCTTTTTAGAGCACGAAAATATTTCTCTCTATCTAACTTAGCTACTCTATACAAAGCTCAAATAAGACCTAATTTTGAATATACTGCTCACATGAATCGGAAGCGGCGTATCGCGGATCCGTCAAGGCTCAGAGTTCTTGGTGCAATACCAAAAAGAGCAGTTCGACTAATAAAGGACACCAGTATTACCAAAAACCTAGCCCCATTGTCCCACCGAAGAGCAGTGTCTGATCTTTCCCTGTTTTACCGATACGTAAACGGATTTTGCTCAGAAGAACTCCGCTCTATAGTGCCTCCACTTGCCAGACCAGCCAAAATAACACGACCGACGTGCCAACCATGCACCTTTATACTGTTTAGTGCCAGACATCGAGAACGGATCGATTTGATCATTCCTTCATCCCCAGGATCTCCAGATTTTGAAACTCCTTACCTTCCCACGTCTTCGTCACTCGTCCTAATTTGCAGTCCTTTAAAAATTGTCTCTTCTGTCCCAATAGATGTTCTCGGTATATTTAGGTCTATACCTACATTCTTAAATAAAAAAAAAAGAATTCACCACAAAACTGGGTAGTAACTTTAAATCGAAAAAGACACCATATTGGGGCTAAACCAAAATGCCATAAAATGATATACGAACGGATCCAATACAGATAAAAGAACAGAAACAGGGGTTTTTGAGCAAAAAGCCAAATACTCAGAAAAGAATATGTGCATAGCCAAGCATTTTTCAAGCGGAAGTCCGTGCCATTGAAAGATGCGTAGAATTTAAAACAGAAAGGAACTGTCGTAGACAAAAAATTGTAATTATGCCAGATAGTCAAGCAGCCATCAAAGCTCTGAACTCACACACAATCAGTTCAAAGATGGTCTGGGAATGCCTAGGCTAACTAAATGATCTAGGGCAAAATAACACTGTTACCCTCTTATGGGTTCCAGGACACATACGAATAGAAGGAAACGTAACAGCAGATAAGCTGGCAAAAAAGGAGCTGACACTCCATTTTTGTGACCAGAACCATCTTGTGGAATCAGCAGTAGTAGTAAGAAAAGAACTGAATAGAGAAAAATCCAAGTACTGGAACAAACTACAATGGCTAAGACAATCGAAGACGCTCCTTGGATACTATAACCAGAAGAAATCTTTTAGCTATCTTAACCTTAATAAGAAGAACTTCCGTATTATAATGGGAATATTAACCGGGCACTATCGAATAAGAGGACACATGAAGAAATATGATTGGCAGATGTAGCAAAGTGCAGATTTTGTGAGGTAGAGGATGAAATCTCAATACACACATACTCAGAATGCATTGTATAATTCTAGGGTCTGACACCTAGGTTCATACGAAATAAAAGAGAAAGACCTACCTGACGATATCCTACATTTTCTTAGAAAGACAGGACTAAAAGAGCTGCTATAAATTTGAAGAAGCATCAGAATTATAGCAAGAAAAGGAGGACACAGTAGAACCCGTGTGAAGTTGGCCCCGATTTTTTAAAATTTCATGTTTTTTTATATGGACCTGTTTGTCCATCGTTTGTCCACGTTTGTCCACCCTTTAGATAATTTTTACCAGCAAGCAATCAAAAGATACAGCCAAAACAAGTTTACGGGGCTAACTTCACGTTTTTTCGAAAAACTTCAAATTTAAAATTTGTTCACACCATACGTTTGTCCATCGTTTGTCCACGTTTGTCCACCAATTAGATTATTTTTACCACCTAATTAAACGACTAAAAACTCCAAAAACCGTGATTGATGGCCCATACATGGTAGTAACTTCCCTAAATCAATATTTGTAAAATTTCTGTATTGCATCCGTTTGTCCATCGTTTGTCCACGTTTGTCCACCCTTTAGATAATTTTTACCAGCAAGCAATCAAAAGATACAGCCAAAACAAGTTTACGGGGCTAACTTCACGTTTTTTCGAAAAACTTCAAATTTGAAATTTGTTCACACCATACGTTTGTCCATCGTTTGTCCACGTTTGTCCACCAATTAGATTATTTTTACCACCTAATTAAACGACTAAAAACTCCAAAAAACGTGATTGATGGCCCATACATGGTAGTAACTTCCCTAAATCAATATTTGTAAAATTTCTGTATTGCATCCGTTTGTCCATCGTTTGTCCACGTTTGTCCACCCTTTAGATAATTTTTACCAGCAAGCAATCACAAGATAAAGCCAAAACATGTTTACGGGGCTAACTTCACGTTTTTTAGAAAAACTTCAAATTTGAAATTTGTTCACACCATACGGTTTGTCCATGGTTTGTCCACGTTTGTCCACCAATTAGATTATTTTTACCATCTAATTAAACGACTAAAAACACCAAAAAACGTGATTAATGGCCCATACATGGTAGTAACATCCTTATATCAATATTTTTCAAATTTCTGTATTGCACCTCACAAACTTAAATTTCTACCTCTTTAAATACTGTTGGGAACAATTAAGCATGATTATTTTCCAAAAAAAACGACAAAGGATCAAGTAGGAACAAACAGCTCGAGCATTTTTACTCCAAATCCAAGTTTGTCCACCTAATAAAAATAAATTTTCACCTTTTACCCGGCATTACACGCGTATCTACTTTTACCATAAGTACACGCGCACGGTCTAAATGACCGCATTAGAGATGTTTATATAAAAAAACGAAAAACAAAAAGCCCATTGGGTATTTTAGAAATGTAATATCAAATAACAATTAAAAAAACTCAACTAGATGTAAAAAAACAATAATACTGATTTTCAGCCCCTTCCATTGCTCATTTTTCTGCGCATGTGTGGAAAAATGGAATAGTGTTTTTTCGGTAAATTGACCTTTAGAAGTTCATAAATAGGGAATAGGTGGAACCTTGAAGACTGAATTTGAATATTAGCAGAGTTACAGGCGGTTTTCGAAAAATACGGTCTTTTTGACAATTACGCGTGTAACGCCAGGTTAACGTTTAATAGTATATTACTTTACAAATGGAGTAAATTGCATATTACAGCGAGTGTGTTTGGGCCATGAGCGAGCTTGCGAGCGAAGGGGCTAGAGAACGAGCTAAATATGCAATTTGATCCTCGAGTGAAGTACTATGCTTTACCCACGACTTACCAAATGTTTTTTTATAAAACTAAAAATAACAAATATAAAATTTAAATTTTGGCATAAGTTGTCAAAAATATTCGATTTCGCAGACAGTTCTGTCTGAAAAATGTCAAATGTTTAATTTAATTTAATTAAAACTGTAGGTAACCAACATAATAATACAGGTTTCTATTTACTTACTTCACTAGTTTAGTAAATGAAACTATAACACAACTCCTCAATAATTTGACACTTACTGACATAGTTATAGGTTAAAAAATACGCAATTTACTTATGAGTCGTGGGTAAATTAAATTAAACTAACATTTGACATTTTTCAGACAGAACTGTCTGCGAAATCGAATATTTTTGACAACTTATGCCAAAATTTAAATTTTATATTTGTTATTTTTAGTTTTATACAAAACCATTTGGTAAGTCGTGGGTAAAGCATAGTACTTCACTCGAGGAACAAATTGCATATTTAGCTCGTTTCTTTAGCCCCTTCGCTCGCAAGCTCGCTCATGGGCCAAACACACTCGCTGTAATATGCAATTTACTACACTCGTAAAGTAATATACTATAAAACTGTAGGTAACCAACATAATAATACAGTTGTCTATTTACTTACTCCACTAGTTTAGTAAATGAAACTATAACACAACTCCTCAATAATTTGACACTTACTGACAGAGTTATAGGTTAAAAATACGCAGTTTACTTATGAGTCGTGGGTAAAGTAATAAAATATTACTTGTACCACTTTCATGTCAGTCCGTTATTCAGTCTGTCTAGCCTTTAGTTATGTAGTGCAAGATAGATGGAATCATATAAATGCAGGTTTTAATGAATGTAAAAACACAATTTTAATCAAAAATAAAAAAGGTTTTCATTCTAACAAATATTAAATCTCCATCATTTGCTAAAATAAAACATAAAATTAAACAAAAAAATACATTTACTTTGATTATGTTGAAACTGAAATTTTTATTCGTAAAATAAAATCTCTGAAAATAAATAATACATAGTGACCAATGGTAACAATTTAGGTTATACTAGTCCTATTCTCTATTTAAAAAAGGAATAATCACAATTTATAAAAGAACTTTTCATAGTAAAAAGTTTTTTTTGGTGATTTATAAGTCATATTACTATTATTAAATTATTACTCCCTTGGCAAATAGCGCTTTACGAGATAGATTACGGCATAGTCCACAGTATAGTCTAAAATTTTTAAAAATTTTCTAAATTAGTTATTTTATTAACATTTAAAATAATAATTACTGTTGTCACATGAAAACAAAAAAAAAATTCTCTCTCGCGTAGTCGATCCCATTATGATAACATAATAGAACTGTCACCTTGATTCATATCCGCCGACGCTTAATCAACTAGGCTACGAACGACATATTTAAAAACTTTTAAAATGATAACATGTATACACAATTTATATCATATTTCATATCAATTCAGTATAAATTTCGAAATTTATGTATATGCCTAAACACACTTGAAACATGCATTGTCATCCAGATCTTAGCTATCCTGAAAATTTCAGAGCTCTAGGTTGTCGGGAAATGGGTTTAAATTCGATTACAAAATTCCGCGGAATGACACAGAGACAAAGAACACGGTGAAAATATAAAAAACGTTGTAAAAATCACAAACGAGTCTGTAGTGAGCCCTAAAACGAAAAACTGGACAAAAGTAATATTTACAACCAGAAATTTTAAAAATATTGATATAGGGAAGTTACTACGACGCATGGGCCATTAATCACGTTTTTTTGATGTTTTTAGTTGTTTAATTAGGTGGTAAAAATAATCTAATTGGTGGACAAACGTGGACAAACGATGGACAAACGTATGGTGTGAACAAATTTCAAATTTGAAGTTTTTCTAAAAAACGTGAAGTTAGCCCCGTAAACATGTTTTGGCTTTATCTTGTGATTGCTTGCTGGTAAAAATTATCTTAAGGGTGGACAAACGTGGACAAACGATGGACAAACGGATGCAATACAGAAATTTTACAAATATTGATTTAGGGAAGTTACTACCATGTATGGGCCATCAATCACGTTTTTTGGAGTTTTTAGTCGTTTAATTAGGTAGTAAAAATAATCTAATTGGTGGACAAACGTGGACAAACGATGGACAAACGTATGGTGTGAACAAATTTCAAATTTGAAGTTTTTCGAAAAAACGTGAAGTTAGCCCCGTAAACTTGTTTTGGCTGTATCTTTTGATTGCTTGCTGGAAAAAATTATCTAAAGGGTGGACAAACGTGGACAAACGATGGACAAACGGATGCAATACAGAAATTTTACAAATATTGATTTAGGGAAGTTACTACCATGTATGGGCCATCAATCACGTTTTTTGGAGTTTTTAGTCGTTTAATTAGGTGGTAAAAATAATCTAATTGGTGGACAAACGTGGACAAACGATGGACAAACGTATGGTGTGAACAAATTTTAAATTTGAAGTTTTTCGAAAAAACGTGAAGTTAGCCCGGTAAACTTGTTTTGGCTGTATCTTTTGATTGCTTGCTGGTAAAATTTATCTAAAGGGTGGACAAACGTGGACAAACGATGGACAAACGGATGCAATACAGAAATTTTACAAATATTGATTTAGGGAAGTTACTACGATGTATGGGCCATAAATCACGTTTTTTGGAGTTTTTAGTCGTTTAATTAGGTAGTAAAAATAATCTAATTGGTGGACAAACGTGGACAAACGATGGACAAACGTATGGTGTGAACAAATTTCAAAGTTGAAGTTTTTCGAAAAAACGTGAAGTTAGCCCCGTAAACTTGTTTTTGGCTGTATCTTTTGATTGCTTGCTGGTAAAAATTATCTAAATGGTGAACAAACGTGGACAAACGATGGACAAACGGATGCAATACAGAAATTTTACAAATATTGATTTAGGGAAGTTACTACCATGTATGGGCCATAAATCACGTTTTTTGGAGTTTTTAGTCGTTTAATTAGGTAGTAAAAATAATCTAATTGGTGGACAAACGTGGACAAACGATGGACAAACGTATGGTGTGAACAAATTTCAAATTTGAAGTTTTTCGAAAAAACGTGAAGTTAGCCCCGTAAACTTGTTTTGGCTGTATCTTTTGATTGCTTGCTGGTAAAAATTATCTAAAGGGTGGACAAACGTGGACAAACGATGGACAAACGGATGCAATACAGAAATTTTACAAATATTGATTTAGGGAAGTTACTACCATGTATGGGCCATCAATCACGTTTTTTGGAGTTTTTATTCGTAAAATAAAATCTCTGAAAATAAATAATACATAGTGACCAATGGTAACAATTTAGGTTATACTAGTCCTATTCTCTATTTAAAAAAGGAATAATCACAATTTATAAAAGAACTTTTCATAGTAAAAAGTTTTTTTTGGTGATTTATAAGTCATATTACTATTATTAAATTATTACTCCCTTGGCAAATAGCGCTTTACGAGATAGATTACGGCATAGTCCACAGTATAGTCTAAAATTTTTAAAAAATTTCTAAATTAGTTATTTTATTAACATTTAAAATAATAATTACTGTTGTCACATGAAAACAAAAAAAAAATTCTCTCTCGCGTAGTCGATCCCATTATGATAACATAATAGAACTGTCACCTTGATTCATATCCGACGCTTAATCAACTAGGCTACGAACGACATATTTAAAAACTTTTAAAATGATAACATGTATACACAATTTATATCATATTTCATATCAATTCAGTATAAATTTCGAAATTTATGTATATGCCTAAACACACTTGAAACATGCATTGTCATCCAGATCTTAGCTATCCTGAAAATTTCAGAGCTCTAGGTTGTCGGGAAATGGGTTTAAATTCGATTACAAAATTCCGCGGAATGACACAGAGACAAAGAACACGGTGAAAATATAAAAAACTTTGTAAAAATCACAAACGAGTCTGTAGTGAGCCCTAAAACGAAAAACTGGACAAAAGTAATATTTACAACCAGAAATTTTAAAAATATTGATATAGGGAAGTTACTACGACGCATGGGCCATTAATCACGTTTTTTTGATGTTTTTAGTTGTTTAATTAGGTGGTAAAAATAATCTAATTGGTGGACAAACGTGGACAAACGATGGACAAACGTATGGTGTGAACAAATTTCAAATTTGAAGTTTTTCGAAAAATCGTGAAGTTGACCCCGTAAATTTGCTTTCGCTGTATTTATCCAGAGCTTGCTGGTAAAAATTATCTAAAGGGTGGACAAACGTGGACAAACGATGGACAAACGGATGCAATACAGAAATTTACAAATATTGATTTAGGGAAGTTACTACCATGTATGGGCCATCAATCACGTTTTTTGGAGTTTTTGGTCGTTTAATTAGGTGGTAAAAATAATCTAATTGGTGGACAAACGTGGACAAACGATGGACAAACGTATGGTGTGAACAAATTTCAAATTTGAAGTTTTTCGAAAAAACGTGAAGTTAGCCCCGTAAACTTGTTTTGGCTGTATCTTTTGATTGCTTGCTGGTAAAAATTATCTAAAGGGTGGACAAACGTGGACAAACGATGGACAAACAGGTCCATATAAAAAAACATAAAATTTTAAAAAATCGGGGCCAACTTCACACGGGTCACAGTAGATCTTATAGGTCGCAGGGGTATTTGTCATCCGTAATTATGCTCATACATACATATATACATTTTAATAGAATTATCTAATGAAAGGAATGAGTTAAATTATAGGAGCGTAAACTTGCAAATCTCTCGTTAGAATTAGGCCGGAAGCAATTATATTATGTAAATTGCAATACTTTAATTTTTAATTTTTTAACTTAAAGTATTCTTCGTCGATAAAAAATACAAAGATTTAACTCAACCAAAGAAATTCATATAAATTATAAATATATAAATAACTTCAGGGTATTTAAGATCATCAGTATGATAATATTTGTTCAAAATTACCAAAAATTTCATAATATAATTTTTTTAAAGTTCAGCAGTCTACCTCGAGTATATATTATTTGGATGACCAATTGAAAAACCCAAGACTAATTGTTTTAAACGTTTCGTAACAATAATCACGTATGTATTCAGAACCAAACTCAACTCATTATCACATCTAAGACTAAACTTGAAAACCTTCAAAAAATATATATAATGATATATCTATAACTATGGGATTTCTATGGAAATTTTTTTAATTAATATTTGAAGAAAAAATTTATTATACATACAAATGCGTGGTATTTTTAATATATTATCCATAAAAAACATCTACCTGGGTAAAGCTAGGGGTCAAAGATACCGGTACAACAAAAAAACTAGTTTGTTTTTTAAGTTGTATCATCTCTGGCTTTAAAATAAATTAAATTACTGTTATTTTAGGAAAAAAATTGCTGATCACAATTTATAAATTGCCTCTCAATATAATCAATATATAGTATAAAACAAAGTCGCTTTTTCTGTCCCTATTTCCCTTTGTATGCTTAAATCTTTAAAACTACGCAACGGATTTTGATGCGGTTTTTTTTAATAGATAGAGTGATTCAAGAGGAAGCTTTATATGTATATTAACATCCATTAAATAGTGGAGAAATACTGTTATTTTTGAGGTTTCTAATGTGATGTCGTTAATTATCAATTTTTTTCCGCTTACATTGCAAACGCAGGCTGAACCCTACGAGATTTATCAAAATAATGTACTAATTATTTGTACACATTGAAAAGGTCTACAGAAAACTCCGCGATGGTATATATGTTTATCTCTTATGGATATCCCACAATAACATTTTTTTGTCATTTACTTTTTACGACAAATAATGGCTAATTTTCGAAGCGATTTTAACCAATACAGCATTAATCCTTATCCAATTAAATAGCTTAAATACATTGTTGATTTAATATAGATCTATATGGTTCTTTACAGCACAAGATTTAAATTAATATTTTCGAAGATATTACAGATTTAAAATTGCGGGACGTAGCGCTTGCGGTGGTTCTGGCCGGCCGGGGCGGCGGTTACGTGACTATAAATAGCGCATCGGAGGCCGCGATTTTCCTTATAGCACTTTGAATTTTGCAGCGATCGGACGCGTTTATTACGAAATTAATCATTATGACGCTACCCTAAGGTGTTATAAATTTACACCTGTAATTCTTACATAACTAAGTACTATGAAGCCAACGTAAGGTGGCGCAGTTGATATCTCATATATTTAAAAGAGCAAAACTTACTTACCTAAGAACTATGACGCCACCGTTAGGTGGCGCAGTTAATATATAATATACCTAACCGATAAATTACAAAGTACTATTAATAATAGTAAAAACTGGTAACTAACGAGAAAATATGATAAAAGATACAAAAAATTAATCGTAAAAATAAAAAAAAATGGAAAAAACATTAGTGTTAGGCGGTGCGAAGTTCGCCGGGTCCGCTAGTTAGTTAATAAAATATAATACAATAGCTGACCTGGCGGACTTCGTACCGCCTAACACTGACGTCTTTTTCTTATTGTTCTTTTTTTTTTTTGATTTTTTTACGATTCTCGTTTTTTTGTTATTGTTATTAATGATTTTTTTATTTATCGTTTTTATTATATTATCTTACAGTTGCGTCATAGTACTTAATTTAGTGGGAATTCCTTGTTTAAATATAATAGATATTACTGCGCCACCTTCCGGTGGCGTCATAATACTTAAGTAAGAATTGCTCGTTTAAATATATTTGATACTAGCTTTTTTACATTTTTCTTTTATTTACAATTTTTTGTTATATTGTTTTTTTTTTCTTTTATTTCAATATTTATCAATTTTACATGTTTACCTTTTTCTTTTTGGTTTCCTTTTTTTTTCTAATTTTTGTTAGTTTTTCTTCTTTTTCTGTTTTTTCAATTTTTTCCAATTTTTTTCCAATTTTTTTGATACTTGTTTTTTTATAATTTAACCACTTTTTTATTTGTTTTACATTTTTATCAATTTTTCACAATTATCAGTAAGTTTTTTATCATTTTTCATAATATTTTACGGTTTTACAGGTTTTTTGAGATTCCCAACAATTTTTATTTGTAAACAATTTTTTACGATTTTTAACATTTTTTTACGATTTTTGGAAAGTTTTTAAACCATTTACAAAAAAATTAATTATTAAGAATTTCTTTAATTTTCAACAATTTTTCACGTTGTTTCAAAATTTTCAATATATATATTTTTTCACAATTTGTATCATATATCAGGATTTTCAAATAGTTTTCATAATTTTCAGAAATTTTTTAAAATTATTAACCACTCTCACAATTTTCAAAGTGTTTTTCACGATTTTAAACAATCTTTCTAGATTTTAAACATTCTTTTAGGAATTTCGTCAATTTTTCACGTTTTTTATTTTCTTTTACAATTTTGAACAATTTTTTACGATTTTCAACATTTTTTTAATATTTTTGACAGTTTTTTAACCATTTAAAAAAATTATTTATCAAGAATTTCTTATCATTTTCAACAATTTTTTACGTTTTTCAAAATTTCTGTACGATTTTCGACATTTTTTAAAATGCCAACATTTTTTTACGATTTTTATGAAATTTTCACGATTTTAACGTTGTTTCAAATAGTTTTCAGAACTTTTGGAAATTTTTTAAAATTATTAACGACTCTCACAATTTTCAACGTGTTTTTCACAATTTTAAACAATCTTTCTAGATTTTAAACATTCTTTCAGGAATTTCATCCATTTTTCACGTTTGTCATTTTCTTTTACAATAATTAACAATTTTTTACGATTTTCAACATTTTTTTTCGATTTTCAACATTTTTTTTTGCGATTTTTGACAGTTTTTTAACTTTTTAAAAAAATTAATTATCAAGAATTTCTTATAATTTTCAATAATTTTTCACGTTTTTTAACATTTCTGTACGATTTTCGACATTTTTTCACCATTTTCAACAAATTTTTAAGATGCCAACATTTTTTTACGATTTTTATGAATTTTTCACGATTTTTAACGCTGTTTTAAAATTTTTAATATATTTTTTCACAATGTGTATTTCAGGATTTTCAAATAGTTTTCATAATTTTTAAATATTTTTTAAAATTATTACAATTTTCAACGTGTTTTTTACGATTTTAAACAATCTTTCTAGATTTTAAACATTCTTTCAGGAATTTGGTGAATTTTTCACGTTTGTCACTTTCTTTTACAATTTTTAACAATTTCATACGATTTACAACATTTTTTTAAAGATTTTTGACAGTTTTTTAACCATTTAAAAAAATAAATTATCAAGAATTTCTTATAAATTGACGTGATTTTAAACATTCTTTCAGGAATTTCAACAATTTTTCACGTTTTTCAACATTTCTGTACGATTTTCGACATTTTTTCACCATTTTCAACAATTTTTTACGTTTTTTATCAATTTTCATGATTTTTAAGGTTGTTTCAAAACTTTCAATATATTTTTTACAATTTGTATCATTACATCAGGATTTTCAAATAATTTTCATAATTTTCAGCAATTGTTTAAGATTATTAACGACTCTCACAATTTTTAACGTGTTTTCCACAATTTTAAACAATCTTTCTAGATTTCAAACATTCTTTCAGAAATTTCGTCAATTTTTCACGCTTGTTATTATCTTCACATTTTTTTATGATTTTTGACAGTTTTTTAACCATTTTTATCTCATTTCCAAGCAAGGTGTGGGATGTGGAATTTACTCTAGATCCTTGAATCTAAAAATAAAATGGGCTATAAATGGCTTGTCAAGTGTGGATCAGTCAGAACTCACAGGCATAACCATAGCTGCAAAAGAATTAATCAATAGGAACATCACAGGCAGGAATATAAATATATACACAGACTGCCGACAAGCACTACTGCCCTTGAATAGACCACGTTTCACTTCAAGTTTAGTACTAGAATGTCACCAATCTCTAACTGAGGCCAGCCAGAATAACGTGGTCACTCTCAGCTGGATCAAAGGACATAAGAACTCTAATAGCAACCGCATTGCGAACAATTTAGCAAGGAGGGCTGCGGGCTACAAATATGTAAGCCCTCGCCCATCTACCAAGCTAACATTGTCAGCAGTCGTGGACCTTATCAAATAGCACTCTCGCCAAAACTTTATACAGTGCTGGGATAAAACTACGAACTGTAGACTGGCCAGAGAGTTATTACCTCATCCTGGCGAGGAAACAGCAAAAAAATGTAAGGCATTGACCGGACAAAATCTCCGAACAGCTGTGGGAATCTTGACAGGTCAATTGCGACAACATCTCTTTAGGATGAAATTAACAGAATCGTTGCTATGCAGAGGCTGCGAACAAGAAGAGGAAACAGTAGAACACATAATGTATGACTGCTCTGCTTTTTCTGAAATCAGAAGATCCGTGTTGGGCGAGTACTGGCTTACACCAGCCAATGTCAGGGAGATCCCCCTCGGGAGCCTCATCACCTATTTTAAATCACTAGGCCTGGTGACAGCCTGAGGTAAGGATATCCCTACATACGGAGAATGCACAATGGGTCATATGTGGCCTCAGTGCTGGCTAAGAACTAGCTCGCCCCTACCAAAATTTCCAGATCCAGATTTCATTTCCAAGATTGTCAAGAATTTCTTTACGTTTTTTAAGATTTTTTATAACCTTTGACATTTTTTCACTGTTTTCAAAATTTTTTCCATATTTTTAACAATTTTTTTCGATTTTCAAATCCTCTTCACGATTTTCAACCTTTTTTCAAGATTTCTAACAAAATATAAATAATTAAAAAAACATTTTATAGTGGACCAAATACTAAATCTAAACCATTCTCGAATCAATTTAAACAGAGAAAAATAAACCATAAAATTCGTTGCAGCTGTTCAGTGACATACACACGTTCAAAAAAAATATTTATATATAAAGATTTGTAAATTTGAATTTCTCTTTAGTTCGTCCAAACAAAAGCTTGCAAAATCTTTAATCTTGATGTTAAGTAGTTATAACAATAATTTTTAGCTAACCGGACTGTAATTACCACAAAATGACTCGTGGTTAATATTAAAATTTTGCAACACCCACATTTGAGGAAAATATAATGAAAATAAGTAATAAAATATATACAAATTTGGCAAAAAGTGTTTACAATAAATTTCAAGAGAAATTTCTTTTTAAAAATAATTACATATTGTTTGGGAACACAGGAACTACAATGCTGAAGAACTAGGTCAAAAAAAGTCTTTTACACCAAACATTTCTAACATCTGTAACTGTAACTTTGAAAGACACTTAACCCAGAATATAACCCTAAGGAGGCTCTAAGTCTATCTAAACAGCTCATTACAAAAAAAAGATATCCTGAATATCTTCAGAAATAACGTTGAGGGGATACACAACATATTGTACTGTAAAGGCTAAAAATTAAAAAAAAAAAAACATGTTTTACAGCTCCTAAGAGGCAAAAACCTCTCTAGGAGAAAGTGTAAGTTAATCACAATATCACAATGACCAAAGGAAACACCTACATAGGTCACAGACAAAAGTAAAGTAGCTATGACAGTTTTAGAGCAAAATCGGCGATTTTTTCATTTAAATCTCCATAAGAAAATCTAAAATCCATTATGGTCATTTTTGTCTCTTTTAGACAACCCCCTTACCCTCCACCTAATGACGAGATGCTGTAGGCTGGGAAACAGTAACGAGAACGGGCAGAGGAACTTTCAGAAATAAAACTATACAATTTGACGTATATGCAAGTAGACCAATACGCGGTAAGTCTTTCTAAGTTAAACCTGGCAACTACGCTTCATTCCTACCGCGTATTGGTCTACTTGCATATACGTCAAATGACGTCAATGCCAACGGACTGCAAATCCAGGTATAGTCTATACTAATATTATAAAGAGGAAAGGTTTGATTTTTTGTTTGTTTGATACGAATAGGCTCCGAAACTACTGGACCGATTTCAAAAATTCTTTCACCGTTGGCAAGCTACACTATTCCCGAGTGACATAGGCTATGTTTCATTAAAAAAAAAAAATAGGGATCCTTACTAAAATGCCATTAATGTAACCAAAAATGACCTTAAAATCCTTACATCGCGTGCGCTGAGAATACTATTGAATATAGAATAAAATAATGTACTGCGATTTTAAAGAATATATAAATATCTACAAAAAAATGCCGCGACAGCATATGTCTAACTGTTATAGTTACATCACAATAACTAATTTTTAATTTTTTAAAAGTTTTTATCTTGCTATTAATCCTTATCAAAATAACTTATTTCATAATCACGACAGATATCACAAATTTAGCATGTCCAATGGGACAAGGCTACTTATAAAGGAATTAAAGGGCAATTAAGTCGTAGCAACCAATATAACTGAACCACCAGCTGGTCAACTAGCTCATACACTGAGGGTACCGATGATCCCAACTGATCTACCAAATCCATTTAAACCGCTTCAATTTCCTATCAAAACATCTTTCGCTTTTACTAATAATAAATCTCAAGGTCAAACCTTCCAAATAGTAGGGATCGGTTTTCCTCATGGCCAACCGCCTGAGGCGGGTCGGAGCACCTGAAAATCAATTTATTTTGCTGCCAGAAAATAAAACAACATGTAATATTGTTTACAGGGAAGCGTTGACCCAATAAATGGCTTTTGTTATTTTTCTTTAATCCCCGTGCAAAGCCGGGGCGGGCTGCTAGTCAATTACATATACGAAATATTAAAAAAAAAACATTTCAAACAAAAAACACCTAATTACTAAAAAGGCTAGTATTTACAACATAATTTGGCAATAGGAAATTCACACTTAAATTAGCGATAAGTTGTTTTGGAAAATTTGAGAAGCTGTCGACTTATACAATGATTCACTAAGAAATACCGCAATTTTGAAAGTGTAATAAAACAAAAGAATGTAGATAAGTTACTACTGTGTATTTATCGCACATTTGGACACCTTTGGAAATAAATATGAACCATAATTTTTACTGAACAATACTTTTTTAATACGATAGAGAATATTTTGTATACCTTATTTATAGACTAGGCAGACACCTTATTCCTACTACTTTACTTTGGTATACTTAGCGAAAGAAAAATGATAGAAAGAAAATAATGATTTATAGGTTTAATTTCCAACTTTTTAAAGATTTTGAACAAAATGAACACCCATAAAGACATGCAACATACACAATATGCTCTCATTACTTTACGATAAACGAAAGATATATCAAGGTAGGTACACGAGATAAATCAGACACTACCTGAATATAACAACCTTCATATAAGGTAGACAGATTTTTTAAATGAAAAGTAAATAACTTAAAACTGTTTCAGTGATCTTGAATACCTCTGTTTCGCACAATGTGAAAACCGGTTCTTAAACATGTAAAGAAGGCATTATTGTAAAAATACAGAGGGGTAATATAAATAATGAATCACAAACAAACAATACCTTTAAAATCAAAACAAGACAAGATTAACTGGAGAAATGTAAACTAATATTAAATTATTAAAAAAAAAATTGGTGAACATAAAATAATTGGAGGATTGCTAAATAAAATAAAAACAAGTAAACTGAGAGGGATACTGAAGATAACATGACATAAGAATAAGTTGAAGAAAGAATTAGACCAGGTTTTATCTCTAAGATAACATTTGAGAATAGTTAGATCAGCAAAAAAAAATTTCTCATGTTTTGGGGAATCTTTCTCTACCTTCTCTATCTCCAACGACTACACTTTATATTTTCATGATTCTCAGGTCTTCTTCAAAGACTCCTCCATTCGCTTCTGTCCACAGAGGAAGCTAAAAACCTAACCCACCTTCACCAAAGCCGCTTTGTCTACCAAGATACAAAAATGCTTCCTATTCGTTCTTAATTTCAGAGGTTACAACAATGATACGTCGCTCGAACTCTACAAGGTAGCAACATTAACGCCCAGAGGACCCTCCATAACCACTGGATTGAAGTACTACAAAGAAACTAAAAAATTCCGAAGATCAAGATCCCCTTTCCCCTTAAGACTTCTCCAAACCGTAGACAGGGCCTTGACGACCTCTTTGACGAATCCCCCCTCTCATACTGGTAGACAAAGGATAACAATATTATAAACATAAAAAAAGTAAACCCTTGACGAAGGTTTCTGTTGTTCTCTTCGTCATTGCCAAATTGGAGACTTCACGCCGGAGGAGACACGCGACAGCGTCAATCCGAAACCCAAATTGCGCCACGTGGGATTGCACACCTAAATACACTCACACTCACACAAAAAATTTTTTACGATTTAGGCACGTTTTAGGAACGAGGACATAGGAAAGACCAAAACAGACAGAAAATCAGGAAGTGAACACCGAAAGGCGCCGACGACTCATACTAACTCCGTCCAAACTCTACCATCCACTTCCTGAGAAGTCCTATAGCAGGCTCCCTAACATCAAACCACCGTAAACGAATTATTCCTTGTATCCTTCATGATTCATGCTTGTGAGGGATTTTGGCATCCCGATTTTGCTGTTAGAGATTACAGAATGTATTATTAACAATTGTTAAGGAATATTAACTGCAAAAGTGTGAATAATGATCAGGAGATATCACTAAAATCTCATCTATCAAAAGAATGTTATGTTTGCATTTTTCCAGGTTATTGCATATCAGAATAATTACTATTTATGATACTCTATTCTTATTAATCTATTAGGGTACGTTGGAAAACAAAGCATTGGAGCACAGATTGTGCAAGTGTAGAGAGAGAAATTACGAAGAAATTTTGTAGAGAAATAAAATAATTTTTTATATCATCGATTTTTTATCTTTAAATCTTCCCAATTAGTCCTAGAGTACTTTATCCATCCTCGTATAAGCAAAAAAATACTCATCTTTTATTTAAATGACTCCTGTTTACGAAAATATGATTAAAAACTATTTTTTTTATAGAGATAACAGGAATGCGTAAAAGTTATATATAAACACAATTAAATATCCACAATTTTGTAATTAGATAATGTATATCAACAACAACAAGACTATTTAGATTCATATTACATATTTTCATCTTTGTAAAAACTGGGTGTAGATTAATTATTATTCACCTCGTACAAATGTTGAAGGTAAATCCCAAACATAGAAGATAAAATCCAAATAATCGTTAATAATGATCGACCGGTACAAATAGCAAGGGGGGGAAATGATAAAGCGAACACACACGGTCAACTGCTATATAAAATAAAATAAAGTCAGCCGGTATAAAATAATAACAAATTGAAAAATAGCTCTTGATTGCGTTTTAGTGGGAAAGTGTTATTAAAAAAAAAATATTTGTTAACAAAGACAGAAAGCAATTTTTTGTGAATTAGTGTAAAAACCAGTGTAAGTGTTAAAATTGTGTAATGAAACTGCAGTGATATAAAAGGATATTTTCTAGTGTTCTAATATTTTATAAATAAAAAAAGGTAATTAAATTTTTTTGTAGCGATTTTTTTTGAGAACATGTATTTATATATTGCTAATATCTCAATCAATAGTAAAATTAATAAAACATAAAGATTTTGTATAAATTGACATAAAACTAAACTCTATACAACCGATATTTTCTTTACAAACTTTCCAACTTTTCAAAAAAAAAAAATTAAAAACAATGTTTTAAATATCTTACTTTGTCAGATATGGTCCAAAACAGTTACCTTATATTTTTTTAAGCTACAATATCAAACACAAGTGCACTAAGTTAGTAATTTGTTACTAATTTTACAGCTTAATTATTAACTATTTTGCTGCTCCCAACGGTTTGGACAAACTTCAGCTAGTGTAGCTTAAATGTCACGAATTTTAAAAAAGATATGAAGTTTAATATTTTGTTGGTAAAAAATATTAAAGTAAATTTAATCAGCTCTCATTGGTGCTTAAACACATACCAGCATCTCTGGGCAACTTACCAAGAAGATTGCAAAATGAGTTTTTGATATGAATATCTTACAAATTCATTTTTAAGATTCGCTTCGGATAAGCATCGTAAGAATATTTAGGAAATGTTTAAAAGCATATAAGTTTTTTTATTAACTAATTGAAATTTGTTTTCTGTCTACTTAAAACTAAGAAAATTTTGTTAGGTTTCTAAATATTTTAATAGATTTGAAATAAATTTTGTAATTTTTAATACATAAGTCAATGAGAGTCAAAATATATACTATTTTTTTATTACTGGTCTTTTAGAGCTGAATAGTTAACTATTTAAAATTAAATTAGATTCTAACAATTTGTTAAAAAATTTGAAGCAATTTTTGTAAACTTGCATCATCCAACCGTAGAAAACTACTTTAAGATTTTAAGGATTCTGTTCATTTTGTTTTCGTACATAATTTTTTTTGAGTATTCTTTTACTATATTTTTAGAGTCTTTCCATAATTTTGATTATTATTTAGTATTTAATTGTTTACTACATATTTTAATAAACATGTTTCTTTTGTATAATTATTTTGCATCATTCAACCGTAGAAATCTAGTCTAAAGTTTTAAGTATTCTATTCCACTTTATTTTTTTAGTCTTCTACTTTTATTCTACCACTTTTTTATTTTTATGTTATTACGAGTTTCCTATATGCCACAATTTTTAATTATTTTTTAAGAATTATCTCATTTTAGAAAGTTTTTTATATTTTCGCCGTGTTCTGTGTCTCTGTGTCATTCCGTGGAATTTGCAATCGAATTTAAACCTATTTCCCGACTACCTAGAGCTCTGAAATTTTCTGGATAGCTAAGAACTGGATGACAATGCATGTTTCAAGTGTGTTTAGGCATATACACAGATTTCGAAATTTATACTGAATTGTTATTAAATTAAATATGTATACATATTATCATTTTGAAAGACTTCATATAAGTTTGCGGTGGCCTATTTGGATAAGGGGTGAAGCGGTAGATTGTGACAATTCTGTTGGGTTATTGTAATAGGATCGAACTCGCGAGAGAGAAGTTTTTTTTCTTTTTTTTTTTGTTTATACATGTGAAAACAGTAATTATTATTTTAACTGGTAATAAAATAAACTGTTTTAGAAAGTTTTTAGATACAACTACCCTTGATTTTGTTAACAAGGAAACAATCTTCTCTATGATCAATCACAGCGTTGTATGACTTAATCTTTTTACAATGTCAGGGATGCTGTGCATTGTTGAGATGACACAAAATATGACCTATAAATCAGTAAAAAACTTTCTATTATAAAAAGTTCTTTTTGTAAATTGTGCTTATTTTGTAGGGTGTATAGGTTTATTCTTTTAATTGTTTTTCCTTATGTCTTGTATACTGAGTCCTAAACATTTTTTTTTGGATTTTCTGATTCACTTATGTGTCAAAACTAGTAAACTGTATTCCAATATTGTAACAGTTCCGAGGAAAATTTAGCAAGTCTACCTAATATCGAATGAATTTTTGTATATAAATTAAAATTAACATTAACTAATATATTTTTTGGTCCTCCGTCCAGAAACAATACTATTAATTACTTCAAAATCGTCCGGAAAATGGCATTTTCCGGCCTAGGCCAGCAAAGTAGCTTTTAGATTATCTAAAGAGATGGCGCTATGAGTTTAAATTTTAAGTCATCAAAAATACATAATGAATAATACAAATTTTAATTAAATTTATTTAAAAACTGCGTATAATATACTAAACTTACCTATAACTTTTTCTAAAGATAAGCAGGATTCTAATTTACATTTAATTTCTCTCACAACTAGTATTTTAAAATTTGACATTTATGTCAATTTATGAAAATAGTTCATTCTCTCATCTTTATATAAACATCTAATCTTGTATGTCACAAAGTAAAAAGTTTTTGAACTTGTTGTGTTTGCAACATATGTTAATTAAAACACCAATAACTGCTGAAGCTAAACACGTATATTAAGTATTAAACATGTTATTACACAATACACAACAACACAACTATAATATTTAACATCCAATGTGGCGCTTATATCTGTCGGCTGTCTTCTAGTCAGTGGTCTTAGTTCAGGTAGCACAATCAGTCAAGTCTTGAACATAACAGAACTTTTGAAAATATTAAAAACTAGTCGGACCAAAAAATAGTGTGTGTTACACGTCCGAAAAATATTTTGCAAGTGCTCGTATTGTTTCGCCTCGGTGCTACGCACCTCGGCTACACAACTTTACTCGCTCTTGCAAAATGTCATTTTCCGTCCTTGTGTCACAAATAACTATTTTGGTCCTCCGTCCAGAAACAATACTATTAATTACTTCAAAATCGTCCGGAAAATTACATTTTCCGGCCTAGGCCGGCAAAGTAGCTTTTAGATTATCTAAAGAGATGGCGCTATGTGTCATCAAAAATACATAATGAATAATACAAATTTTAATTAAATTTATTTAAAAACAGCGTATAATATACTAAACTAATAACTTTTTCTAAAGGTAGGCAGGATTCTAATTTAAATTTAATTTCTCTCACAACTTTTATTTTAAATTTGACATTTATGTTAATTAACAGCTACTTATCATTCGATTATGAAAATACATATCTCGATTTTATTTTTGCTCATTGAACTAAAATAGTTTATTGTCTCTGCTATTTTTATATAAAATTATTAGATACTAATGTTAATATTTTCAATATAACAATTTTTACTGTGTTGCTTATTAGCAAAGTATTCGTATGTATAAAAATTAAGGATCTTGAAATCGATTATCAGAAAATCATTCCTTATTACTAATTCTTTTAATCGTGCAATAGATATCAATAAACATCTAATCTTGTATGTAATAAAGTAAAAAGTTTTTGAACTTTTGAAAATATTAAACATTAGTCGGACCAAAAAATAGTGTCTGTTACACGTCCAGGAAATGTTTTGCAAGTACTCGTAATGTTTCGCCTCGGTGCTACGCACCTCGGCTACACAACTTTACTCGCTCTTGCAAAATGTCATTTTCCGTCCTTGTGTCACAAATAACTATTTAAACTTGTTATACCAAAAATATATCTAAAAATAAATATAAATAATTTTAATAGGAATGTTGTTAGACAAGGCTCTATAAAATTTTATAAAAAACTAACATCTTTTATTTCTCTAAACTTTTTTTGGATTTCCTTCTGCAAGTTTTTGTTCGGAAATCTATATATCATTCTGTCGAATTTAAGCCGCGTTTACACCGGAGTTTGAAACACGAGTTGCAAACATCTCTAAAAACGCGCATTTTTAGACGAAACATTTCGCTGTTGCCAACAGTTTTTCAGTGTTTGCAACAGAAATTTTTGTTTCCACCTGAAGTCGGTAAAGATCAAAGGGAGTTGCAAACTATTGTTTGCAACACTGGTTTCGGTCACTATGTGCCGTTGAAACACGAAACAGAAACATGTATTAAATAAATGTTAACGATAATAAAAATATTTTTAGTGATTAGGTCTTAAAATATGAGTTATTGTCTAAAAACTAAATATCCCTAATTGCCTTTACGTTGTCTCCCAACAAATCTATAAGAGCAGCACACACTTCTGGTACAAAAAAAGAAATACCAGTAGTAAATTTTATTGCTTTAAATTATAAAAATATATTTGCCATAATATACCCTAGGACCTTTTAGGGGTGAGAGTGGGGGATTCTTAAACAGGTTCTGAGTCTTAACAACAATATTTTCCTGGAATGCAGAGACGGCCTCACCCAGTATCGTCTCGGCCTACGTTGCTTTGACAACACGACCCACGCCGCCGCGGCTAAAATGACATCCTCGACACTTGACATCCTGGGAAGGACTGATCCCAGGAACCAAAACATAGGCAAGTCATAATCAAGGTCGAAAGTGTTTTAAACATTTTCATGAAACATGGAAATAAAACCATGAAATAAAAAATTGCAAACTTTTATTTGAAACTACTGTTTGCAATAAAAGTTAGCAACTTTTTGTTTGAAACTTTGGTGTAAATGCGGCTTTACTTCGTCACAGTCTATTTACTTTCGTCAAATTTTAATTCCGCCAAATTTCTTTCGACAATTTTTCGTTTACCAAATTCACTTTCAACGATTTTTAACATTATTCTACTGTGAGATTCTAACGAATATTATATGACTTAGTGTTTTATTTGCTGGTAATGAAAAAATTTACATGATAAAAGCTGTTTCGCGTTTGTAAATTCAATAAACAAAAACCAGGCGCACTTACATTCGGTGAACGAAAAACCAGGAGCAACTAAATTTCATCAATAAAACAATACAAATTGATACAAAATATAAAATATACAAAAATTTAAAACAAAAATTAAAAAAACTTTTCATACCTTTTTTATTCTTACTATAATAAGTTTTATATTATAGAAAAAATTAAAAAATAGTAGCCTTTTATTAGGTTTATGAACCAAAACACATCTTTGCATTCATGCCGCGGTTCAATAAAATAATTACAAAAGAGAGTCGATACTTGCTGGTATAATATAGATCCTATAATGGTCCTGAGCTTAAAAGTCTCAGCTTTGGTAGCTGCTAAGATTAGTCAGTCTGCACGAACTTGGTACGAATAATAAATGCAGCGGAATTAACCTTTTTTATCAGAAAAACTTTTCGATCTTTTGTTCTGCCGAAATTTACTTCGTTATACAGTCAGTTTACATTCGTTAATCTTTAATTCTGGCGCAATAAGAGTTGTTTCATGAACGGAAATTCAGCGACAGGAATTTTTTATTTATTAACATTTTGATTTAAAAGTGTATGGCAACTGTGATATTTTACGGAATAATTAATTACTTTTACATTTAGTGTACTTTATAATTTATTCATCAAGTTCATGAATGTTTACAAAAAAGTGTATAAAAAAATGAAATTAACAATTAAAACAACTTAGAAATACTTTTATTGCAATAAATGATAGGTAATTGATTACAAATAATAATAAAATTTTACGGATGTGCAAATATGTGTTAACATAAGTTCATTTATTTACAATTGCAGTTTATACCAAATTGCATGATATATTAAACAAAAATTGGATTGCAATTAGTAACGTTTATTTACCAAGTTACAGAGTTTCAAGAAACACAGTATTTATGAAATAATTGTCTAAAATCATCCTGAAGGTCTTTGCAAATTACTAAAACTGTATTTAACAGTTTATTTATTCCTACAGCAAGTTTCGTTTTTTTTGTCTATAACATTTTTATTGTAGTCAAACCTTGAATAATAAGATACAGCAAATTGTATAAGGTGAATAAATCTATTGCAAAACTCAGTTTCAGAATTGATAGATACTATAATCGTTTAATAAAACACAGGCGTAGGGAAAAAACGTCCTATACAAAATAAAGTGAGAAATAATTGCTAGAGATTCCAAAACCGGGTGCATTTTAATTATTTTATATAATTAGATCATTAATACCGATGTATATGTAAAAATAGTGAAGAGATCATTTAAACATCAAAAATATTTATTTTATACAATAATAAATATGAATTAAATATCTTATGTAAGATATAGTAAAAGGCCATACGGTCATAGATTTAACTTGTATATGTCGGTTGTTAGTCCGTTAGTTAACGAGTGACAGTACTTTTGGTTGGTGCAAAACTGTATATATGAGACAGAATTAAGCATTGCTTTATTTGATGTGCCAAAATATAGTCACAACTGTGATGTGAGAAATATTATGGGACATTTAATTCCTCGAAATCTACGATTTGTCGATTGTTAAGTAAACTAAAATGGGGCTGTAAGATACCGTAAGTTCCGGGACTGTAAAAGAGGTTTTTACTCCAGAAAACTTTAAAAAGGACCACCAGATTGTACGATATGGGCGCAAGGTAACAATACGAGAAATAGCTAACATCTTGTTGACAAAATGAGTATGAGTATTTAAATATGAAAAAATTTTATGTCCGATTAACGAAAAAAGGAAATGTGTTAAAGATTCCGAAAACAGCAGCAGAATCCCAAGGATTCTTAACCGTAGACGAATCGTGGATTCATCACTTTAAGCAACGCTGCGGCATAAGCCCAAGGAGTTTTTACGCGGATTCGTAACCGTCAACAAATCGTGGATCCATCACTAGACTCCGACAGACAGTCCGCCGACATGTTGAAGCCTCAAAACAGTCATCCGAAACACATCAGATTTAAACATCATCTGTAAAGGTTTAGGCAAGTATTTTTTGAAATACTCATAAATACTGTTATTTAACTACAGTGAAAGGGACCCACAATCACAAGAGGTTATTCTGTTGGTTGATTGCATTGTTAAAAAAGTAAAATTACGAAAAAAAAGTAGCATTTAGCAAAGAAAAGAATCTTGTGTAACTAACTAGGCTCTGAACTGCTTCCATATCACTTGTATTTCTCTGAGCTGCCACCAGCGCTAACACCTCTTTCTGAATTTAAAAAGATGGCTCCAGAAAAAACTACATCAAATGACGAAATAAGGCTGGGGTTTATTTTGGAACACTTAACAAAGGTATCCAAATGTTGAAAGAACGCTGGACGTAAAATTACGAAAAAAGGCCCGATTTAGCAAAGAAAAAAAGCTTGTGTCCCTCTGATCTGCTACCAGCGCTAACACCTCTTTCTAAATTTAAAGAGGATGGCTCCAGAAAAAAGTACATCAAATGGCGAAATAAGGCTGAGGTTTATTTTGGAACGTCTGACAAAGGTACCCAAATGTTGGAAAAACTATAGAAGATGTGTGTCTCTTGAAGGAAATTATGTTGAAAATTAAAAATGTAATTTGTCAAATATGTAAATATTGGAAATACGCAACTACATAGAGATTTTTTTCTTCATGTACCAGAATTTCATATATTTGTTTACGTGAGAATTGACACCTACTTACAGCACATGTATTGCATAACAATATTTTGAAGGTATTTTAAGAACACCTACAATTATCAACCAATGACTCTCGATAATTGGATGAATACACGTAGCCCCAGCCCGTATTTTTTTAATAATTAATTTGTAGGTCTTGACCAGGGACTCTGAATCTAATTAAATTGTTATAAATATCTTGCGAAAGGTTAATGATTTATAGAATGAATCCATTAAACTTGGGAACAAAGTTAAAACAAGAAAACAATTAGGAACGTTACCTCCATAAATATATGAGAAATACCAATTAAAACATTAAAATTAAATTGTTATTCTACAATTATGCTAACAGATATATTCCATTAAAGCTTGTTACAAACAAATGATTAAATAAAAAAAAGTTGTCTTCCGCTTGTAATAAATATATTTTGTAATTATAAATAACAGAATATACAGTGGTGTTAAAAAGTCCTGCATCATCTAACAAAATACCTGAAAATAGTTTTAAGGATTTTACCTTAAATATTTTTTAACCATTTACTATCTACATCAAACAACCACTCAAACAAATAAAAACATTGATTAAATTGTACACCACATTGAGGTAATTTTAATATTTAATTGGCCAGCCCTTGTTTTTAATGACTAGTTCACATCTTTTGAGCATGGAATTTGCCAGTTTTTGCAGTTCCTCCATCGAAATACAGTGATGCTAAGCATGTATTAGAGATTGGATAAATTCCGTTTTATTCGTGGGTTTTCTTTTGGAATAAAATCTTGATAGGTTTAAGGTCCGGGGATTGCGCTGACCAGTCCATCCTATCAATTTCATTCCTCTCCATCCACGCTCCATGGCAAGGAGCATTATCATCCTGAAAAATAATTTTTTCTTCGCCAAAAAGGTCTTTTTCACTTCGCAGCATCTTATCCTGCAAGTACGTCAATGTATTTGGTACCATTCATCATTCCAGAGACAACGTGTAGGCGATCAACACCTTGAGCGTACATGCAACCCCATATCATAACGAAGGTCGGATGTTTAATTTGGAGAAAATTCTTCACCAGGGAATCTTCTGACGTAGACATTTCCTGTATGATTATTAATATTGAAAACAAGTTTTTCACTGAATAGTACACTCTGCTACTGCTCTGCTGTCCAGATTCGATGTTCCTTGGCCCATTTCAAAAGGTGCAGTCTTTGCTTTTCTGAAAGCAGTGGTTTCATCCGTGCTTACATCCTCTAAGTCCAAAATTAGGCAGCATTTTTCTCACAGTGGAAGTGCACACGCTTACACCTGTAGCTTCAAACCACAGTTTGGTTAATTATGTGGAATTAAGGCTACTGTCTGTCAGACTTGTTCTTTTTAAAGCAGAGTCATCTCAAACTGAGGTTTTCTTTGGTGGGCCACTACGCGGTCTGTCATCGATTTTTCCTAGCTCTGCATACTTACTAAAGATTGATTACAGTTTAAAGCGGAGGCTATTTCGCGACTAGATTTGTCGATTTGATGGTGAAAAATAATTTTAAACCGCTATTCGTTTGTTAATTTGGTTTGTTTGGTCTGGAATGTCATTTTGGCCTTTATAGCAAAATTCAAAGAGGGAATAAATGTCTTAAAGTAACTACAGGTGATGCAGGACTTTAACACCACTGTAGATATACAAAATGTTGCAGATTAACAAATCAGTTTAAAGGATGATATTCTTTTAATCTAAAATCCTTCTAGATGTATTTCAGTTCCATTTAATATTCTTGTTTCAGGTAGCAAACAAAATGTTAAGATTATCATCCAGATGGTTTCTACTTCTTACAATTGTCACATTGAGTCATGAACAATTACCATTAAATCTAATAGATGGTGTAATCAGATTGTTAGTAGATGGAAGTCATCAACTTGAAATCGAACCTCCAGATATATCTGAAGACGAAATGAGAAAAGAATACGATTTTATTATAGTTGGTGCTGGGACTGCTGGTTGTGTTTTGGCCAACAGGCTTACAGAGAACCCTAATTGGACAGTGCTACTTTTGGAAGCAGGTAAGAAGGTTATCAGGTTCTTTTACTGCAAATTTTTGATTCCAACCATAATTTTGATGTTGATTTTTGACTCCTACGAGTATATAGTCTCAACCGTCTTCATTTTCTTTATTGGTCTTCAGTGCAGAATTTTAGTAGGTACTTAGGCTACTATTATAATTATATCTAAAACCATTTAGAAATTTTAGGCTGACTGTAGCTAACATCTCTTTAAACATACAATCTTTTTCGCCTGTTAAACCAAAAAATTTCAAAAATCGTGAATGATTATAAATATTATTTTCAACATAGATTCAAAGAACCACAAGGTCATAGTTTTGAAAAAGGTTTTATTTCTAGGTCGTTCCGAAAATTTTATGATGGATATGCCAATTCTTGCTAACTACCTCCAATTCACAGATGCAAATTGGAAGTACAAAACTGAACCGAATCCAAATTATTGTCTGGGTCTGGATAATGGTCAATGTAATTGGCCAAGAGGTAAAGTTATGGGAGGATCCAGTGTTTTAAATTATATGATATATACCAGAGGAAATAGAAGAGATTATGATAACTGGGCTAAAATGGGTAACTCTGGATGGTAAGTTTCTATTATCTGAATTTTTAGTTCATGATAAAAAGAGTTTTTCGTTTTAGGTCGTGGGAAGAAGTTTTTCCTTATTTTAAGAAAATAGAAAATTTTTCGATACCAGAATATATGGACGACTCGACTTATCATAGCAAAGATGGTTACTTAACTGTTAGTTATGCACCAAGTAAAACTAAAGTTGCAGATGCAGTGATTAATGCTAGTATAGAACTTGGTATTCCTAAAGTAGATTACAATGCTGCTACTCAGGTAAAATTACTAGTATCCTCTTATTATCTATCTCATTCCAATAACTTATTCTTCTACATGTACTTCTTTCTTTTTTCTGTCTCCTCAATGATTCTCTTCTCTATACAGATCAGATCTAAAATTTATTTTATTTATTTTCATCCTCTTGCTAATTAATCTGAGAATATGCATATTTACATATTTTGTTAACATAACTTTTGTACTTGTCCCTTAATCTCTTTACTCCTTAAACAATCGATGATCACATTATATCTGTCAAATAATTCGGATATGCATAAGTCATTTAACTTTTTTAAACTCGCAAACTGCATATTTCCTGAGTTGCCAATAGTTTGATGAGCAAAATTCAAACTCTTGTTGAAAAAGAAACCTTAGATGTTTGTCTCATATTCACAATTGTTTTAGATTGGAGTATCAAGATTGCAGACATCAATGAAAGATGGAGTTCGTGACAGTTCCAGTCGAGCTTATCTCTACCCAGTGGCAAATCGACCAAACCTTCATGTAAGAAAACATGCCATGGTATCTAAAATACTAATTGATTTTAAAACGAAACAAGCTTATGGTATTGAATACGTAAAAGATGGTAAGAAGCACAGAGTAATGGCAAGTAAAGAAGTAATATCTTCTGCAGGTGCTATAAATTCACCGCAATTATTGATGTTAAGTGGAATAGGTCCAAAGAAGCATTTGAGCTCATTGGGAATCAAGGTTGTTAGTAATCTTAAAGTTGGTTACAACTTAATGGATCATATATCTACGGGAGGCATGACTTTTGTGATAGATAAACCTTATTCTATTAAACTAGATCGAATCATTAGCAGGGAAAATCTAGATCTGTATCTTAACCATCACAAAGGTTTGATGTCTATTCCTGGAGGATGTGAAGTGCTACTTTTCCACGACTTTAGTAACCCAAATGATCCAGATGGTTATCCAGAAATGGAATTACTTTATCAGGGTGGGTCAATTCTAGCAGATCCTACATTAAGGAAAAATTTTGGTATAACTGATGAAATATTCGATGCAGTATTCAAACCTATTGAGCATCTTGAAAGCTTTATGGTGTTACCTATGTTATTAAGACCCAAGAGTAAAGGAAAAATAATGTTAAAAGATACTAATTATAAGTCAAAACCCTTAATATACCCCAATTATTTTGCCTACCAAGAAGATATGGATACGATGATAAAAGGAATGCGATTAGCTGTTAATATATCATTACAGCCTTCAATGAAAGCTATAGGTGCCAGATTACATGACATTCCAATTCCACAATGTGCGCAGCATCCATTCGCATCAGATGCATACTTTGACTGCATGTCCAGACACTTTACTTTCACTATTTACCACCAGAGCGGTACCTGTAAAATGGGTCCACGTGACGACAAAAAAGCTGTCGTAGATCCGAGATTAAGAGTATATGGTGTTAAAGGTTTAAGAGTTATAGACGCTTCTATAATGCCTGAAGTTCCAGCAGCTCATACGAACGCACCTACGTATATGATTGCTGAGAAAGGTGCAGATATGATAAAAGAAGACTGGGGGGTAAAAATATAACTGTGATAATTTATTAGTGAATAGAATTGATAAGAATTGTAAATATAGGTTAGAGAAACCGAATAAATTTTGATCAATATTAAAGTGGTTTTATTATGTATTGTCATTTAAAGAGAACAATAGAAGACACTGGTAAGAAAATACTGCAGGTAAGAAAAGAGATCAAGAAAAAATTGAAGGTGACATAGATAAATTGGGATGCAAGAGGTAAATTAAATAAAAAGCGATTCAAATTAGCTTTCCAACATTTACGACAATTTTTATAACTCCTCTCATAACAATAATCAATAGTAATTTTTTGTAACCAAACATTTTTTGCGACTAATTGATAGTCTGTAATTTAGCTTATAAAAGAAACACATTTTCATAATAATATATTGAAATCGTGAATAGTAGAAAAGAAATTGTATTGAACCATTTTAGTTGTTCATTAAGATTTATCAAAATTTAAAAATACATTTAATTGAAAATGGGTACACAAAATTGATGTTTAAGTAATTAACTTAGACTGTTAAAATTTGGGATAGTTGCAAAAACAAAAATTGCAATTTTAGTCCATGTGCCAAATGACGTAAAGGAATTTGAAAAAAATATAGCCTTGAAAATTTAAAATTAAAAAAAAGCTTTGAAAAAAATTAAAATACACAAGCAGAGGAGTAATTTGGAAAAAAATGACAAAAATCGTGAAAAAAAATTAATAAAAAATGTAAATTATTAGAACACAATAGAATTTTTTTAAAAATCTCAAAAAATTCAGACAAAACGTAAATGATTTAGAAAGTCGGGAACAATTAAAAAATAAATAAAAAATCCTAAAAAGTTGAACAAAATAATGAAAACTTAACTGTGGCAAAGTTTACATTGGGGAATCAGGAAGACCTCTTGTAGTTCGCCCCAATGAACACAAAAATTATCTAAAAAAAGGAGATATAGATAAATCTAAGATTTGTGAACATGCTGTGAATTTTCTGAATCACCAAATTAAATGGAATGACACAAAAATTTTATGTAAAGAAGAAAATTCTACAAAAAGAAAATTAAAAGAAACAGCACACATTTTATTAAATTCAAATGAATGTATTTCAAATTTTACTTTGGATTTATCTAGATCTTGGTTAACAACCTTAAAAAAAGAATAAGTGGATAATCTATATATCTATAGTAACCAAAAAACAAATCAAAAATTTAAAATACAAACTTGCATAAAGAAGTACATAGTAAAAAATTTTATCTTTGAAAACGACAACCGATATGGTTGTCGAAAGCTTAGAAACATGTTTAAAAAAATTATTTTCATTTTTGTTAGGCATTTTCAGTTTTAAAAAAAGACCCTTGACAAATTTGACATATCCATCAAGATTAATAAGCAAGGGTCATTTTCAAAGCAATTTTTTGAAATTTTAGAAATTAAATAAAAAATGACATTATCTTTAGCCAGTACAACCTTTAACTATTCGGCTACAAAATCCTTACTCACTGAAGGATGTTTTTTTAACATATTGTAACGGGATAACCAATTAGGAAAGGGACCTATACGTGAAAGACTATTCTTAGGTTATTTGTTCTAGAATATTCTGTCTCTTTCTAGTGTTTACTATTTAAGTTCGATTTATGTTTCGGGTTCATTCTGTTTTATATAAGGGGATGTATGGACAGTTAAGGAGAGTTCAAATAATAGTTCATTGTATTGTCAATAGTTTAGACGTTAACCAGCAGAGTTCTGTGTATCTTTACAATTTTGTGAATAAATTGTGTTAAAGTCCCCATAAGTGTTTTAATATTTTGAGTAAACTAATGTCGGACACTTACTCAATTTCTCTTGAAATGGATTATACGACATGAGTTGAATAAAAATGTGATTAAAAACACTGACTAACGACTAAAGTATGTCGCCAAATGAATAAAGGCGCTATCAAATATAAGTGAAGATCGCCATGTGAGATTTTTTCAAATTCTTCTTAATCGTATTTCTGGTCCGCCTAATCTTTAAAATTTTAAAAAATCCCCTGAAAGATGTCTTAAAATAATTATTTTGTATTAAAATTACCAAAAACTTTAAAATTACTTTGAAACAACTAAAAAAATATAAACAAAAAAAAAATAAAACAACAATTTTAAGATAATGAATTAGATAAATTAGGAAGAGGGCCAACAAAATGTAATATCAATAATATATTTAAAAAAAAACTATTTAAACATTTTAATTATGTGGAATTCCTTCTAATTAAAAAACAGAAAAATATCATATTATTAAATTACATGTTATTACAACTGTGTTACTTGTAATTTATTTCTTAATCTATGTTTAATGGTCATATAATTACTCCCTTTACAACTAAATTTAAAAAGAAAGATACTGATAAGTTTTGATATAGGTACAATGTTAATTTCTATAAGAAATAGGGCTAAAATTATTATACTAAAAGAATGGAAAAGTATAGATTAATAATATGTAATAAATTTAATTGAATGCGGTTTTTTCACTTGTTTTCCTAAGATTTTTTCTTGTAACGTACGAAAGTGCTGTTTTTAACTTTTGTTAAATTTTAAACATAAAGTTTATCTATTTAAGATGGATTATCTTCAATTTCTGTATATGCATACTAAACGAAATCTACCAATTGCCTTGAAGGTTAAGAAAAGTAAGAAAATCAGACTATTAGGTACAATATAATAACGAATTTATGTAGCAAAAAATCAATTTTGGGACTTAAAACCACATGCCAAAATTAATTTTTATTGTATACCACTTAAATTTTGGAGGAAGTTTATTCCAGTTAATTCTAGTCATCATTTACAAATTGAAACACATACACAATACCCCTCAAACCATTTTTCAAAAAAAATTAAAAACATCAGAACGAACAAAGTCACCAAAAAAATTGAATAAATTATGTACGAGTGAATAAAAAAAATAAAAGAGAAGACACCAATATTACATTAGAATAGCATATGAATTTACCAATAAAAGAAAACAAAAGTGGTACCCAACAAAAAACCTATACACTCCTAAAGATTTTTGGTGTGCTGAACCAAATCTAGCCGCAAAACTGCTCTATATTAGCCTAAAAGTACAAAAAATCGCTGCTTTTGACAATATTTAAAAATGTCAAAATCATATATTTATTACAAAATGGAAGAATACAAGCACTCACAAGGGTAACCACTTACCACTTAAAAAAACTATATCCAATACGAATTGAATAAAATAATATTAACAAAAAATATTAAAAATAAAACTTTAAAATATTCTATAAAATTAGTCAACAAAACATAGAAAAATTCAAAAACGAACAAAGTCACTAAAATAAAGGGAGTGGCAGTCAGTGGGACTGTCGGCAGAAGTTATACTTCTATGCACGCGACCCGATTCATAAACTTTTACGCGTATGATTTAGCAAAATCATTATATAATATTCGTGTTCAGCGACCTCAAAAACCTCCTAGTACCGAGTACACACTCATTTTGTATCAAATTTGCATAACATTGCCTGGAGACAAGGTGCGTCTTAAGTACCATGTGTTTCGGATACCATCGCCATTATCATATTCGTATTCAGCGACCCAAAAAACAGCCGAGTTCCAAGTGTAATTTAAAACCCCGAGTACATAAATTGAACCCATTTGGAATACTTACCCAGTTGTAATTTTTCTATCTATTGTCTGTTCGGAATGTACTTTTCGACTATTCTTAAAACTCTGTTTATGTAGCCAACAACCTCAAAAGCATAGTGCAGGATATAATGCAACCATGTGACGGTACTATGGGCTACAATATAATAGTCATTACTGAATATTATTATTAATATAAAATCCTAAATAAATTAATTGTACGTACCCTTACTACTTGAAAGTTCATTTTTATTTGGAATAATAAAAGTAATAAAAAACTCTCTGTTTTTTATATAACTTTCACTTTAATTAAAAAATTTTTTTAAATGACATGTTTCGCTTTTCTAAGCATCGTCAGATTGACATATAAAGTTACATTTTGTTTATTTGTAGCTAACTATCTGATGTTGAATAGGTAATATTAAGGCTAGATTAAGTATGGAAGTAATAAGATATAACAATATTAAAGCCTAGATGTTATTAGCCCTAAGGGATTATCCTGGATGTATCTCCCTCTAAGATCAGTATAACTGTGCAATGATATAGAAAAACCAGGAAAAAACTATATCTGCTGATCTTTACAATAACTTAATATATTTGTATTACAATTATATCTTATCTATGTATAAAATGAAGACTCAATCAAAGTAAACAATTTAGTAGTGGAGAATTTCTAAAATTAATTTGTTCATTAACAACTTTAAATTGTGGATCTGCTAGATGTCTTTTTATCTCAAGTTCTTCAAGGAAATCTAAATTTTGTTTTTTATTACAAATGTGTAGTATTTGGATGTTATTGTTATGTAAGAGTGAAGTTGGATGTTCAAGTAGGTGTTTTGCATAATTTGACTTATCTGGTTGTTTTAATCTATATGCTCTTAAGTGTTCATTGAATCTTATTTCAAATTTTCTTTGTGTTTGACCTATATATATGGCATTACATTTTGGACAATTAATTTTGTAAACACCAGATTTTTTTAAATTAGGTAATTTTGATTTCACATTTAATAATTTTGTACCAACATTATTTAGTGTTTTAAATGACATTAATGTTGATGTTGCCGAAGATATTATTTTTGAAATTGTATTGGAAATACTTCCACAATATGTAATATTTTTATAGTTTTTAATTTCTTTAGTTTGTTTAGGAAATATTAGTTGTAGTGACATTTTTTGTTCTTTCTTATTAATTAATTTATTTATCAAATGAATCGGATAGCCATTAGATGTAGCCATTTGTTTTATAATATTAATTTCTTTATCAAAGTTAATTTTGTCCATTGGAATTGAAAATGCTCTATGTATCATAGAATTATAAGCTGCTAATTTATGTGTTATAGGATGATTTGAATTATATGGTATGGTTACATCTGTTTGTGTTGGTTTTCTGTATATTGAATAATTTAGTAAATTATTAACTTTTTTAATATTTAAATCAAGAAAATTAATTGAATTATTTTCTTCAATTTCTAAAGTAAAATTAATTTCTCCAATTTTAGCAAATATTTTTATGGATAATTTAGAAAACATAATCTTTAATTCTAGTTATAAAAATAATATTATATTTTGGTATAGATATGTTGATGATGTATTAGCAGGATTTGTAGGTAGTGAACGACAGTTAGATATATTTTTTAATTACATTAATACTTTACATCCTGAAATTAATAATAAGATTCAATGAACACTTAAGAGCATATAGATTAAAACAACCAGATAAGTCAAATTATGCAAAACACCTACTTGAACATCCAACTTCACTCTTACATAACAATAACATCCAAATACTACACATTTGTAATAAACAACAAAATTTAGATTTCCTTGAAGAACTTGAGATAAAAAGACATCTAGCAGATCCACAATTTAAAGTTGTTAATGAACAAATTAATTTTAGAAATTCTCCACTATTAAATTGTTTACTTTGATTGAGTCTTCATTTTATACATAGATAAGATATAATTGTAATACAAATATATTAAGTTATTGTAAAGATCAGCAGATATAGTTTTTTCCTGGTTTTTCTATATCATTGCACAGTTATACTGATCTTAGAGGGAGATACATCCAGGATAATCCCTTAGGGCTAATAACATCTAGGCTTTAATATTGTTTTATCTTATTACTTCCATACTTAATCTAGCCTTAATATTACCTATTCAACATCAGATAGTTAGCTACAAATAAACAAAATGTAACTTTATATGTCAATCTGACGATGCAGAAAAGCGAAACATGTCATTTAAAAATTTTTTTTAATTAAAGTGAAAGTTATATAAAAAACAGAGAGTTTTTTATTACTTTTATTATTCCAAATAAAATCCTAAACTTTATATGTTTACTTACGTGACAGAATTATAAAATAATCTGTCAAACAAAATGTGATACGTCACTATGATATTCCAAAACATTAGGTCAGACTGTTTTTTGTATATCTAGCTCTTTTCAATGTACTGAATATTTAAACGGTATTTAAAGGACTTATAGTTATGATTAATAACATGTGATAAATATTTCATCTTTGTTTTTACCGATCACTATACCTTATATGTGTTTCTGTCTCTCTCTTACTCACACCATTACATATGTAATGATTTTTCTCATTTAACCCCACACAAATCGAGTGCATGAATAGAAATATAACTTTAAAAATTAAATAAATTATATACGAATAAATAAAACAAGAAGGTTTTAAAAAAAGATACCAATATTAGATCAGAACAAAAACCCTGATAATCACAGGTAAGTTAAAGTTTATGATTAGAATACTTATTTTAAAATCCTGACATAAAGAAATTCTGAGATCAGCTTTGAAAAGTTTTGGAAAAGTATTGTCTGGTTTCAAGGCAAGAAATTTGGTTTCATTTGGTTGATATGTGTAATTATAAAACGCATTAAAATAAAAACGTCAATGAAAAAAATAAATGTTTTTATTTTAATTTTTAATTAATATAATCAAAAGCTTTCTTGTAATCAATGAAGCACAAGTAGATTTGTTATGGAAAAAACAGTGTTGATAAAGATTACCTAGTGTTAATCTTTTTCGACGATTTTAATGAATTACTTTTAATTTATTAGTTTATTTCGATTTATTTCTCAACTTTCACGATTTTAGATACAAATAAACATGAAAAAATATTCAATTTATTTGTGCTTGAAACGTTAGGAAACAATTAATAAACTTTTATGAACATTTATCGTAGGATCTTGTAAAGTATACATATAAAAAGGGCTTCACGAAATTTCAAATTTTTAGGTCAATTATTTATACCTTTTATCCCATTGTTTATGCCAACAGAGATTAGGAAAAAATTTGTTAGTTGACAATTGAATAACTTTTTGAAAGCACAGTGATAAAATGTTTTTTTTTTCCAACT
Organism: Altica lythri; assembly: GCA_964028335.1. NCBI lineage: Eukaryota > Metazoa > Arthropoda > Insecta > Coleoptera > Chrysomelidae > Altica > Altica lythri. The sequence continues at coordinate 21,146,837 of OZ034809.1, forward strand.
GAGTTAGATTCTTTCAAGTGTTAGGAAAATACTAGAATTTTTTCAAATTTTTAAAATAACATTTTATGTCATAAAAAAAATATTTTATCTGATAAACCCCGTTTAGCTGGAGCGCGCGAATGGCTTAAAAGCCGAGCCCTATTTTCAACATCAAATTAAAATTATAAATAATGGAGATAGAGTTCCGGATGTCGGTACTTTTTTATTGGAAATTTCCTCCTCTTTAAGAATCTTTCCTTAAAATTCCTAAACTCTTGATATTTCTCGAGTTATAAGCAAAAAACGAAATGCCTTTTTTTTCGTCTTAATTTGTTAATAACAATTGGAATTTTTTGCAAGCTGTAAAATCCTCAAAACACCTTTTTCTAATTGTCATTCCGGATCGAGTGAGCTATCGCTCATATTTTTAGGACCTTTATCACTATTTTTCACGTTTTTCAAGATGTTGACTAGACTATACAGTGTGTATCAGCCAAATGGAATAAATTCGATAATAAATAAATGAGGGCATGTTCGAAAAAACGCTCGGACACATCGAATGGTATTTTTAGGTGTGCATTTTTTTTACTAAATTTTTTTTATACAGGGTGTGTCATGTAACAGTAACCTATATCGAATTTGTTATTTTAAATGAAACACCCTGTATATTATTCAATTTTTGGATTCTTCAGAAATTTCTAAACATATTTTACGTACAATGTCCTATACCTATCTTCAACCGTTTTAAAAATATTAAGTGTTTTCAGATTTATTGCAAAAATTTAAATTATAAAACAAAAAACTAAATGTAATACTGTTGATTTCTAAATAACGTAAAACAAAAAATATTTTATTATATCAATGTAGGAGATGTTCAAAATGTTCGCCGCGAACGTCTTGGCAACATCCTAATCTTGAATAGAAATTTCTTCTAACGTTGCTTAACATCTCAGGCGTAACCGATCTAATCGCAAACGTTATTCGTCTTCTTAAGTCAGCTAAGTCGAGGGGTTTAGTTTGGTATACAATTCTTTTGACATAGCCCCATAAGAAGAAGTCTAATGAGGTCAGATCAGGAGATCGCGCTGGCCAATCCAAAGTTCCTCGCCTTCCTATCCATCGATTTGGAAATATTTGATTAAGGTACTGCCGGACATTGACTTGGTAATGGGGTGGTGCTCCATCTTGCTGAAACCATATCATATTCACAGGAGCTTGTGGGTTTACGGGATTAGGATATAAGTTTCTTAAAGTTGGCACAACATCGTTTTGGAGAAGTGCTAAATAATTATCGCCATTTAAATTGCCATCAATGAAAAAGGGACCTATAATATTGAAACACTTATGGGGACTTTTACACAATTTATTTACAAAATTGTTAAGATACACTGAACTCTGCTGGATAACGTCTAACTACTTGACCATACAATGAACTCTTGTGAACATTTGAACTTGAACTGACGTAAACTGCCTATGCATCCCCTTATATACAACTTTATTTAATCTAGTTAGTGTATTTAGATCTTTCTAGAATTTTCTAGAAACATTATTTAAAATGGTCAGTTGATTTTTAGAAACTTCTAAAAATCAACTGTCAATAACAATCTTTCAAATTAAGGTCCCTTCCTTTACGGTTATCCCGTTACAATATGATCACCAACAATTCCTGCCCAAACATTAACCTTTTCAGGGAATTGCGTATGTTCTTCTCTCATCCAGTGAGAATTTTCCCTAGACCAATAGCGGCAATTTTGACGATTAGCATGACCGTGAAGGGTAAAGGTACACTCATCAGAAAACAAAACATTTTCTAATTGGACCACATTCTTATCTAACATTGCCATCATTTGTTCACAAAAATACGTTCTTCTATCAAAATCGTCTTCTATGAGCTCCTGAGTTGGTATCATTTTATAGGGCTGCATTTTATTTTGTTTTAGTGTTCGAATAATCGACGAATGGCTAACATCAAATAGTGGGGCTGCTTTTCTGCTAGAAGTATGTGGATTTTCCTCAAACTCAAGCATTATGTCCAATTTCGTATCAGAACGTATTGCATTGTTAGCAGTTTTTTGTATCTGTCTTACATGTCCAAGCTCGCGAAACTGCTTTTCTATTTTACTAATTGTTCCTTGGGAAACAGACGGCAAATTTGGGAATTTGTCATAAAATAAGCGAGCAACTTCCAGTTGTGTTCGTGTGTTATCTCCATAACCAATCATTTGTAGAATTGTTATTTTGTGCATTTCTGTTAAATGAACCATTTTTCTGATATGCAGTTAACGAAATTTAAGCAAAATTAATACTGACAACTACTGTCATGCAGTCAGACAACAATTTGCTAAGGCCAGGCGATTTGATCAAAGTAATTAAAACTATTTGATAGTTTTTTTTATATTCCATCAGTAAAAAAGAAACTATGAAATGTTTTTTTTACTTACACATTGTAAACACCTAAATGGAAAATAAGTATTGAGTGTATGGTACTGAATTTTTGTAATCAAAGAATTTTCCTTTTTTATTAAAATTTTCGCAATAAATCTGAAAACACTTATTATTTTTAAAACGGTTGAAGATAGGTAAAGGACATTGTACGTAAAATATGTCTAGAAATTTCTGAAGAATCCAAAAATTGAATAATATACAGGGTGTCCTATTTAAAATAACAAATTCGGTATAGGCCACTGTTACATGACACACCCTGTATAAAAAAAAATTATTAAAAAAAATGCACAACTAAAAATACCATTCGACGTGTCCGAGTGTTTTTTCGAACATGCTCTCATTTATTTATTATCGAATTTATTCCATTTGGCTGATACACTGTATATTTAATATATTGACCTGCAGTTTTTTAATAATTTTAAACACTAATAAAATATTTTGTACTTTTTAAAGCGTAATTATAATGTAATACATAGTTTTATCTAGTAAGTTACAAACTTATCTTTCACAAAATCGTTCAACATAAGAATTTTATTTCAACTTTGCAAAATTTTAAATATTTTGTAAACCCAGACTATCTAATAATCGGGCACTTGTCTAATCACCTGTCTCATCAAATAACAAATTTAATGACATTCCATAGGTCATTCTTAACGATTTTCAAAAACCAATCAAGCACTAATTACGTCTTCGGAGTATAAAAGGCCCTAGTGCCTTAACACAATCAGTTCAGTTTTGTTTTACTAACAGCAAAATGTTCACCAAAGCCATCATCCTTTTAGTCTGTCAATTAGCTCTGGCATTTGCTTTACCTGCAGTGTCAACTGGAAGTCAAAAAGATGTTCAAAGACTAATTGATGAATTACAATATAAAGGTCCAGTAGAAGTAAGTATTTTTTATATTATTTAGTAAAAAAAAATTATTTCTTAGAAGTTACTTTTACATATATACATACTGTTGTTTATAGTTAAATTTGTTGTTTTACAATTATTTGTTCTTACAATTTTCCATTATTGATCATATTCACAACTAATGATTCTTAAAAGATAAGTAACTCTCAGAAAAACTGACTTAAAGGTTGTGTTTCTTTCACTCAGAATGTAATTTAACAGTTTCTTTTTGTTTTTTTTTTCTGTTCAGACAAGTACCTCATAGTCTTAATTTTATATTTATTTTTTACTTTTTGACATGTTTTCAATCATATTTAAGTTATCTAAAGTAATTTCATTGCATTTTTATTTATTTCTTTATTCGGGGATCTTTTTGCCACTAAAACAAACTTATAAAAAATATAAATCAATATTATGAAAATGACCCTTGCTTGTTGATCTTGATAGATATGTCAAATTTGTCAAGGGTCGTCTTTTAAAACTGAAAATGCCTAACAAAAATGAAAATAATTTGTTTAAAAATAATTCTTCTGAGCTTTCGACAACCAGATCGGTTGTCGTTTTCAAAGATAAAAATTTTTTTAGTCTTTACTCTTTATGTAGTTTAGATTTTTAAAATCTAAACTACATAAAGAGTAAAGACTAAAAAAATTTTTATCTTTGAAAACGACAACCGATCTGGTTGTCGAAAGCTCAGAAGAATTATTTTTAAACAAATTATTTTCATTTTTGTTAGGCATTTTCAGTTTTAAAAGACGACCCTTGACAAATTTGACATATCTATCAAGATCAACAAGCAAGGGTCATTTTCATAATATTGATTTATATTTTTTATAAGTTTGTTTTAGTGGCAAAAAGATCCCCGAATAAAGAAATAAATAGACATTATTATGCCACAAAGAAGCTATCGAGAATATTTAAATAATTTCATTGCAGCTTAAACAGATTTTCTTTATATTTATTAGGTTGTTTACTAATGCTTGTTCTTTTATTTTTCTTCTTCTTTAACTTTCTTTGGGTCTTAAATATTGACTTATCTATATCTATAAAGGGTTAAATAACATAAAGAAAATTTAGGGAAAAAAGCTCTTAAAGTTGTTTGTATTGGTTTTTAACTTTTATTGGAATTTTTTCTAGTAATTATGTTGTTATGTACGTTGACCATTTTTTTTTACTTTTCTATACTGCCTAAGTCATTTTTAAGCATTCAATCAATGTTTCCCCGCATATTAGAAACCCACTATGTGATTCTTGTTTTGCTATCTATTAAGTATCTAATTTATAGTATATTTACATATTTCAAATTATAAAATTTTAATTAAATCTAAGGAAATGATAATCACATAATGTAGGTCAGTGTTAAAATTAAGTTTTTAACCTTGCCTCTTAAGAGGTCCAATATTTGGTGTGTATTGCCATTGAAATCACTTTTTTAATTATGTAGTAAACAACTCCCTTTAAGGTTTCTTATACAGAAGTAAACGTATACTCCCTTTTAAGGTTAATATACACTTTTCAAGTCAAATTTTGATCAAGAAAAATGTTAAATATTAAATCTATTTTTCATCTATCTTTAAAAACAAATAATTTTTCATCATTCTTAAAAGGTAAAAACAACTCTTTCTCTTCGTCTCTTATACAATAAAAATGTGGACGTTTTTGTAAATTTGATACTTTGTAATACACTTTAATTTCTATCAAAGAAACCCAACTTAAAAATATATATAAAAATATATTTTTCTTGCAGAACAAACATGATGTAGTAGTAGTACCAGCACCTCAACCAGAACCTGTTCTAGTTAATGATGAGGTCAAATTGCAGCAGTATCTTCAAGATCCAATCTTCGTACAACAACTCAAACAATTTTTGGTTCAATTTTTAAACATGTACAACAACATGAATGCAATCAGAGACGGAAATGTAAAAACTACTGTCGTAAGTATTCACTTTTGGTTTCAGAGACAGAATATTTGGTTAAAATTTTAACAAATCTATTTTTTACAGGTCAATGAAGAAAACGTTGATGTCAATTCCTTGTTGAAGAACCCATCTTTCTTCAGTTTCTTAAGTAACTTCTTTAACAACCAAGTAAGTTATTTTTAACTATTCTATTAAGTATAAAGTTTAATTATATTTTTAATAATTAGAACCAACCCGGTGGAGTTTATGGATTCTTCTCTCAACTATTTAATCAGCGCCCTTCAGCAGCCGTAACAACTACTGTTGTCAGTGAGACTGTTCGCCCTGCAGAATCACCAGTACCAGCTGAAGTTACTGTTACTCACTTGCCATCATATACTCCTGATAATATTGATGCAGTTATCAACAAACTTGAAAATGATGCTCAAGAAAAACCAGTTGAAGAACCAGTAGTAAAGAATCCTGAACCAGCAGTCGTTCCTGTTGATAGATTTGGTGGTAGTGAAGTAACCATCACTCATCTTTCTCCTACTGCTGCTGGTGATTTAATTAACTCAATCAATAACCCTAATGAAGTAATTATTCCCACTCGTCCAGTCGTTGTCAACAAATTCCCACCTACAGAAGGTACCATAATTGAAAACTGGAACCCTACCTTTAACAATAAGGTTCCAGTTGATTTAGCAGGCCAAATAAGAAATGCTAAATACCAATACGCCACAGTAGTCAACGATGGAATTAACGGAAATTACCAACAAAAAGCCGAACTTAGAAACAATGGTGTTGTTGTTGGTAAATACTCATACGACGATGGTTTCTTCTGGAGAACAGTCGAATATCAAGCTGATGCCGGCGGTTATAGAGTTACCAAGTAAGTATAGCATCTATATATAATATTATCTAAGAGTTGTTCTTAGGAATTGATGGTAGTTAATTTTAACTTTTAATTTTCATTGCTACTCCAATGTTTTATTTTTATATTTCTCTGTCTCTCTTTTGATACAACTTGGTCACAAAAATCATTCTATTGAGAATTATGTTTATTTTATAAAAATTTACTTTCCTTTAAGAAAATTCTTATCTAAATTGCTGTAACAACCAGAATTTTTACTTTCAACATTTGTATGTATTTCTAGGACTTCCTCTTTGTCCTTTACCTATTAATTCAGATCCGCTGCTTGTAGGTATGTATTAACTTTTTTTTTGTTTTTCAGGGAAGAAGTTCTTCCATCACACATGAAACAACTTACTGGTGAAGCTCAGGTCCAAACTTTGATGGACAACAACCTCGTAAGTTACAAAATTTCCGCTAAGGATATACCTGCAGTCAGAAAACAACCCAGCAAATTTAACTTTCAGTAAACATATTGTTAAATAAATTGTTAAAGTTCATAGGCCAATTTTTAGGAAATGGCTTGTGAACAGCTGTTAGAAAATAAATAAATCAGTAAAAAACTATTCAATTATTTTATTTCGTAGAGTAGTCGTATCTGTTACATAGGAAACCTCTTATTTATATTTAGGTATGATTACTTAAGCCTCCTGCAAATGCGTATACTTTTTAACAGTTTATACTGCATATACTTTTAATATCAAATCGAATAATTATTAGTGTTTTAATTTTCTCCAAAATGTACATACATATTCGAATTAAAACAGAATTGCTATTTTATATTTCTTAAGTTTTTTTTCTGCTGCAGTTTTAATATCGAATTTTGGAAGAAAAATAAATCATTAATATAACCAAAAGCTTTCTTGTAATCAATGAAGCACGACGGAATTTGGAAATGAAGACTATTCTTCTAAAATGATCGATTTACTTGTTTTTTTTTAAATTCATGTACAAATAGAAACAGTACAAAATAGTTATTTACGTAGCAAGGGAAGTAAGTAGATGTTTGCAGTCGAGAAAATAAATATAAAATAAATATACATAATAGTTATTTTTAAATAGATGCTTATCATACTAATTATTCATATCATTACACATGTATTTAATTATGATAGAATTCTGATATTTTCAAGAATGGCATTGCTTACAAATCTCTTTGTGAGATGCGCTGTTATTTAGCAGTATGAAAATAGTAGTTTGTGCAAAAAGTGCGCAAAGTGATACTTTTCCCACGAACGATGAAGTGAGTGGGAAAAGTCCTTTGCGCACATGTTGCACACAATACTTTTTCTGCGATCAGGATTTATAATAATTAAAAATAAGCAACTTATTTAAAATGTGTAACCATATTTATTTTTATTATATTATAAGAATGTAAAATAGAAATTATAACAATTAATTCAACTTAAGTACCCTACCTATATTTAAGATCATAAAATTTAACACAAAAGAAATAAACATTTTTTGTTTGTTCTTGAAAATAGGCGAGAATTACATTTTCAGCAAATGATGGTATTTTTTTATTTTTCCGCCATTCCATAAATTTTGGATAAGCGCGTTCATACTTTTCTCTTATTTTTTGTGGCAAAAGGTTTTAAGTTACATTCAAAGCAATTTCCAAAATTTCTGGAGATGTATTTTCCATATATTCAACTTCTGAATCTGAATTATTATCAATTATATCCATGTCCATTTATATCTTAAAACTATTATATAAATGATACGTCGCGTTATAAAATATTTAAATTAAAAGTTTATAGATAATTATTGTGTCTTAATTTTCTATGAAAATAATTAAAACTTTTTAAATATAACTAACGTCAAAATATTATATTACGAATCACGAACTGTCAGCCAATGCATAGCCTCTTACGACAAATGTGTGGGAGATCTAATAGGTATAATAATATATCAGTTCTTTATTGTTCCCTGCGCATGTGCAGAATGCGATACAGAGAATTCCGCACACTTTTCCGCACAGGTACGGAATTATTAACTTTGCATTGAAGTAAGCCGTGTCTATTTGCATTCTTTTCATGGTGATCGTAGAAAAAAGCAGTTTTCTTACTCGTGTGGCGGCACTCGCCTTTCATGCTCATACCACAACTTTCACACTTTGAAGAAAAGTCCGACTTTTCCAACTTGTTTGACAATATACTATTTTCTACGACTACTCTATTCTCACATTTTCCGATGCTACAATGTTAGACTTTTACAAAGCCTTGGGATAAATGAATCTATCCCATGATTTTTATTATTTATCCCACGATATGTACATTTAAATGGAGAATTTATATTTTTTTAGTCATAATATCGGTAGCTTGCTGTCTAGGTTCTTGACATTTCTGTTTTCTGTCATAAACGTTAGAATTGTAATGTTTTTGTAAAGCTACAAAAAATAAGATTATAAATTTCTTTAAATTTTTTATTATGGATATAGATAAAAGTGTGATAGTAGCCTGCCAGAAATACTGGAAAAAGCGGCAAATGTCAATCTGGACTTATTACCAATAACTTCCAGAAAGAGAGATGAAATGGCTTACGATAAGTTTATGGTTTAGAAAAAAATTGTAAAGTGAAATCCCTTTTTGAAAATGTCCTTTTAGTTTATTTTGAGCATTTATCTACAACTTTAAAGGCTTCTACAATGTGGTCCCAGTATTCGATGTTAAGAAGTACAATGAATATAAAGAATAACATAGATATGTGGTGGGAGAAAAAAAAATTATTTCCAATATATATAAAATATTTAAATATTCTCTGTAACTTCTTTGTGGCATAATTGCATATATTTACTTCTTTAATTGGGGAACTTTTGCCACTAAAAAAACTAGGTCATAAAAAATACAAATCAATATTTAAAAAATGACCCTTGGTTATTAATCTTGATAGATACGTCAAATTTGTCAAGGGCCGTTTTTTCAAAACTAAAAATGCCTAACAAAAATAAAAATAATTTTCTTAATAATTCTTAGCTTTCGACAACTAGATTGGTTGTCGTTTTCAAAGATAAACAATTTTAATAATTATATACTTTTTAATGCAAAGCTTGGTTTTTAAATTTTTTGATTTGTTTTTTTGGTTTCTATAGATATATAGATTATCAACTCATTATTTTTTTTAAATGGTTAGCAAAAATCTAGGAAAATCCAAAGCAAAATTGGAAATACATATATTTTGATTTAATAAAATGTGTGCTGTTTAATTTTCCTTTTATGGACTTTTCTTCTTGGCATAAAATTTTTGTGTTATTCCACTTTATTTCGTGATTCAGAAAATTATCTATATCTCCTTTCCTTAGATAGTTTTTGTGTTCATTGAGGCGAACTTCAAGGAATCTTCCTTATTCCACAATGTAGACTTTGCCACAATAACATGGTATACTATGTACACAATTTTATGTTTTTTGATCTAAATTGATTGGTTTTGTTTAGGATAAAAGTGATCTAATTATATAATTCGTTTGAAAAATTGTTCTAATATTAAAAGCATTACCAATTTTTTTAATTTTTTAGATGTACCTACCTTTTATATTGGAAGTTTTGTCGTTTTTAAATTTTGTGTATGGTCAATTTGGTAATCCAATCTCTGAGGTGTTTCAATTTTATTGAAAGTTGAATTAATTAATTTTTTAGGATACCCATTATTCATTAAAATTGTTTTTATGCACGATCGGGTGGTAAAGTACAGATTATTATATATATTTAGCGGGCGTAAAGTGCCACTTTAGCGCCCGTGGACTACTTTACCGCCCGCCGGGCGGTAACGTGTAAATGGCGGGCTGTAAAGTAATTTTTTTATCTTAAATATAAAAATACTTGCAATCATCTAAACTGACAATGAGTCTAAATAAAAATGGCCACCACCTATTTTGACTCTGTTGCTAGGGTAACGAGAACATAGGTACAGGGTAAATTGTTAATAATATCGGGGTTCGAGGTATAAAATTCATGCAAGTTGAAATGACATTTATATTAAATTATTCACAAAAAATAAAAATGAAAAATATCTTTTATAAGTTTTATTATTAAAACAATTGTGCAATTTTTTAATAAATGATTATTAAAACGGTCGTGCATAAAAGTTTGTATGTATTTCGGACGTAAAAGCGTTTATGGACCTTACGTGTTAATAGCCCGAGCCTGTTTTACGCCCTTGATACATAAATAACTATTATTGTTTCGAGCATACTACTTTAGCTCTATCATATAAACTTTTTATAATTTCCTTTTGTAACAATAATACTGTGATTGGCATTAAAATTCAAATATCTGTTAGAATATTTTTTTACGAAAAATGTTATTAATTAAATAATCGGTTTCCTTCGTAATTAATATATCAAAAAATGGTAACTTTTCATCTTTTTCAATTTCAATAGTAAATTTAATAGAAGGCACTATTATTAATATTTTCAAGAAATCTGTCTAATAAGTTAAGATTGTAAGGCCAAATGGCAAAAACATCATCTACATATCTCCACCATATTTTTGGTTTAAAATATGATGTTTCAATAAAATTCTCTTAAAAAAATTCCATATAAATATTACTTAATACTGCTGAAAGACAACTTCCCATTGCCATTCATATTTTTTGTTTATAAAAAATATTTTTATATTCAAAGTAAGTTGATATAGTTAACAATTTCATAGCGGTATCTACGCATAAATTTGTTCTTTAATTTAAATTATTATCATTTTCTAATAATTGTTTAACTATTTGTAACGTTTTATCAACAGGTATGTTTGTAAAAAGGCTTACAACATCAAAACTTACCATAAGATAATTTTTATTTATATTAATATTTGATAATTTTTTGTGTGGCAAGGGATGAAACAAGACGATTTCTGACTAAGGCGAGAGTTGAATGCCCGAACGAAGCGAGGGTTGTCATCGCCCGGTCAGAAATCGTCTTTATTTCATCCCGTGCCACACACTATATTTCTCATATCACATGCATTAAAACAGCGAGTTTTGATCTCTGTAGCCAGTCGAAGTAAGACTATTTCAGACCTTTGCAACTGTCAGTCAGAAACATTCTGACAGACTTGAAACAATGACATTTGTTTCTGCCCTAGGGGAGAAACAACGTTGTTTTTCCCCTAGGGCAGAAAAAACTGTCAGTTTCTTACTGACAGTTGCATTGGTCTGAAATTGTCTTGTTTCAACTGGCAAAACAGGGATCAAAACTAGCTGTTTCAATGGATGTGATATGAAAAAATGTTTATTGCTTTTAATGAATGAGTCAGTGTTTTTAGATAAAAAATTGATGATATTATGTAAACATTTTGATAATTTACTGAAAGGAGAATTGATTGAACGGAGTGGTATTCCTTCTTTATGTATATTAGGTAAACCATAAAAATGACGTGGTTTACTATAATATGGAGTTAGCTGTAGTTGTCTTCTTTCTAAGTCATTCAATTCGTTTTTATGTTTAAAAAGAGATTTGTATATTTTAGATTCTAAAGATTTTGTTATGTCGTTATTAATTTGGATATAAGTTGGGTCTTACAGTAAAGTCTCTAATTTCATTTCATAATCATTTGTGTTTAAGATAACTGTATCATTACCTTTATCTGATGGTAAAATTTTTATTCCATTAGATTTTTTTAAAGAAATTCATATGATGATGGATTTTGTTTTATTTTCATATCCTTCTCTATTCATTTTGCATCTAAAACTGTATTCATTTTCTTCAAGACCATTTAAAATTACCAAAAAACTAATGTAAAATAAATAAGTATTAAATAAAAACATATTAAAAATATTAGTATGGAAACTGTATTCGATCAAATTTAGTTCACAATAATTCTTAGCACCGATCAAACTAAAATTGTTACTAAACAAAATATAGTACATTATGTAACGAGTGCGGAAAGCAGGTGATTTCATCACGAGTGCGTTTGTCGCGCGAGACGAAGGCGAGCGCGATAAAAGCACGAGTGATGAGATTACCTGCGCACCGCACGAGTTGCGTATTCTATTTTTCATCACTCCGTGAGGAAAGCTCTTGAATTTGACTAAAATAAAAGGATTAGTATTAGATCTGATCCGCCTTCACCGCGAAGGCGCTGAAGGAGGGTTGGGGAAGGCGAATCCCCCCCATTAAAACAAAATTTTTTAGAGTTAAGAAATTATAACATCTTTATTAAAAAAAAAACAAAATTACATAATTAGGTATAGTTATAAATCTTTGTTAAATACGTTAAATGTAATATTTGAACAGTTGCTTAATTCTAGACATATTTTTTTTATTCAACATAAGTATATTAGATAATAATTGAGAATCAACAAAATCTTTATTTAGTAATGAAACGTTTGATTGATTATATCGTGGTGGATTTACTACCGCGTTATCAGATGCAAAACTATTACAAAATTCATCCTCAATTTCTTTTAATTCACTTTCTATCTCTTTTCTTTTTGATTGGTAAACACTTATCAACTCTGTTTCGGTTATTCATTGCTTTCAGCAAGGTCCTCCATGGTCGAAAGCAGTGCTTTCTGCACGGAGTGTTGAAAAATATCTTTTTTTACAATATTTCATTAAAAAATTATTTTTTCTACAAGCATGCGTAAAACAACACTTTCCCGCACGCATTTTAATTCAGGAAATATCTCTTTCCCGCACGCATTTTTTTTTTATTAATTAGAGATGTTTGTCCATAACCTTTTTGACAAATTATTGTATTATTATCTTTATTTTGTTGGACTACATACAAATAGTAAAAAAAAATTAAGATTATTTTACATGAAAATAGGAATTTTTAAAATGTTTGTTTTTAAAATTTTTTAAAAAAATCATAATTTATTAAATCACCCCTGTAAACCTTACTCAAAGCAATAACAAACTCACATGTTTAAGTAGGGTTGCTATAGCTACAGTCGTGTATTTATTGACACTATGAAAGATTTAATTGTCACAATCGCATCTTTTCAAATATCTAAATAATTTTCGAGGTGATTTTGCTTGTAGAAAAAATATTGATCCTAACTCTTGCGGAAATTAACTATCCCGCACTTAACTGCTTGCCAGAACTTCGCTTCGCGTCGTTCGGGCATCGGCAGTTCGCGTGCGGGAAAGTATAACTTTCCGCACTTGTTAGGATAATAACTATATCTATCAAGTTGATTATGTTTTATTTTGTCTAATTTTTCTCTCCTATTATATTTTTTACATTCTTAAAGAAGCCTCTACAAAAAATTGAAACCAAAAAATGTTTTGAAATAATAAAAGTACGAGTAAAGTGAAGTTATAAGAAAAAATATTGCAAATAAAGACATTTTTCTAAAATTATTTTTCTTCATGACAATAAATTTTGCAGATTTCAACAAATTAGTTTTATATTTATAGTTTACTTAGATTGATTTTTTAATGTTTTCGATATTAAGTACGAATTAATATTTAAAATATATTAAATGTATTTATGTAGGTAATGTTACATAAGCTCAATATCGTTTAAAGCTACTAAAAAAACTAATACAATGTATAGACGATTTGAATAAAAAAGGAGTTAATAGAAAAGATACCGACGCACTGTGGTTCCAAATGACCAATTTAGGGACAAAACCCTTGAATGGTCACAAATGACGATTAAATACATACATTTCATAGGTTCTTGGGTCGCTGAATCGATTTATGCCACTTTTAAAGCTGTCAGATTTCATTTTAAGGGTAACGGGGTAAAAAATCCATATTTAATAAAATAAAATTCTGATTTTACTTGGATCGTAATAATTTAATGTAAGAACACTTTTTGGTTGAATTATAAAAATAAATACTGTAGGAATGAACAGAATTTGAGCTAAAATTGAGTATATATTAACTATTAAAAACATTGTACTTAACAGAGGGGAGACATAAAAAAATCGCACTCCCGCTCAAGCATACCTAACTTTAAAATGATCTCAGTCAGCAATCCGGATGTTTCCGGTTTTGAAAACTTTTTGAATACCTTCAAAAATACGTCTAGATTGATTAAATATCAACCAGAAGACGTAGGTCGATGTAGCTAACATTGAAAAAGTCCAATAACTATTTCAGATATGACATGTCTCAGGAGATCATCCGATTCTGTTTTCCATTCATTTAATAGTTATTTATGATATGAGTGTTAAAAGTGAGGTTTTATTTTGTGAGTGAAAACGTTTGTGAAATGAGCGGAGCGAATTGAACAATTTCACGAACAAAATAAAATCACTTTCAACACAAATACCATACAATGTTTTTTGTACAACTTCCCTATTTTGATAATGAAACGAGCGAATTTGCAATGACAATAAACCAAACCGTGTTAAAAGTAAACTAAACCGTGTTAAAAGTAAACTTGTTTACATGGCAACGTGTTAAAAGTATTTTTAACACGCTGCTATGTAAATAATCGTTTTTAACATTGTTTGCTATCATTAAAAGTGTCACTTTTAATGACAGTTGTACAAAAAAATTTTTTTTAATTAAAATCTAGGCTTAAATTCCTTTATTTCATGATGTCCAAATAGGATATTTTCGAAAAATTTCGGCCTTGCACAAATTTGTAATTCACTACAATCACTTCGAAATAGGACGTTAACAAATGTGTTTTTGTGTTATTCCTACATGATGCCGAAAATTACTTTGTTTTAAAAGGTTAAATGAAGAATAATCAAAAAAATGGTTATGGATCCTTGCTCTAGTGGTATTTAAGTGTAAAAAAAAATCTCTAAAGCTCCGGTTGGAGCACCTTTATTTTTGGGGTTTTGTCCCTATTGGCACTACTGTGCGACGGTACGTTAGAACAGCCACCCCAATCCCATGTCTTAAACAATACTTCAAATACTTAAAAAAAAAAAAAGATTTTAACCTATTTTATATAAAATATAAAATTGCACCTGTATATTTACCTGTCAGTGAATCATTAATACAATTAAAAGCTTTCTTTTAATCAATAGAGCAGAATTGTGTAGATGAAGATTATTCTATTAATTTTTTTGTTCATAAAAATCAGTTTTACACATTTTAAAAAATAATTTTGTTTTAGAAATTTACTTTATACAATTCTCAATTTTTGGTACGAATAATATCTAAAAACATGTAAACATTTAAGCAGCCAAAATCGTACAAAACTACTAAAAACAATATAAATAATTAATTAAAAAAAATATTTTAAAAAATAGTACAGAATGCCAAATTTTAAAAAAGATTTATTCACTCTGTATATTCCCCTGGAGATTTCGTTTTATTTTTGTGTAGTTCATCTTTACTTTTAAATTTTTCATATCCAATTTATTAAGAAGCTTGTATAATTATTAAAATCAAATGCTTTCTTGTAATCAATAAACCACGTAATTGGCTTTGAGAAAAGGCAGATATAGATCCTACTTCTGATAATATTGTTTCTCCATAAAAATCAATTTTGTAGATTATAACGAATTAATTTTATTTCCTTAGTTAACAATTTTTACTATTCGTACAAGTGAAACGGTGAAATATAGTAAAGTTTAAATTTAAAATCGTTAAGAAAGCCCAAAAAGAGCTAAAATATTTTAACAAAGACACCAATAGTACCTACAACAGAAACTCCATTTAACATATCGACCTGCAGTTTTTTAACAATTTTAAACACCAATAAAATTTAGTAAATTTGAAATATACATTAAAATAAAAATTAACAAAAAATTAATAAACATATCAAATATATAATGTTAAAATATGTTTTGTACTTTTTAAAACATATATAATACATATTTCTATCTAGTATGTTATAAACTAACCCTTCACAAAAATTTTTAACATAAGAATTTTATTTCAACTTTGTAAAATTTTGAATATTTTGTAAACCCAGACTAACTAATAATCTGGTACTTGTCTAATCACCTGCCTCATCAAATAACAAATTTAATGACATTCCGGAGGCCATTCTTAACGATTTTCAAAAACCAATTAAGTACTAATTACTTCTTCGGAGTATAAAAGGCCCTAGTGCCTTAACACAATCAGTTCAGTTTTGTTTTACTAACAGCAAAATGTTCACCAAAGCCATCATCCTTTTGGTCTGTCAATTAGCTCTGGCATTTGCTTTACCTGCAGTGTCAACTGGAAGTCAAAAAGATGTTCAAAGACTTATTGATGAATTACAACGTAAAGGTCCAATAGAAGTAAGTATTTTTTATATTATTTAGTAAAAAAAAATTGTTCCCTAGAAGTTACTTTTACAAACTGTTGTAGTTAAATTTGTTGTTTTACAATTATTTATTCTTACAATTTTCCATTATTGATCATATTCACAGCCAATGATTCTTAAAAGATAAGTAACTCTCAGAAAAACTTAAAAATTTACTGACTTAAAAGTTGTGTTTCTTTCACTCAATTAGATCACAGAATTTAATTTATCAATTTCTTTTTGTTTTTTTAACTTCCCGCCAAAAAAATTAAAATTTTTTTTAAAATCGGGAAGTTATTGGTTTTACCCCGTTTTTCGAAAATCGAGTTTTCATCGGATCTCAACGTTTTGAGGTATTTGGAACCTCCCCTGATAATTTTTAAGAGGGTGTCTGTATGTCTGTATGTACGTGTGGATGTGTGTGTGTGTGTGGATGTATGTAAACCTCTTATAACTTTTGAACGGCTTGACCGATCGAAATGAAATAAAACGCGTTCCAAAGCGTTCCATCTAACGTAGACTCCCTGTAAGTTTGAGCCTATTCGAACCAGAAGATTTTGAGAAATTTCAAAATAACCGAAAAAAACAATTGGTAAAAATGATGTTTTTTGGGCATATCTTTTTGGCTATTAAATCGATCAATTCCATAACCTAATCAGCTCTCAAGCTTAAAAAAACACGTCGAATGCCGTTTTGCAAATTAAAATCGGTTGATTCGTTCGTGAGATATCGTTGTCGAAAAATTTCAAAAAAAGTGTTTTTTTTTTTAATAACTTACAGGTTTTTCTACTAATCGATTTTGCACTCCCAGTAACATTTTTAGGTCTCAAAAAACTGCGTCGAATGCCATCTTGAACATCAAAATCGAATAACGCGTTAAAAAGTTATGGCTTTTTAAACATTTCAAAAAAAGTCAAAAACATCAAAATACGTCACGTTACTATAGCTTTGCGGTTAAAACTAGCGGGAAGTTGCAAGGATGGCCTTTAAGGTCAACCTCTTTTCGAATTTTTTTTTTTGTTCACACACACCTATTTTATTTTTACTGTTTACTTTCTAATATGTTTTCTATCATATTTAAGTTATCTGAAGTAAATTCGTTGCAGCTTTAACAGATTTTCTTTATATTTAATAGGTTGTTTACTAAGGCTTGTTTTTTTATTTTTCTTCTTCTTTAATTTTCTTTGGGTCTTAAATATTGACTTAGCTTAGTATATCTATAAGGGGTTAAATAACATAAAGAAAAGTTAGGGAAAAAAGCTCTTTAAGTTGTTTGTACTGTTTTTTAACTTTTATTGGAATTTTTTCTAGTAATTATGTTGTTATTTATGTACGTTGACAATTTTTTTTTTTTAATTTTTTATACTGCCTAAGGCATTTTTAAGCATTTAAACAATGTTTTCCCGCATATTAGAAACCCACTTTCTATGTGATTCTTGTTTCCCTTCTGGTTTCTAATTTCTTTAGAATGATAATATCTTTAATTTAACTGTTTTTACCGATTTTAGTTTACTGGTTTGATTCGATCTGTTATTTATTGTTTATATTTTGAAAAAATTTGCAGAATATTTACGTATTATATTTCACAATTCCACTTTTATAAATGATAATAAATGTCACTTATTAAATATCTAATTTATAGTATATTTACAAATTCCAAATTACAAAATTGTAATTAAAACCAAGGAAATAATGAATTAATGTAGGTCAGTGTTAAAATTAGTTTTTAACCTTGCCTCTTAAGAGGTCCAATATTTGGTGTGTATTGACATTGAAATCACTGTTTTAATTAGATAGTAAACAACTCCCTTTTAAGGTTTCTGAACATATACTCCCTTTTAAAGTTTATATACACTTTTCAAGTAAAATTTTGATCAAGAAAAATGTTAAATATTAATTCTATTTTTCATCTATCTTTAAAAACAAATAATTTTTCATCATTCTTAAAAGGTAAAAACAACTCTCTCTCTCCATCTCTTATACAATAAAAATGTGGACGTTTTTGTAAATTTGATACTTTGTAATCCACTTTAATTTCCATCAAAGAAACCCAACTTTACTACCAAAAAAATGACCATTTATTTATAAAAATATATTTTTCTTGCAGAACAAACCTGATGTAGTAGTAGTACCAGCACCTCAACCACAGCCTGTTCTAGTTGATGATGAGGTCAAATTGCAGCAGTATCTTCAAGATCCAGTTTTCGTACAACAACTCAAACAATTTTTGGTTCAATTCTTAAACATGTACAACCAGATGAATGCAATGAGAGACGGAAATGTAAAAACTACTGTCGTAAGTATTTACTTTTGGTTTCATAGACAGAATATTTGGTAAAAATATTAAGAAATCGATTTTTTACAGGTCAATGAAGAAAACGTTGATGTCCACTCCTTATTGAAGAACCCATCTTTCTTCAGTTTCTTAAGTAACTTCTTTAACAACCAAGTAAGTTATTTTTAACTATTCTATTAAGTATAAAGTTTAATTAAATTTTTAATAATTAGAACCAACCCGGTGGAGTTTATGGATTCTTCTCTCAACTATTTAACCAGCGCCCTTCAACTGCCGGAACAACTACTGTTGTCAGTGAGAATGTTCGCCCTGCAGAATCACCAGTACCAGCTGAAGTTACTGTTACTCACTTGCCATCATATACTCCTGATAATATTAATGCAGTTATCAACAAACTTGAAAATGATGCTCAAGAAAAACCAGTTGAAGCACCAGTAGTAATCACTCCTGAACCAGCAGTCGTTCCTGTTAATAGATTTGGTGGTAGTGATGTAACCATCACTCGTCTTTCTCCTAGTGCTGTTGGTGATTTAATTAACTCAATAAATAACGTTAATACTCGTCCAGTAGTTGTCAACAAATACCCACCTACAGACGGTACCATAATTGAAAACTGGAACCCTACCTTTAACAATAAGGTTCCAGTTGATTTAGCAGGCCAAATCAGAAATGCTAAATACCAATACGCCACAGTCGTCAACGATGGAATTAACGGAAATTACCAACAAAAAGCCGAACTTAGAAACAATGGTGTTGTTATTGGTAAATACTCATATGACGATGGTTTCTTCTTTAGAACAGTCGAATATCAAGCTGATGCCGGCGGTTATAGAGTTACCAAGTAAGTATAGCATCTATATATATTATTATCAAAGAGTTGTTTTTAGGAATTAATGGTAGTAAATTTTAACTTTTAATATTCATTGCTATTGCAATGTTTCATTTTTATATTTCTCTTTCTCTCTTTTGATACAACTTGGTCACAAAAATCATTCTATTCAGAAATATGTTTATTTTATAAAAACTCACTTTCCTTTAAGAAAATTCTTATCTAAATTTCTGGAACAAGCAGAATATTTAATTTTAACATTTGTATATACTTCTAGTTCTTCGTTTTTATTCTTTACCTATTAATTCAGATCCGGTGCTTGTATGTATTAACTTTTTTTTTGTTTTTCAGGGAAGAAGTTCTTCCATCACACATAAAACAACTTACTGGTGAAGCTCAAGTCCAAACTTTGATGGACAACAACCTCGTAAGTTACAAAATTTCCGCTAAGGATATACCTGCAGTCAGAAAACAACTCAGCAGTTTTAACTTTCAGTAAATCTATTGTTAACTAAATTGTTGAAGTTCATAGGCTAATTTCTAGGAAATGGCTTATGAACAGCTGTTGGAAAATAAATAAATAAATAAATCGGTAAAAAAACTATTCAATTATTTTATTTCGTAGAGTAGTCGTATCTGTTAGATAGGCAACCAGTTATTTATATTTAAGTATGGTTACATAAAACTTCTGCATACGTTCATACTTTTTAACATTATAAGTGTATACAGAATACACTTTTAATATCAAATCGAATAATTAGTGTGTTAATTAAAACTTGATGATAAAACAACATCATAGAAAAGTTAAAGAAGATCAAAATGATATACAAATAAAAATTATACAACTAATTTTCTGAATTCATAAAAATATCACGTTTAACAATTATACAGATATAAATTTGCTTCTATCTTCAGTGTATGACTATTTTTTCCATGTATATTTCAATTTATTTTCTTCCAATTTAGCCACTTCTTATTGTCTTTTGCATTCTTTTAATAAAAAAAAATTAATCCTTTATTATATAAGTACACAAATTTGCTTCTTCTTATTTTTCTATCTTCAATGCATAACTGTTTTTCCCATGTATACTTCAATTTCCATTTATTTTCTTCTATTTTTACCACTTTCTACTTTCTTTTGCATTTTTTTTAACAAAATTCATTTATTATATACGTGAATAAATTTATTTCTTCTTATTGTGTTATTTTCAGTGCATGACCATTTTTCCCATGTATACTTCAATTTCTATTTATTTGCTTCTATTTTAGCCACTTCTTACTTTCTTTTGCATTCTTAAAAAAAATCTTCCTTTATTAATTACGTACATAAATTTGCTTTTTCTATATTCAGTGCATGACTATTTTATCCATGTATCCATCAATTTAAATTTATTTTCTTATATTTTAGCCACTTATTTTCTTTTTTTGCATTCTTTTAATAAAAAATAATAATAAATCCTTTATTATATAAGTACACAAATTTGCTTCTTCTTATTCTTCCATCTTCAGTGCATGACTAGTTTTCCCATTTATACTTCAATTTCCATTTATTTTCATTTATTTTTATCACTTCCTACTTTCTTTGGCATTTTTTAACAAAAAACAATCGTTTCTCATATACGTGCATAAATGGGTAGTACCGAATTCCTAACTATGGTCAGATCATTACGATCGACCCCCAGCTGGGCTACCGATCTCAGACCCTCTCCGTTAATCCTGTGTCCGAATTCCTAACTGCATACAAATATTATTTAATTCTGAATTTAATAAATCTAAAATAGTCTATAAAATTTTAAAAACCAAATAGTGTTTTGGAAAATTTTACATTATTTTTTTACGATTCATTAATTAATTGGATTTGTAAGATAAATTGTTTGAAGTAATTTTTTTCTAAATTCGTGTGATTAATAAAATTAATGAAATTTCAAAGTTGCAAATATATATTTATTTTTGTTAATTTGATAAAATATGTACATACATGTTAAAATATATAAAAAAAGATAAAATAAATATATACATATAGGGTGTTTCATTTTTAGGCGATATTTTTTTTCCTTTGTGCTACCTGAAAATTTGATACCTTATATGAAATAAAAAATTTTACCGCTTAAGAAAACATTCTAAATGCTTTAGTGACTTAGCTCTTTCAAAAATTCGATTTTCCATAACACGAAAATGAATGCATAGCTTTTGTAGAGTAATAAAATTGCTACAAAAAAGTTTATTTGGGCAAATGGTGTTTGACCAATAGTTTTTGAATAATAAAGCTTTAAAGATAAATGTTTATAATAAGTTGCATCAAATATTTTTTCAGTTAAAATTTATAGTTCTTAAATTAGAAATTAACCTAAAATAAATACTAAGAAGTTAAAGTTAAATTCTTATTCCAGTGTTAACTTTTTAATTTAATGTATAAATAATATATTGATTATAATCAATGATTTCAAAAAAATTTAAATTTATAACTTACTAGCTGACCCGTCGGACTTCGTACCGCAAATCATTTATGTCATTCTTCAGTTTTTCGTTTTTTTTTTTTAATTTATTTTGATTTTATCGTTTTCATCATATTTTTTCGTTAGTTATCAGGTTTATACCATTTTGTTTTCGTTTTATTTTGTAGTTTATCGGTAAAATATATAAGATGCATAACAATACTTAGGTAATTTAGTAAGAATTTCTCGTTTAAATATAAGTGATATTAACTGCGCCACCTTCCGGTGGCGTCACAATACTTAAGTGAGGATTGCTCGTTTAAATGTATGTGATATTAACTGCGCCACCTTACGGTGGCGTGATATAAAGTAATCAAATAAGTAGTGGTTGCTCGTTTAATGGAAGCGCCATCTGCTAGTAACTTCCATTAATACGAATATCATATTCATCTTTCCCATTAAAAATACATCATCATACTGATTTTCATGACAATCGGTTGAACGGGGCGGAAGTCGATACTTTACAGCGCCGCCTGGTAGCAAGTTACATCAATGGGCATAGCATATAAAGTTTCTTCGTGGAAAAATATATGTACATACCAATTTTAATATTGATCGGTCAAATAGTTTCTGAGTCTATCGATTTCATACATACAAACATCCTTTTTTTATATATATAGGTAGATAAGGATTGCTCGTTTAAATATATGTGATATTAACTGCGCCACCTTACGGTGGCGTGATATAAAGTAATCAAATGAGTAGTGGTTGCTCGTTTAATGGAAGCGCCATTTGGTGGTAACTTCCATTAATACGAATATCACATTCATATTAACCATTAAAAATACAGCATCCTACTGATTTTCATGACAATCGGTTGAACAGGACAGAAGTTGCTACTCTGCAGCGCCACCTGGTGGCGAGTGGCATCAATGAGCATAGCATATTCGTTTTCTCCGTGAAAAAATACATATACATACCAATTTTCATGACAATCGGTTGAACAGGACAGAAGTTGCTACTCTGCAGCGCCACCTGGTGGCGAGTGGCATCAATGAGCATAGCATATTCGTTTTCTCCGTGAAAAAATACATATACATACCAATTTTCATGACAATCGGTTGAACAGGACAGAAGTTGCTACTCTGCAGCGCCACCTGGTGGCGAGTGGCAACAATGAGCAGTATCCTATGTCCATCTCCTGGCTCTAAGCTACCTCCCTACCAATTTTCAGCCAAATCTGTTCTGCCGTTCTTGAGTTATAAGTGGTGTAACTAACACGACTTTCTTTTATATATATATATAGATTGAAATTTGAATTTTTTTGCAGTATTTTAATAACATGACAAAAAAATTTTTGGTCAAACAGCATTTGCCCAAATAAACTTTTTTGTAGCAAATTTATTACCCTACAAAAGCTATGCATTCATTTTTTTCAAAAAAAAAAATTTTTCATTCCCAAGGATCAAGTTAAAACCAAAAAAAAATTTCCCCGTGTTATTTATATGGAAAATCAAATTTTTGAAAGAGCTAAGTCACTAAAGCACTTAAAATGTTTTCTTAAGCGGTAATTTTTTTTTATTTCATATAAGGTATCAAATAATCAGGTAGCACAAAGGAAAAAAAAATATCGCCTAAAAATGAAACCCTAATAAACACATTAATTATTTTAAATTAAAAATTATTAAATTTATACGAAATACATATAATAAGTTTGAAGTACTAGTTAGGTGAAATATTTCTTTTCTTCAATTCGATTAAGAAATCTAAAGTAGGTAGTCGCCAAAAAAATGTTGAGTTGGGAATTCGGACATAGGATTACCGAATTACTTACTAATCCCCAAATGTTATGACCATGGTTAGGAATTCGTATATCCCGGCATAAATTTGTTTCTTCTTATTCTTTTATCTTCAGTGTATGACTTTTTTTGCCATGTATACTTCAATTTCTATTTATTTTCTTTTATCTTTTGTATTTTTTTAACAAAAAACAAATAATTCTTTATTATATACGTACATATTTATTCATTTGTAGAAAATTTAAAACTATAATTCTTTTATTACGAATTAACAAACAAAATAGACATACTGGAAAATAGTTAGTCAAGGGTAATATAACAAGACCTTGATTATAGTCGGCTATTTTTGTGGTATCTAGATTTTGAGAATATTTTAGTATCAATTTGTTGAAACATAATTTGACATTAATAATCTGATTAAAGCCCGAGAGCTTTAGCTCGGTGGCTTTAATTTGCTTATTTGGTGATCTGTCGCAGCTTTTGGAATAGATTCTCCAGAGACAAATTTTCCTCAATTTTCTAAAGTAGTCGAAATCTGGGTTTCTATTCTGCTCGGTTCTCTACACAAAATGGCGAAAAGTTGGTGTCGCCTCCAAAAAAATATGTACCTCGAACTTGGCTGTCCTCACAGATATGGACTGACCTTGTATTAAAGAGGAGGTAAGTATGTATCTCTTGGCGAACGAATAATCAAATCATTAATTGTTGGTTTAACTTTAATTCTTCGTATTTAAGTAATTCGTTGGGGATGTTATGGGCTCTTTCAATTTATGAGTTTTAAGGGTGCTGCTTTTATTAGTCTGATTGCAAGTACGCTAGACTGTCTCAAAATCCACAAAGCATCCACCGTATTTGTAGGAAACTGTCCCCTACGTTCCCACTTGAGGTAAAGATGACTATATCTCATCTCATCTGACATTATAACAATTATTTAAAGCTGCATGGTCAGCTGGTTTCTCTCAGTCCGACAGAGAACTCTTTATTGGAACTGGAGGGATGAAGGCCTTACTTTATTTTGCCTATTTTTTGTTATGTCTGTTGTAAACAATCAAATTAAATTTAATTGGTAATTCATATATATATCATTTTGATGATATTACCACTTCAGTATTTCTAAAAAAAGTACTTTCGAAGTAACAACTATTTCTTAACAAATTGTATGATTTTTTATAACTTCGATAAGAGAAAACTAACTAGAAATAATAATAGATTCATAACAATAAATTTCTAGATTTTTTTATAACTTCATATATTTTATCTAGCACTGACCAGCGTTTTTTTTTTATTTGCGGTTAATATTTTATTAGAGAAAGTATCCTAAAAGTAAAATTAATCGAAAAAACTAATGTTGTTACGTTTGCATTTCAGGTCATATAAATATTTATTCATCATTAACACATTAAACTGCATATTATTAATACGTGCCCAAACATTTACCGTTACTTTTTTTGGGCCAAAACGGAACTGCGAATGCAAATTATTGAATTCTTTTATTTTAAATGTATAATTTGTTATCGTAAATTATTTTTATATTATGTAGTTCAAGTGTAAATACAGGTGAAGAATGTAAATAATGATATAATTTAAATATTTAAAAAATGTTTATTCTATAAAACAATACATTTACGGTTATATTTGTTTTTATGGTATCATGAATATTATTGGTTGACATTCTTTGTTTTAAATTACAGATAAAAATTATTAGATATTATATTATTAAATAAAATTAATATCTTGACCTTAAACTTCTTTATTCTTAATTTTATTATGACAAAGAAATGATGAAATTTTAAAAGAATTTAATAACAGTGAAAAATTATAACTAACAAAAATAAAATAATTCGTCGAAATTTTATTTTAATTATTTTTTTCACCTGTCAAAATATCACAATTTTGTAATTTCGTCCAATGAAAACGCCTAATCTTCAATGTTTTATGCTAAATCTATCCAATCATTCCGGTTTATATTGATTATTTTTTTCACCTGTCAAAATATCACAATTTTGTGATTTCGTCCAATGAAAACGCTTAATCTTCAATGTTTTATGCTAAATCTAGCCAATCATTCCGGTTTATACTGATAAAACCACTAGTGGTTTTACTAGTATTGATAAAATTATAGAACTGTCAAAAATTCAATAACAATATTGAACAATCAATTTTCTTGTTTATAAGTACCTTACTATAAATCAACATTCATTTATATTATCTAAATATTCTGAAATATATTTTGTTATTATTATTATTCTTTAAAACTAACCTGCTTCCTGGTTCTGAATGCATTTAAAACTTTTATATGCCTACAGGCAAATGTGGTCTTGTAGGTAAACTTTAAATAGATATACCTAATAATTTTTATTTTGGTAATTTTCTCTTTAATAATATAATTGTATAAATAGGTATAAAAATAAATATTTATTCAAATTATAACCTTGTTTTCACGACGCTCACGACAACTGACAACTGTCAATACTATCTAGTGTACAGGATAAGTTAATAGGTGGGGTAACGGCATTTCGTTTGTGTTAATTATGAAATATAAGTTGTTCTAGGAAATTTTTTAAATAAAGTAGTTTTTATACAGAATGGTTCAAAAAATAATCTTCTCAAATACCACTCGTCCTGTAATATTTTACTAGATAAATTTTTATTTTCCAGACTCAAACTTTTTTATTTTAGGCAAAACTACTTAAACCAACTGAATATGATAAAATCACTTGTCCTACGGACTCGTGATTTTATCACATTTCAGTTTGTTTTCGTATTTTTGCCAAATAAAAAAGTTTTCGTGGAAACTAAAAATTTATCGATAAAATTTTAAGGTCTCGTGGTATTATGATAAAAAAGGAAAATCAGAAAAATAAGGTGGTTCATTGAAGAAAGCGTTTAATTTTTTCCTCCTTTAGGCTTTTCCAAGATAAAAAATTCGAATTAAGAAATGTAGAAGAGAAAACTACATAAAAATATAACACAATGAATTTACAGGAAGCAAAAAAAGATTAAAACTAAATTAGAAATTTCAAATTTACTTTTTCAATTCCAACGACATGTGTTGAATTAGGGTTTCTGTTCTAACGTCCTATTGGTATCTTTTCTGTTGAATCCGTTTTCATTCTGTTGGAATGTTGATTTTTTGTATTTTTCCATATTTTCTTTGTTTTTTATGTGTATTTAATGTGTTCTAGGATTCTTTTCGTTTTTTATCTAAGAAGGATTATTTTTTTGATATGAATGTAGAATCTTCTGACTTACAGTTATTTGAGGTCAGTATTAAATGAAAGTTGTATTTTTTAGAGAATATTAAAAGTGAAAGAAAAATAAAAAACTAACCAGGGACGTAATCAAAATATTTTTTTTAAAAAACACAAGAATTGCTTCAGTAACTATAGAGAAAAAGTTAGTATTAATTTTTTATTTTATTCTTAATAGAGATTCACATGGGATACCTACTCTCTTAATTGCATGTTTCATAACTAAATATCATCAAATTTTAATAAGAAACTTATTGATAAGTAAACGATTATTTGAGATACCTGTCATGGGATTTTTGAAATTTTTCCTAACCAAATAAAAATATAAGATAAGGCACAAAAAAGGTGACTTAAAGTCTGATGTTTAAATTGTCGATTTGACAAAATCTCTCTCTCATTAACGCCATGTGCTTAGGGATAAAGTAAGTAAGTGTCAAATGTGACATGAGTTAAAATTATACGACCAAAAAGCGAAATGATGGCTAAACCGTCATAGCTTTATTGTTAAAGCGTATCTGCCTAGGGACAGCTTCGAATCCTGCTGAATGCGGCATTTTTCCAATTTCTCTCCTTTTATTATTTGTTAAATTTTTGTATTTTAAGAAGTTGTGCTTGTGTAGGGACGTACACTAATGATGCTAATTCAAGATTTACTGAATAATTTATGAAACAAAAATAGTATAGCATAGCACATAGCACCTCAAGTACGTATTTGTGTAAAAATCACGTTCAAACCATTGTTCACCTGCAAATACTTTGTTCTATTATTGGTTATAACAAATTAGGCATTGCAAGCTATCTATTAATTTTGTTTTAATAAATCTATAAATAGCTATTTCATCACTCCGTGCTGAAAGCTCTGCTTTCGACCATGCAGGACCGTGCGGAAAGCAATACTTCCTTCAACAGTTACGAAATGTAAAACTTCCACGCATTGAGTGTATATTCAGATATTATATTAATCTTGAAATACGGTACGCCGTGTTGTTTATATATATGTACACATATATTTGTATTTGTATTATAAGTCGCCGCGACGCTGATGTAAACTATAAGCATAGTGAGTAAATATCCCGATCTTATTTACAATGAGTGATTCTTATTCCTATCCGGATGTAATACCGGATGATATACGAGAAACAGCAAAAACTGTACAGTTAAGTTTATTGCTGAAGATGTCAAAACAACGATATAATGCTTTTAAAACATGGAGAAAAAAATCAAAAAATCCTCGTCCTTTGCGGAAGAAATGTTTACAGCATATTTTAGTGAAATGCAGTATTCACCACCAACTCTTTTTTCGCGTTACTCAGTGCCTACGGCTCAAGAGACCTAAAACTACTTTTATTATCTTCTTTCCTTTTATTTTACATAAATTCAAGAGCTTTCCTCAAAGACTTATAAAAAATAGAATACGCAACTCGTGCGGTAAGCAGGTAATCACTCATGCTTTTTTATCGCGTTCGTCTTAACGCACTCATGATGGGATCACCTGCTTTCCGCACTCGTTAACGTAATGTACTATTTCAGGTTTGTAACAAAGAAATAATTAATAATTTGAATACAGGAGGTTTTTTTCTCGTGAAATATCTGAACAAGATCCAGTTAAACACTGGAAAGGATTGTATCAATAAAACAATCTGCCCTTGTCAATTCTTTTTATAACCAATATACTGTTGCTTTATCAATAACAAAAGAATTTTGATATTTTCATTTATATAGACTTCTTTCAAATAAAGTGTCCGTAGTGAGAATAAATAAAGAAATGTATTTTAAAAAAGTTTTAAAAACAAAAACACAGTAAAGTTTTAGGAAATAAAAAAAGCAATTTTATATTAGGTAAATATATCGTATTAGGGTTACTGTTCTAACGCCCTATTGTTATCCTTTCGGCTAAATCCTTTTTTTATTCTATTCGCTAACAATTTTTATTTTTATTATTATCATTTTATTTTTGGTAGACATTTTCGGTTTTTCTACCTATCTATCTATAAAATTGTGTATGTATCGTTTCCTTTTTTTTATTTTTTTTATCGGGTAAACATTTTTTTAATTCGTAAGGATACGAGTCAACTGAAGAGATTTAAACACGATTAAATTATATAAAAGTGATTTTTAGGTAATATTAAAACCGTGTGAATAAATCTAAATCATGCAAGGCATTTCCCAATATTAAAAACAAAAGATTAATTTTTAATTTTTGTTAAAAGTTCTTAATTAATCACAAAAAATATACAAATTTTTAATATTATTTTCAATAAGCACAATTTATAAAAAGAACTTTTTATAATAGAAAGTTTTTTACTGATTTATAGGTCATATTTTAAGTGTCATCTCAACAATGCACAGCATCCTTGATATTGCAAAAATATTAAGTCATACAACGCTGTGATTGATCATAGAGAAGATTGTTTCCTTGTTAACAAAATCAAGGGTAGTTGTATCTAAAAACTTTCTAAAACGACAGTTTATTTTATTACCAGTTAAAATAATAATTACTGTTTTCACATGTAAGAACAAAAAAAGATAGATCGATACTATTACGATAACCCAACAGAATTGTCACAATCAACCGCTTCAACCGCTTATCCAAATAGGCCACCGCAAGCTTATATGAAGTCTTTTAAAATGATAACATGTATACATATTTAATTTAATAACAATTCAGTATAAATTTCGAAATATATGTATATGCCTAAACACACTTGAAACATGCATTGTCATCTAGTTCTTAGCTATCCTGAAAATTTCAGAGCTCTAGGTAGTCGGGAAATAGGTTTAAATTCGATTACAAAATTCCACGAAATGACACAGAGACAAAGAACACGGCGAAAATATAAAAACTTTCTAATAAACAGTAAGATGGCTTCATATCAATTGTTTTAGTACTTTAAGTACCCCCGATTGTTCTCAATACTATTTTCTTCAAATTTGGTATATTTCAGTACCGATTTTTATCCATGTCCAACATTTTTTTAATGGAAAATTTTTACAATGGTGACACTCATCGAAAAAAGTTAAGCTTTTAATAAACAATTATTTTTAGAAATCTTTAGAAAGTGTATAAATGACATTAAGGAGAAATTGAAAAAATGCCGCATCCAATTTCTCCTTAATGTCCTTTAAGATATACTTTCTACAAATTTCAAGTTAAGCTTTTCTTCTGTATGTAAATATTTTAAGAACAAAAGAACATTACTGTTAAATAAAAATTTGTTTTAGTTTTTAAAGTTTTTTTTTTATTTTTCAAGACCTTTTCCAGTTTTCTTATGATTCTCCCAATTTTTCATAATTTTTTTCTTTTTAACATTTTTCCAGTGTGTCGTGAGTTTTTAACATTTTTACGATTTTTTACATTTTTTATGAACTTTTAAAGAAATTTTCCAAGATTTTTTGTACTCCAATAAGTAGTTTTGTGTCGTTTTTAATCGTTCAGAGCGGTCATCAGGATGTTTCATAAGAAGCATAGCTTCAAAATAGACTAAAACACATTAACGGTATTTCTGTATAAGTGCGCAAATATAGGTTCCGTACGCATTTTATTTACGATCTGTTCCGATATGTTACGATACATCCAGTTTTTCTTAAATTTTCTTTTATCTTGGAAGTGAGTAAGTATTACCATATAACGCTTCTTTCTGTCGATCTTTCTAGGTTCACTGCGTTCGCAAACACAGTTTTAGAAAATCTAAAAGGACTTTTAAAGTGATAACAAATTTCGAATATATTTTTTTATTGCAAAACGTTTTACCAGTAGTATACTTAAGGTCAAATTATCACTGTTTCCCGTTCTTAAATTGATAGCCCTGTATAATAAATATATGAAAAAGTAAATTTTAATAACAGTGTGCGAATAACTGCATATATTTCTTTAAATGTACCACTACAACATATCGACAATAAGGTTAACACCGTAATTCGGATACGAGAAATCCGTTACTCTTTAGCAAGTGTTTTTTTCTCCTTTTTCTTTTAACATAATTCAATTAAAACTTGCTGAAATAACGGAAGATCTTAGTATTTTCCAAGACTTCAACTTAAACACATTTGAGTTTGTTCTGCAAGCAATTAGAAAATAGTTTAAAAGTGTATCATACTTGAGGTGTGTATCATAAATTAGTTTTATAGTGTATTGTTATTACTAATGCTAATATCGTTATAATAATTTCTAGAAAAAAGAATCTTAGGTAATGTTTTTATTTTGAAAATTTTATGTATATAGGTATACAATCAAAATTTAGGGTAAAATCCTTGTATATTTTATTATATTAGGCCCAAAATTTAATAGAAAACATATAAATACATTTGAAGATAGTATTTCAGTGTTTTTTTTTATGGAAAAAAATTATAAAATTATATTATTAGAAGTAATAGAACACATTTTAAGATAACAGCATAAAAAATAGTTGATTGGATTCGTGAAATCCCAAATTGCATTTGTGTATAAGAAATATGCATTTTTGAATGATGAAAATGAGTCTGACTTTGTAACTCGGGGTGTTTTGGAGGTCGCTAAACACGAATATGAGGGTCTACAGAAAACCTGGTGCTTGGAAAGGCTGTTTCTCTGAAGCATTATGAACATTTATTAAAATTCATTGCTCAAACTTGCTGAATACAAATATGAAAACGACAAGGGCCTGTGCAGTACTTAGGTCCCGGAAAGGGTGCTATTCCGTCTTATTCTAGGTTTTTATGAGAATTTTTTACATAATTAACACAAATTCGTTACTCGAGAGTTTTTGAGGTCACTGAACAGTAATATCTGGACGCTTGAAATCCTGGAAGTATCCAGTGCCGGCAGTGGAGTACTATGAAAGTTTATAAAATACTAGCTGACCCGGCCACGCGTTGCTGTGGCTAAGTTTTTTGTTATATTACATTGTAGTAATCTATTTAAGAGAAACAGTAGGAGAACATCAGTCATGGGGATCACCATGCTTGTTTACATAGATGCCATTTGTAAAAAATATGGCGACTTCCATGACAGATTTTCTACTACTGCAACCCCTTAAAATGAAGAGGGAAACGTTAAAGCTGGTATAAAAATTCACTGGATTGATATTAAGCAAAAATCAATACAAAAGAATTTTAAAATTTATTATTATTTTTATTCAAACGCCTGGAGAGATCTGGGAGAATGTGCCTTAGTGTTATAGGATAAGGAGTAGCTTACTAAAGGCACTCCCGGCCAAGTATCCTGCTGAAGGCAGAAAACTAACCAAGAGTAAGATGAAATAAACAACAGGAAACAAACAACAAATATATTAACGAATAAATAAGTAATAAGAATGAGTAATAAACATTAAGAATAGGGAGTCCAACTAAACTACATGGTGGCATGTCACAATTACTCACGAAAATACTTCAAGAGTCACAATGGCCCAGACCCTAGAGTCTGTTTTAGGGACACCCCAAAGGGTGACCCTTACAGACAACCTCATATTACAAACTCCTGGTGTCTTACCTCAACAACCTGCTTTTAAAGCCAATTCATATTCTACGTGAGAATAAAAATTAAACTATTTAAACACGTGCCGAAATCTAACGTAATGACTTTGACCTGGTAAAATGTAATACATAACAATACAATAAAATATAAACTAATAAATTAATATGTAGGGCAAAACTACCCTATCACCTATGTGACATTACAAAGTAAATAACATGTAACACTTTAACTTATGAATGAGGTAGGTAGGGCAGATAGTTTTAAATCTTTAACAATAATACTTATTATTTTAAATTATAATTACTTTTATTTTCAATTTAATTTTTTTTGGTTATCCTGTCTTTAGCTAACACAAACAGATTCGACGGTTTCCCTACACATGAACATGCAACATATAGCTGCCCAGTTTATTAAACTGTATAGTTTCAAAGCACATACCACAACTTTTTATGTTAAAACTTTTCAATAATTAAAACTGAATTTAAGTGTCATCTCAACAATGCACAGCATCCTTGATATTGCAAAAATTTTAAGCCATACAACGCTGTGATTGATCATAGAGAGGACTGTTTCCTTGTTAACAAAATCAAGGGTAGTTGTATCTAAAAACTTTCTAAAACAGTTTATTTTATTAACAAAAATTATTAATTAAAATAATAATTACTGTTTTCACATGTAAAAACAAAAAAAAACAAAAAAAAACTTCCCCCTCTGGGGTAATCGATCCCATTACGATAACCCAACCGAAATGTCATAATCAGCCGCTGATCCAAATTAGCTACCAAGACTTTACATGAAGACTTTCAAAATGATATTTAATATAATAACAATTCAATAAACAAATAATTTACAATAAAATAATATTGCGACTATAAATTAAAATGTAAGCTATCCTATCTTTCAAGTTGGATCAAACTGCACACGGTGTGCAAATTTGATTAAAATCGGTTTAGTAGTTTAGGAGTCCATTGCGGACAAACAACGTGACACGTAATTTATATATATTAAGATATGCCCTAAACTCATTATTCAGGAAGTTTTGAGGTCACTGAACACTAATAAAATAATGGAAAAAGCCTGCGCCGTACCTGATGCTGAGGAAGAGTGCTATCAATGTCATTCTCTGTAGCGAAAAAGACAAGGGTCTGTGCAGTACCTGGTGCCCAGAAAGGGTGCTATCAACGTCATCTTCTGGAGTTTTAGAAAAAAAATTCATAAATGATTAACACAAAATTTTGTTTCTCGTGGGTTGTTGAAATCGAATAAAGAAGCAACTATGATCTTTAACGTAACTGGTGTCAGAAATGAATAGCATTTTTGCAGTCGCCAAGAATTTTATTAATAATGAAAATCGCAAATGCAATTTGGGATTTTCTCATTATCACAAAGTTTGTAACGAATCTCATGAATCGAACGACTTGTCGGTCAGAAAATCGATGGTTCACTATTTTATTTTCTGAACTAATTTTAGAAGAATGGATAACGATTTATGGTTAATATTATTATTGTTGATAATATCGTCAACATGTGGGTTTACTTCAGAAAACTCTAGCAACGATGAGGAAAATTCCAGAAAAGGAAAATTTTTGTTTCCATATTACTATAGAGAACAAAATGACATCCTTTATGGTGAGTAGAATGCTTAAATATTTTTATTATATTATCTGAGCTAAGGTGTGCAGATTTTAACAAAATTGATTTCTTTGCCAACTTTAACAAATTATCCTTGGACTCTTCGTTCTTATATTTCCGTACGATTTTTTATTTGTTTGTAATATGTTTTCAGTAAACTTTTTTTAATATTATCAGTACTAATTGTTTTATCTTCCAAACTCAAAACTGGGTTTGTGTATGTATGCGAAAATTAGGGGTAACAGATACATCTGCGACATATAACACCTATTGTGTCCCCCTTTTCTTGCTATACTTCTGATGATTTCCTCAGACTTATAGCAACTCTTCTAGTCCTATCTTTCTTAGAAAGTTTAGGATATCGTTGGGTTTCAAGTTAGGCAGATCTTCGTCTTCTATTTCGTATAACCCTAGGTATTTGACCCTAGAATTACGTAATGCAATGCATTCTGAGAGTATGTGTATTGAGGTTTCATCCTCTACCTCACAGAATCTGCACTTTGCTTCATCTACCAACCCTAGTTTCTTCATGTGTCCTCTTAATCGGCAGTGTCCGGTTAATATTTTTGTTATAATACGGAGGTTAAGACAGCTGAAAGATCCCTTCTGGTTATAGTTTCCCAGGAGCGTCTTCGATTGTTTCAGTCCTTCTAGATCGTTCCAGGTAGTTAGATTTTTCATTACCCATTTTTTCCTTAGTTTTTCTAAGATTGATTCCACAGGATGGTTCTGGTCCAAGGTATGGGGTTTCAGCTTCTTCTTTTGCCAGCTTATCTGCTGTTTCGTTTCCTTCTATTCCTATGTGTCCTGGAACCAATAGAAAGGTCACAGTCTTATTTGGTCCTAGTTCAATTAAGTTGCCTAGGCATTCCCAGACCATCAACTGATTGTGTACGAGTTCAGAGCTTTGATAGCTGTTTGACTAACATGATTACAATCTTTTGTCTACGATAGTTCTTTCGATATTAAATTCTATACACCTTTCGATGGGCTTTACTTACTGTTTCTCTTAAACACCACAATCAATTTCGTTCTACGAACACGATATTCCGTTCATCGACTTGTTCTCATTTCTTAAACTTCTTGCCAAGACTTTTGTAGCTACAGAAGTAAATTTTTTGTTCCATGTTCCATCATCATCAATTATTTTAAATTTTTAGTTCATTAACTCGAAAACTTACTATCTAACTGTTTACCTTCCCTGTGGGCTACTACATTTTCAATTTTCTTCATTTGGAACACAATTTTCCTTTTCTTCAGTTGTTATAATTTTTTGACCTTCTTATAAACATGTATTCCATGGTCTTCATTAGGAAATTGCTTAAATTTCTAGTTTATTTTCTTCAAAGCATTATTGGTTATTCATATCATCTTAAAACTGTACTGTTCTTTTTCTCCAGAACTTAATCAGGAATACAAGTTTCCATAGATTTTTGATTATTTTCTTTCAAACACGATTTTACTTTTATCCATTTGCTCTCATTTCTTGAACTTCTTACCGAAGACTTTGTTCCATTGTATCTTGTAGAGAATTTTTTTTATTTAATTTACGTTCTTTCGATGGTCCTACGATTTGTAATCGAAATTTATATATCCCAATGTTTTCTTATTCGATCAATTTTTAGTTACTTTTATTCTTCAAAAGCTTATTTTTTATGCATTTGGACATCTCCAATCGTATTTTACTTGAGCTGGGATCAAATTGTAATGTTTTTCTCAACAGTAGTTAATTTGCAATTTCCTTTTTTTTCGAGTGTTTGTTATAGCACCTAACAAACTTCAAATGCAGTTTTATAAACTTTTACAAATTCAAGATGATCATCGGATATTCGTTGTATAATTCGGCTTGTACTCGTTGTATAATTCGGCTTGTACATTTACGGTATTTTTTTATGCTTTTCTAATACATGATCTTTGAAAGGCTTTCGCGGCCATTGATACATATGATCTTTACTTTGTCTTTCTTCGTCCGATTCACCATCAACAAATAGAACAGATGCTTTGTAGTTCGATGTAATACATTATTCTAAATCAAGTTCTTTAAGGAGAACTCCAATTCAGAAATTGCTTTCATCAAAAAGCGATATCTTGTATTTTTCTACTACCAAATTTATTACAAAAAATAATAAATCTAATTGCAATAAACTGGTCCCATAACCTCTTAGCAGGGCAGCAGCAAAAATGATATCAATATGAGATTAAAGAAAATATATTTTATATACCTTTAAAGGCAACTAAAAAAACTATTGTCAACACATATAATATTAACTTGACAGAAACAATAAATAACAAATTGTAGTTAATAAGATAGAACAAAATCAATAAAATAAATCTATCACATTTTTTAGTAAATCTCAAATTGGAAGACCCAAGTTTCGATTTTATAATAGTTGGTTCTGGCCCATCAGGTTCTGTACTAGCCAATCGCCTAAGTGAAATACCTGAATGGAAAATCTTATTACTAGAAGTTGGTAACGAACCAGATCATATAACTGACATACCTTATATGGGAGAATTTTTCCAATTCACAGATTACAGTTGGGGTTACACTGCTGAGCAACAAAATACTTCTTGTAATGGTAAGAAAATGTACATACCTGTAACAAAAAAAAAACATATAATACCGATAAAATTAGGAAAAATTGAATTTACACAAGGCATCTAACGTACTACAATATAATCTAAATTGCTTATTTGTCTTTGATGTGCTCAAGTAAAGGTCAAAAATTTAAAAAATGTATTTGTTCAACTCATTATAATTTTTGAATATATTATCTTTTAGGTTGTCAAGATGGTAAAGTTCACTTAGCACACGGTAGAGCTTTAGGTGGAAGTTCTATTTTGGATTACATGCTTTACATAAGAGGCCATCCAAGTGATTATGACAAGTGGCAATATTTAGGTAACCCAAGATGGTCTTATGAAAATGTTTTACCCTATTTCAAAAAATCAGAGGATTCAAACTTAAATGTAAGTGACTCTATGTACCATCAAGTGGGAGGACTTCTACCAGTTAGTGATATTCCGTATAGGTCAGAATCTGCTAACGCTTTCGTTAAAGCTGCTAAAGAAGCTGGATTTCCTGAAGTTGATTACAACGGACAACAACAAATTGGGGTAAGTAAAAACATTTTCTCTTTTGACAGATTTGGCTTTACTATCAATGTTTTAGTAGCCTCAGAGAAAGCAGTTAATGCTAGGGTGAACAAAATTTAGGTTTACACCAGGTGTGAAAATGTGAAATCGGATTTTTTTTAAACACCCATAAATATCATGATAAATATTTTATTCAAAGTATTGCATATCTTTAGTTATAGATTCTGTTCACCTGTTCGACAATTTGTGAATCCCAGGCCAGAAAATTTCTTATTCTTTCGATTTAAACTATTCTTGTATATCATCGTGAGATGTAAAGTGCAATAAGTGGTTATCGGATGCAGCCAATGGTGAATAAGCCGCATATGCTGGTATATCCCAGTCAAAACCTTCTACTGTTTATTTGACCAGTTTTGCCTTGTTTGATTGTGCATTGTCATGAAGCAAAATCACTTTGTGTTGTCTTTTACCATATTCCGGTCGTTTTTTACTCAAGCTTCTTTTAAAGTGATTATTTGTTAAAGGTTGCTTATAGTATTAAGGGTTTCGCCAGGTTTTACTGACTTATCATGGATAATTACCCAATAACTTTTACGCTTTGGATTCTGCAAATAAATCCACCTTTGAATGCACGAAACGACGAAGTAATGATTTTCTTTCGTATGTGAACAGCATTGTACAAATGGTTTTCCGGTTTTCCTACCGTCTTTCCTTGAGTTCATGTGGAATCCATATTCCTATCTTGTAAATCTTTTTCATGGCCTTCATACGTATAGCAACTTCTCGTGTCATATTTAAAAGTTATGCGAGTTGTTGAATTTTAGAGTCATCCTCATCCAACAATGATGTTTTCGAATTTTTTCTTAGGTCTTCCACATTCTTCGTTTTGGATGTCAGAATTTCCACCTCTAATTTTTTAAGCCAATTACCATCGGCATCGTAAACTTCGATGTATGTAATTCTACAGCAGTTTTCTTTAAATGATAACATAAAGTCAATGCTACCCGTAATTTCTATTTTCCAGGCACAAATTTCGACATATTTAATGCTATGACAAACTATATAGTTTTATTAAACTTGTATGTAAGGTGTTGGAAATAATCTTTGTCAGATGTCAAAACAAGAAATTGGCAACTATGGCCATCTCTTACTAAAATCCGGTTTAATATTTACACATCTGGTACATAGAACTAAAAAAGTAATAATAAACTAAATGAATCGCATTTGAATTGATAAGGAGGATAAACTTGTTAAGTCAAAAACAAGATTTTAAATCTAAGCTCAAAGATCGGTTCCTTTTACTAAACTAAATATTTTAGGTTTCATATCTACAAGCTACTCTCAAAAATGGTAAAAGAGGCAGTGCTGAAAACTCCTTCCTACGACCTATTCGTAGTCGTAACAATTTAAAAATTCTTAAAAATTCCCGTGTAATTAAAATTTTAATAAGTCAAGAGACGAAGCAAGTATACGGAATTAGATATGTACGGAATAAACAAACCCATGAAGCTTTAATCAAGAGAGAATTGATTTTAAGTGCTGGAGCCCTTAGTTCGCCACAATTACTGATGTTATCTGGAATAGGGCCAAAACGCCACTTGGAAAATTTAGGTTTGTATAGTTGTGTCATAGTTTGCTATTAAATTTAAATTAGAATGTAAAATGAATATACAAACTTAAATTTGTTTAGGAAATTCATATCAGTAATCTAAAAGTTGTACAAGACAAAACAAACTATTCTCATTAATGCATATCCACTGCTATAAAAGTTTTCTAATTATAGATATTCCATTCTTCACCGATCTTCCTGTAGGAAAGAAATTGTATGACCATGTACTGTTTCCTGGATTGAATTTTATTCTTAACCAAAGCATTGTTCCAAACCAAGAAAAGGAAACAGGCAAATTAGAAAACTACATTGATATTAAAGAAGGAAAAGGACCTTTTACTGTACCAATAGGTAAGATTAGAAATCTGTTCCTTCAGAATCTGATTATGATATATAATTTTCGATGTCTGTCCAAACAGTATCTGGCTTACTTTTATAGTATGGAATTTAACAATTTATTCCATCAAATGACAATAACACAACTTTAATAAGCGAACTATCACTGGCCGATTGGTTCTCGAGACAAACTTCAAA
This sequence comes from Altica lythri, assembly GCA_964028335.1. Taxonomy (NCBI): domain Eukaryota; kingdom Metazoa; phylum Arthropoda; class Insecta; order Coleoptera; family Chrysomelidae; genus Altica; species Altica lythri. The sequence continues at coordinate 21,186,037 of OZ034809.1, forward strand.
AACAAATCTAAAACTTACCATCAATCCTCCCTGAATACATATGCTTTTCATTTGTTCTAGAAGATTATCAAATATACTAAAAGTTTTTAGATCTCTATGAAATATTCTGACAATTCTTGATCAGTTCATGGCAGGTATAGGCCGATTGAGTTGTCAGATTGATGGCCTCGATCTTTATCACGCAATCTTTACAATATCTTTGCGCCAGTGTGTATAATCGTTTCCAGAGTGGCCGCACATCTATTGACAGTAAATTCTCTTTCTGGCCATCCTTCGACAACACTCATACCGAATATCGAGCGCATGCTACTTGAAACTGAAGAAAATAGACATTTCATTGTGCGCAAATTAGAACATGATCTTGGAACAATCTTCACAGTGAAAGCTCTATTCCGAGACACTTAAGAAAACAGCACGTCAAAGTCGGAGCTATCTCAAGTCAATGCTGATTGTTCTTTTTTTAACATTTAGTTGTTGGACATTACGAATATGATAATGCGACGTAGACACTAAAGACTATTTCAAAAACATTGACTACCAGGATTGCTTCGGAAAGTGGGACAATGTTATTCAACCAAATGGTAACGACTTGATGAAAAAAATAACGCTAGCGCAAAGATATGTAGATTGGTCGGATACTTTTCACACAGACCTCGTACATTCTGATAAAAAATAATGCAGAAGGGGATAAACAAACAATCTTAATCCTTGACTTTGTAATTTAGCTATAAACATTTAATTTTTATACAGGTGGACTTGAAGCAGTAGCTTTCGTTAATTCCAAAACAAAATCCCAATCCACAAGGCCGGATATAGAACTTTTAGCATTTGGAGGTGGTATTAGTGGAGATAAAAACTTGGTATACAGAAGAGCTTTTGACATATCACAGTCAGTTTACGATACAGTATGGAAACCTTTAGAAGATAAACCTATACTTCAAGTAATCTTTACTAAAGCTTAACTTATATTATTATGAATTTATCATTATATTTTTAAGATTTTACCAGTACTTCTACAACCAAAATCCTATGGTTACCTGAAACTAAAATCTAATAATCCATACCAATGGCCTAAATTTTACACCAACTACTTAACTGATCCAAGTAACTCAGATATAAAAGCTTTGCTGAAGGGTATCAGGGAGGCACAGAGAATCGCTAAGAGTCCAGCGCTACAAAAGTATGGTGCGAAATTGGTAGAAACTCCAATTCCAGGTAAGTACTAAATCTTCTCTAATACTCCTTTAAAGCACGGAACCAAGTGGTTTATCATATACAAAAAACTACAGATTCTTATCTCTTCTTTGTCTAACTCTTTCACTTTTCTATATGGAAGAGTACAGCTAACAAAAGACTCCTGTTGCAATTCTACTTACAGGAGAGCAACACTAAACTAGGTCACTAAATAAATTTAAAAGTCTTCGTTTTAGTTAATTTTTAGCTAACAGAAAGTGCATCTTCGTTGAACATAATAAAAAAATCGAGTTAAAGATGATCCATAGCTAAAAACTACCGAAGTAAATATGCAAAGCACATGACTTTCTCATCAAAGTTCTATATAGAACTCAGTTTTCTGTGCCAATTGGTTCCTATATGAAAAGTGGGTTCACAACTTTACTACTGAGTAACAATAATAAGTCAAACAGTGGATAGTAGCAAGAGGCTCTACAGGAAAGTGTTGTATGACAAGCTGTTTGAAAAAATTGGAGAGTCCTTTACCACCATATCACATATAAGCTTGTCCAATGAAAAAATAATGCATTTAAAATTTGAGTTAGTAGGAGATGCTCTCTATTCACCAGATTTGATTTCGTTGGTCTTTCATCTATTTCAAAAGCTTCATTTCTCACTAAAAAAAATGGAATCAAATAAAAAGGTGAGAGCATGAACACTTTTAAAACGCATCACAGGCAGGGAATCTAGTTATTGGAAAAAGTTAATTCACTAAATAAAGACTACTCTTTTTTAAATTTTTAAAATTAAACGCACTCTTTGTACAATTTAGCCGAGGATTTAACAACTAAAGATGTAGATGTCAAAGATAATAATAGTATACCTAATACTATTATGACGTTTTACAGAGTCTTTGAAAATCAAAGAACATATAGACCGTTTACTAAGAACCAACAACTACTTCCCTGGCTATATGCCACGACGGACATTGAATTACAGTTCAAAGTTAAACGGGGTTAGTATATCTGCAAGATAGAACTAACCATTTTAGTTTGCAATTCGATAGGATATCACTTGTAGACCGGTTTCGACGTATTGCGTCTCATCAGTACAAGGCAGATATCCATCCAGAAGCTCTAAGAGCAACTAGATTGGAGATATGTCTGAAATCACACCAATACATTATCTTTAGTAAAGAAAATGTTAAAAGTGCGATAATAGCGACATCTCCATAACTAATTGCAAACTGAAATTCTATTTGACAAAAAACCTCTCGGCTTTGTAGGGTTAACTACTTGATTGCAGTTTCCTGCTAATCAATTGTCATTTCAGTAAAACGTTTATCAAATAGATGTCAAAGATAATAATAGTATACCTAATACTATTATGACGTTTTACAGAGTCTTTGAAAATCAAAGAACATATAGACCGTTTACTAAGAACCAACAACTACTTCCCTGGCTATATGCCACGACGGACATTGAATTACAGTTCAAAGGGGTTCATTTCCTTCTATTCCTACGTGTCCTGGAACCCATAGGGGGGTAATAGTGTTATTCTGTCCTAGTGCATTTAATTTGCCTAGGCATTCCCAGACCATCTTTGAATTGATTGTATCTGAGTTCAGAGCTTTGATGGCTGCTTGACTATCTGACATGATTACAATCTTCTGTCTACGATAGTTTCTTTCAATGTTAAATTCTATACATCTTTCGATGGCATGAATTTCCGCTTAAAAGATGCTTGGATGCGAAGAAATCACTTGAAAATACACCATACTTTTGTTACGTACAAAAAAAAAACAATCAAACAATAGCTCTTTTTCTCCAATCTTTTATGACCTTGAATATTTTTTTAACGTCTAGACTCCACTCACTACTGTCCGCGCACTGTGTCTTTAGGAAAAGTAAACGAACGTTTTTAAATTCTTCTTTGAATCTATTCCTACGTTAATACTATATTCTTTAATATTAGGTTGTTTAAATCAAGTTTTCGACTCTGATGACTACTGGCTATGTGCTCTACGTCAGCTGTCAACCTCAGTGGGTGATCAGACTTCAACATGTAAAATGGGACCTATTGGTGATCCTGAAGCGGTGGTGGATTCAAAATTGAGAGTACATGGTCTTCACAATATTAGAGTTGTGGATGCTAGTGTGATACCCACACCAATTTCTGGTCATGTTGGAGCAGCTTCATACATGATTGGTGAAAAAGCTGCAGATATGATTAAACGAACGTGGAAAAAGAAAGATAACATCTCGAGGAGAATTGATATTCGTATAAACAATCAGGATTAATATTAGGAAACTAATAATTTTCTATTATTAAAAAAATGATTTTGAAATATTTTCAGGTTGTGATTTATGGTTTGTTTTATAGTTAGTAGGATATTTATTTAATTTATTCGTTTTTTTAATAAATTTCTTTATAATTAAATCGTGTATTATTATTTCAACACTTGTAGGTATATAAAATAGATCTTTAAGAATAAGAAAATGTAATATATTTAATTCAGTTTTACATATTGAGTCATACTTTTATTCATGATCTTGGTAAACAACAGAAAACTTTTGCGTTTACCATGTACTTGATCACATATTTTTTTTAATTACTTCCGACACAAATAATAAATAATAAGAAATGACTTGCAACCTGTCGAAAAAAGGTTGTTGATACAGTGGCAGCGTCCACCAAAAAAGTATCTGTTATAATTAAACGGAAATTTATAGAAACTATATTTGGTAATACTTTCTCAATAAATAAGCTTATAATTTTAAAAGTCCTATAATGGAAATCTTACGGTACAAGTTTTCAATATTTTTGAAAGTTTTTAGAAAGTATACAAACAAGAATATATTAAATGACATTAGGAAGAAATTGAAAAAATGTCGCATTCAGCGAGACTTGAACTCGCAACCTTCAGCTCTACGCGCTGACGCTCTAAAAACTAAGCTATAAATGCCTAGCTATCAAGTCGCTTATTGGTCATCAAATTCTACTCCTGCCACATGTCTTTAACTTATTTATTTATTTATTTATTTATTAACGGTTTTTAAAAAACCCTGATATTTAATTTCTCTTCAACAATGTCTTTTTTAAGTATAAGCCAACCCTGTCGTTCATCGCTCCCTAGCTGGAATTGGCTTACGTGACAAAAACAGCCTATACTTATTTCGACAGAACTTTCGAGGAAATATCGATTTGTTTTCTAACCAATCATGTCCCTCTTTTTAATCACGTGCTGCGTACAAGTATATTTATTATTTAATGGACACACCCGATGCAATTGGCGGTACTCGGGGTGAGGACGGTGAGGTGCTTGCCACCGAACCCAAGTCACACAGTTTGAGTTTCCCGCGTTTTTTTTTCTCTTTTCTTAACTTACGAAGTGTCTAGTTAGTTTCGTTTGTTCCGATTGAAGGTTTATCTGAAGATTTCCAGACAGTGTTATTTTTAAGAATTCCTTCAAATATGTAGTAATTATGACTGCAGATTACTCAGATTACTGTATTTCGTTACTATACTCCTATGAAAATTAAGTTGATGGTTTATTCTCAAGCTACCTGTTAATCGAGACCAGAGAATAGTCTAGATTTAACATTTATTTTTGTATCTTACCTATTACCGAGAGAATGAAGCAATCTGATCTTCATATTACCTTTGAAACACTAAGAAGCTAACGTAAGTTTTGTTTTATCTTCATACCTTTATTTCTCTGGAAAATTAAATTTTAATTGTATTTATCATACCGAATTACCTTTAGTGATTAATGTGCAGTGCCGTCTTTAAATTAATCGGGGTGTTTTTTTATTTTCTTTATCCCTTTGTATTTCTGATCTGTATATTTATTATTTACATCTTTTTTAGCTGTATTTCTTATCTATTTATTTAATATCTATAACTTGATATGTAAGTACTTTCTTAACTCGAGTTAATAAGAAAGCAAAAGGTGAATTTTAATCATTTATTTGTCTAAATTCCAACTGATTTACTTTTAGCTTAATAGAGTACACGGAGATAACAATATTAAATTCCTAGCTATTATCCTAGTGTAAAAAATATGATTTTGGAATGATCACGAAGGTGATTATTTAATATGTTTTTACTATTTTAATATAGATATCCGCCTCTAGGTTTTTGTTTTTGTTTTTTTTTATTATTTAAACAAATAATAAATATAGTTAATTTTTTAAATAGATATTTTCTTTTCCTTTCTAGAGTATGTTACTCTTCACCAACCAACTGAGTGCCATTCACAATTGTGAACCTTAAGACGAGCATTAACCATCTACCGTTAAAAAAGGTTACAGTAGACTTTCTCAAAACTTTTAAAAATTTCAAAAATTTTCAAAAATACCATGAGAGATATATCAAATAATCGTTTACTAAATTTACTCCGTTCCTTGTCTACTTAGTTTTATGTCACATTAACAAATATTTTGCGAACAGGTTGTAATCCAATGAGAGATTTTGAAAATAAGCTTATTTTAAAAGCTCGGAATTGTTGTATTTTCTCCAATGCTGTGGAATGAAATACTACAGTTGGATGTATAATTTTTTTTTAAACAGTTGTACTAAAACAGTTATTTACATATTAGGAAAGGTATTAGTATGGTAAGACTATCCGAAAATAAAAATAAAAATTGAGGAAATGATAGAATTAGAAACGAAAAGACTATCGTGGCTAAAAAACATACGACAGTAAACAGGCCAAAATTTTAAACACTTAATAAGAACACTTAAAGACAGAGACGAATTTGCAATTATTGTAGTAGCCAAGTAGGTAATACATAAAGAAGAAGACATCGTGGTTTTTGATTAGTAGTTATATTCAATTAATTATCTTATTTTAATATTATCGACTGATAGGAGGATAACAAGACAGTAATAAGGTTGAAGGTTGAAGAATGTATAGTTTGGAAGATAAATATGATAATATTTAGGAATTTGGTATGTAAGAGGACCCTGTTCACCCTGTTGTAGGACTTACGTTCTTTTCAGGGAATGGATGGAAATGTTTGAAAGGAGTTAGTATCTGTCGTCGGCCCCGCACTCACAAATTTTCCAATTTGCATTTCCCAGTGCAGTTGGATCTTCTCTTCATCAATCCATGGTGCTTGAAAGTGCCTAAACAGTCCTGCTTCTTTGGTGTAAGTGTAAGTGTTGTGTGGAAGTATGACTCACGTGGTGCAATGTGGGGTTGGGAGATTGACGCTGTGGCGTGTCTCCTCCGTCGTGGAGCCCTTCCATTTGGCAAGAACGAATGGAACCACAGAAACCTTCGCCAAGGGCCCCCTTTTTTTCTGTATCCAGTTGTGGAGTTGGGGGCACCATCTAACGGTAAGAAAGGGGGGTTTCGTCCAGCAGGGTTTCCAGGTCTTCAGAAAGGTTCCAAGTCTACTACTGATTGGAGGAGTCTAAGGTTAGGAAGGGGGATCTTCTTATTCGGAACTCTGTATTTTCTTTGGAGTCCTCCATTCCAGTGTGTATGGATGGTCATCTGGGCTACGGTGTTAATTCCCTGCAGTGTCCGGACGACATATCGATGTTAAAGCGTCTGAAAACGAGAAAGGAGAGGCAGTATTTTTGTGTTGTTGTAGACAAGGTGGCTTGGATAGAGGTAGTGTAGGTTTTTCACTTTCCGTAAGATTGCTCTCTCTGTGGTATGGATGGAATGTAGAAATCTCTGAGTATGGCACGGCCTTGTAATCGACAAGAGAAGACAGTAATAAGCACATGTTCATTTAATATGAGGCACCAACAAAGCTTTGAACGATTTTATCAGTAAAACAAATACTATAAAATCTGTATAAACGAGCGGTGTTATCGAAATGCCTCCCGTTTTTTCAGGTACCTATTTTCATAGATGAAATGCCTCCCGGGTACAATCGAAATGCCTCCGGGTCCTTAATCATTTATGGTAATATTTTGTGTGCTTAATCTTTGTATAATGACACAATGTTGCCAAATTATAATTTGAATAGGTAAATATATATCTATTTTTATTTTTCTAATTCTTATGCACTGTACATAAAATCTGTTAACAAAATATTTCAGAGTACGACATTTTTGTTTAGAAAATAAAATTGTTTACAATTAAAAACAAAGCCGAAGTACACTTAGTATTCCAATTGTTTTGATCTAACACGATTCTAATCTCTAATCTATTCCATGAATAGGGTAGTTTGCACCTACTAAATCTGGTAATTAGTTGTTTATAATAAATATCCTTTCTATAATGATGTGATTACTTAATCAGTGTACATTTTTGTTTAGAAAATAAAATTGTTTACCATTAAAAATAAAGCCGATGTACCTACACTAAGTATTCTAATTGTTTTGATCTAACACGATTCTAATCTCTAATCTATTCCATGAATAGGGTAGTTTGCACCAACTAAATCTGGTAATTAGTTGTTTATAATAAATATTCTTTCTATAATTATGTGATCACTGAATTTTTGTATAAATACTTCAAGTTTATTAGTTCTTGTCTCAGTTTTGTCGATTTAAAGCTTGTATCAGTTTGTCAATTTTAAGTTCAAATTGTGTTTAAGTGGATTAAGTTATAATATTCGAAATAATGGAATCAACGATGTGTTCGAGTCAAAAGGGCAAACCTTTAATATCAATTGATGGTTTCACATTCGGTTTTCAAAAAATGTTGGCCAAAGATACGGTAAAGCGATGGACATGTACTAAGAAAACCTGCAAAGCATTTGTGAAAACGCAGGGATGTGACAATTCGATAATTGAGTCGATATTAGATCACAATCACGAGAAGTTGTCTGCCGAAGTGTCCAATAGGAAAGCCGTAAGCAATTCGATAAAAAGAGCAGCCGTGGAAGATATCAACGAAAAACCAATGAAGCTCATATGTAAAGAACTTAAGAAGACGAATATAGAGACATTTACTACCAACGATATCTATAGGGTGAGACAGAATTTATATTACGCTAGAACAACTAATTCTTTAATTAAACTTCCTAAAAGTATATCTGAATTTCATATTGCTATCGATTCAACTTCGATTATTACAAATAGGAACGAAAATTTTATAATTAAAAATGACAAAGATAATCACATTGTTATATTATCCTGTTCTTCAAATCTTTCTTTTCTTTCGACTGTTTCCAATTGGTATGTCGACGGAACTTTTGAGTACTGTCCTCGCTTTTTCACCCAATTGTTCACTATACATGGCTTAAAAAATGGACATTATATTCCTCTCGTCTTCTGTTTACTTGAAGATAAAAAGTCATCTTCTTATTATCTCGTGTTTAAATATATCATAGAAGAATGTATTAAACTCAATTGCCCTGTATCCCCTAAAGTAATAACTTCAGACTTTGAAATTTCTATACATAATGGTATCCGTAAGGCATTCCCTGAAGCAGATCTTCGTGGATGTCGTTTTCATTTGGGTCAGGCTTGGTATAGAAAGCTTCAAGCACTGGGCTTAGCTCCAGAATACCAGAAAAAAGGTGCTGACTCAAGTGAAATTACCCATTTTCTGTCATATATTTTTGGCCTATCATTCTTAGATCCTGAAGAAGTTGGCGATTTTTTTGCAATAGATTTGTCCGAAATTAAACCAGTCGATGAAAGGGTCACTCAGTTTTGTGATTATCTTGTGGATAATTATATATCGGAAAATTCGAAATTTCCGCCACATCTCTGGGCTGAGCACTCTTCATCTTTAGAAAGAACCACAAACCCATGTGAAAGTTTCCATTCCAAGTATAACTCGTCTTTCTACTGCCCTCATCCAAATATAAATAATTTTATTGAGATTATTTTACAATTTCAAATAAATACCTATATTAAAATAAATTCTGTCTCGGTACCAAAAAGAATTGTTGAGGAAAGTACAGCAAAAATCAATTTTGTAAATGAAAAAATATTACAATTAAGAGAAGGTACAATAAATAAATTAGAATTTGTGAAACTAGTGTCATACAAATTTAGGAAAAATAATTTGTAAGTTTGTAAATTTCTTCTGATGATTTGTATATAAAATTGAATAGTTCAGTCTGCAGACTGAATTTTATTGTTTGAGTCGTAATTTTCTTAAAAATTGGTGTTTTTAAATTTTCTGCGATGATAATATTATGTAATTTTGTAAGTTTCTGCTGATGATTTGTTTTAATAAATGTATAAAATACTTATCATGTCTTTATGTTTTTGATCAAAATAATCAAAATATTAAAACCAAAAAATAATGGTTAATATTGAGTTATTAACGAAATTCTATAAAAGGACGAAAGTTTGGCAACGTCTCACCTTCGTACAAAGATTAGAAGCTGGTAATTTATTTAGAGCTTAGGAGGCAATTCGTATGTGACCCTTTTAGCGACAGGTAAGAAACCCTTTTTCGGGAGGCATTTCGTATCCGGCCCAGGTGAGTACATAAAATAAAACAAACCTCTAATGTAAATTTAGGATTTCTTTTATTTATTTATTTACTAATATTCTCAACGATACGCCAATGTTTATATTAAGGGCAAAGTTAGATTCGCAGAATAGAAGACAATAATCTAACACCGTATAATAGATGTAAAAGATTTAATAAAAAAATAATAAAGGTAATGGGTGGGTCTTGGTGAAGTATTTGCATAAATCTATAAATTAGATTTGTGTATGCAACAAATACTTATTACGTGTTATTGAATACGACAAGTAAAAGGTCTTTCATGGTTAGATTGTATTAGTTGACAAAGGTGTACTACCACCATAAGATTCTTAATTTAGATTTATTTAAGTGTATTATAAGGTATGTATTATATTTATTATAAATTTGGATAGCTTCGTAAATTCCTTAATATTAGTGGTGGCTTTAGGTGCAATATTTAGTTTTTTCTCACTTTTTTTGAATTTATCGCTTATACAATCCTGAAGTTTGACTTTTAATATTTTCGTTTCTTTCTATTTTAAAGTTAAAAGTTCTTTTGAACCGCCTGATATAGATTGCTATATAGGTAATGTAGAGAGCGGAAGATATGCTAAGTGCATATATTGCATATATTTGTTCATTTCAAACAATATTGTATATTTAAGCTAAACACGATTTATTTTGCATATTTTAAAAATAAAGTATAAGTGTATATATATATATATATATATATATATATATATATATATATATTGATATGGATCATCCTTCCGGAACACCCTCTCTCAATGAAGTTATCGGTCGTGGATTCCAAAATTTTTAAATTGAATGTCCTAAAAATAAAGTACAAAATTATAAATATAAAAAAATTCTTTCGCGTCTTTCTAAATCTTTCTTCTTCCGTTTTTCCACTCTTTCTCTATATCTTCCTCTTCCAACTACTTTCCAACTCCTTCTTGCTGGTGCCTTTCCATCTAAATAATACCTTTCTGCTGCTCAACTCTTTCTTTATACCTTCTTCTTTTACAATTTTCCAACTCTGACCTCTCTGTATCCTCTTATCAAATTCCAATTACCTTTTTATTTATTTATTTTTTTATTTATAAACTCTTCTTATTTTAATTTAAATTTCAATATTTAATTTTTTACAATTTTATTTCATCTGACATTTTTACAATTCACTTCTTGACAATCTAATCAATAATCATCAATATTTCAAAAACAACTTATAAACTAAACAAAAACAATCCAAACACAAAAATACTTAATCAAGACAACCAATTTACAAATAATGAATCACGTTCTAACATTTCATTGAAACAACGTGCACCCATGAAGAAAAATCCATATCAATATATATATATATATATATATATATATATATATATATATATATATAAATTTAAAATTTTCCTCTCTTAATTTGAATTTTATAACTTGGGATAAACAAGCTTATTATCTATCTGGAATTACCCATTACTACCTGAATTTAATAATGATGGTTTTTTCAAGAAAAAGATTATTTCATTAGAGTAGCAAGTCGTACAGGTTTTTAAGGGTCTAATTTCCCGGAAATACAGTAATTAAAATTAGAATTACATTAAAAAATGTATTACAAAAAAATAAGGGGTTCCGATTGTATATGTTGTACGTATTTTTGAAAGCAACTTTTCTGAAGATCTTACGACTTGGTAAACAAGAGGAATTTAAAAAAATCGGAAAAATCGAGAAATAAACTGGGAAATCGTGACACATTTGAAAATTCACGAAAAACTAGAAAACATTGAAAGTAGTAAAAAAATCATAAATAATTAGATTAAAATCTTTAAAAAATGAGAAAACCGTGAGAAATAGAAGAAAGATCGGAAAAAAAATAAAAAATCGTGACACATTTTGAAATTCAAGAAAAAGTAGGAAAACATTCAAAGTAGTGAAAAAATCATAAATAATTAGAAAAATGGTAAAAAATATGGAAAAATCCTGAGAAATAGGAGGAAATTTAAAAAAAAAATTTTAAATCGAGAAATAAACTGTGACACATTTAAAAATTCACGAAAAATAGAGAAACATTAAAAGTAGTAAAAAAAATCATGAATAATTAACAAAAATCGGAAAAAATGGAAAAATCGTGAGAAATAGGGGTAAATTAAAAAAAAAAATTGAAAAATCAAGAAAAATAGAAGAAAACTAGAAAACCACTAAAAGTAGTGAAAAAATCAAAAATGATTATAAAAATCGTAAAAAATCGAAAAATCATGGGAAAAGAGGAAATTTAAAAAAAATCGGAAAAAATCGAGAAATAAACTGGTAAATCGTGACACATTTGAAAATTCACGAAAAACTAGAAAAAATAATTAAATTAGTGAAAAAATCATCAATGATAAGAAAAATCGTAAAAAAAAGGGAAAAACGTGAGAAATAGAAGGAAATTTTAAAAAATCTGAAAGATCGAGAAAAAACTGTAAAATCGTGACAAATTTGAAAATTACCGAAAAACATTCATATTAGTGAAAAAATCATGAATAATCAGAAAATTGGTAAAAAAAATGGAAAAATCGTGAAAAATAGGAGGAAATTTGAAAAAATCGAGAATTAAACTATGAAATCCTGACACATTTGAAAATTCACGAAAAATTAGAAAAACATCAAAAGCAGTGAAAAAATCATGAGTAATTAGAAAAATCGTAAAAAAAAATGGCCCTTGGAAAGCCAGGCGCATCAGTAGATTTATATTAATTGAATAAGTATATTAAAAGTATACGTTTTAGAAAAAAATGTTTTAAATAAAAGTTGTAGGTATTTTCAAGACAAACAAAAAAGTCCGTTAACATTTTTTTGTACAGGGTGAAGTAAAAAAGTTACGATTTTTTTTTTCATTTTGATTTGATGTCACGCCCAAACGGCCGTACCGATTTGGCCCATTAACGAGCTCAACCGAGATTTTGGGACGATTGATTTTTGTACCAAATTTCATTTCGATCCGTTAAGAAATGCGACCGCTAGTGAAATTTTTCCGAAGTCGTGACCTGCGAACCAGCTGAATAGTAGATATAAATCTACTAAAAATGGAAAAAGGTGGAAAAATTGTGAAAATTTTGAAAAAATTGTGTAAAAACTAGGCAAACTTGAAAGAAAAAAAACCTCTATAGGCACGTTAGACGATTTTGGGTAGGAAAAAAATTTTACGGCTTCGATGTCTATATCACGTTGTCTATAACCATCTGATTGAATTTACGTATGTCGAATACTTCTTAGATCACCAAAATTTTGAGTTTGATATTTCAAAATACATTTTTGAATTTTCACTTTTCACTGCAGTCCTAATGACTGTATCCGATTTCTTTTATTTATTTAATAACAAATAGTTATTTGTGTTTGAAATAAAATAAACTGTTTTTATTTTACTGAATATATTAAAATCTTGCAATGGTATGATAAAGCATTAAAGGTGTTACAAAAGGAAAGTAAATTATGAACAAACAATTCAAATGTTAACTTGTAATTTCTTTCAAGGTTAATAAATACATGTAAATTTTTTATTCTACATTGTCTTTATTAAGAACCAGCGTTACTATTAATATTGCAATTATAAGGTTATATAAAAATAAAATACATTTTTAATAACTCGTTTAATATTCTGTAGGTCAAATATGACTTATTTATCTATTTATGTAACTACTAATTAATATAATAATAATAAAAAATTAATGGATTATAAATGTCAACAACACAATAGGAAAATGAAACTTATTTAATTACAAATTAATAAAATGAAAAAATAACTAATGATGTAGGAAGAACAAGAAGTAAAAATATGAAAAAATAGGAAAAAACATTATTCGTTATCACAGTAAAAAAGATGGAAAGAACACAAAAAGCGGATATATTTTTTTCATATCACATGCATTGAAACAGCTTGTTTTGATCCCTGTTTTGTCAGTCGAAACAAGATAATTTCAGACCAATGCAACTGTCAGTCAGAAACTGACAGTTTTTTCTGCCCTAGGGGAGAAACAACGTTATTTCTGCCCAGCACATTCATTTATTTATTATTTATGTCTTTATTTCAAGTCTGTCAGAATCGCATTTGTAATAAACAAAAGCGAATAAAAACATAATCGTCTGACAGCTGTCGTCAAATCGTTGTCAAGATATTACTACGCTATTTGTCTGAAATAGTCTTTCTTCAACTGGCTACAGAGATCAAAACTCGCTGTTTCAATACATGTGATATGAAAAATATAGTGTGTGGCACGGGATGAAACAAAGACGATTTCTGAACGGGCAAAGACAGTCAACTCTCGCCCTAGTCAGAAATCGTCTTGTTTCACCCCTTGCCACACAATATACTATTACCTATCTAAAAATTATTTAAAATTTTGAACTTCAGACAATGTTTAAAATAATCACAATGTATAAAAAGAACTTTTTATAGTAGAAAGTTTTTTTTACTGATTTATAGGCCACATTACATGCATTGTCATCCAGTTCTTAGCTATGCTGAAAATTTCAGAGTTCTAGGTGGTCGGGAAATAGGTTTAAATTCGATTACAAAATTCCACCCGGAATGACAAAAAGAAAGACAAAGAACACGACTAAAATAAAAAAACTTTTTATTTTCCATATAAAATTTAGAATTTCTTAAAATTGCGTCAAAATCTCTATGTATATGTCTAAGCACACTTGAAACATGCATTTTTATCCAGTTCGTAGCTATCCTAAAAATTTCAGAGCTCTAGGTGCTCCATCCTGTGAAATATTTACTACTTCTGGTCATTTTCTGCTACTGGTTCTGAACTGAATATAATAATTATTTATTAAAGATGAGAACTTCTAGGTTTAACAGATTTAATACCTCCAGAAGATATTCTGTATGTCTTCCGCGGCTATTACAATTTATTACGACCATTGGTAACTCTTTTTCTAACATTCCCTTGTACTCTATTAATTAAGTTTTAGGGTGCCTTATACTATTTATTACCTATGGTGGTTAACAATTTTTGCTAAACTTTTTATCACTGCTTACATTTCTAGTAACGTTGATTGACTTTCTTAACTACTTTAAATCAATTGATAAAACTTATCCTCGAAGATAAGAACTGGATCCTGTGTAATAGTTGCACTTTTTTATCACTTCAATATTTACTGTCTCTAGTCTTTTTCTACTACTCCATCTAGACATTGTTTCCACCACTAACGTTTTTAATGACATATTCGGATGATTCATTATGACTATTCATTTACACTATCTACGAAGAAGATTCCTTTTACAAGATCTAGCAGAATACCATAATTACCGAAGTACGAACTAGATTATTTCCTTAACTACCATTTCTTACATGTCTTGTACGTCTTAAGTAGTTTAGTGAGTATTTTGTTTCCTTGACAATGTCAGCTAACCTTTACAAGAAGAGAACTGGAACTTAATGAATCTTTCAATATTTACTACCTCTACATTATCAACCATTTCTTGTAGGTCTATAATAGTCCACTAACGGAATTTTTAGCTGAATTCCTGCCATTTTCTAAGACAGCATAATCACCGAAGATATAAACTAGATGTTACAACCTTATTGAACCCTTAAATATTTGCTACCTCTTCGTTATGTTGGCAAATCATCTACTAAATCTTTGGATACTGTGTTTTTACATAATTAAACACAACAAATTTATTATTGACTAGCTGTACTCGCGAAGTTGTTTGCGTGGCGTGCTGATTTCTCCCCCACCCCCTTTAACGGGGTGGGGGGAGAAATTTTTATACACCAAATGTTAAGTTGAAAGAAGACAAATACCTACATCTGTAAAAACCGCATTCGAATCGGATAAGTAGTTTTCATGTAATGCGCGCACAAACATACAGACATTCAAAAAAAATCTAACCACATTTTTGGGTTCTATATGAATATAGTAACACCCCCCGCTAATGATTTTTTAAATATCTTTAATGTACAAAATTTTCATTTCTATAGGTTTATTATATGTATAGACTAACCAATTTTAAATTTCCTTTTTCTTATAGACAAAAACAATGTTGCTGAAACTGACGACTTTACTTGGATTTACAATAATCTGCTCTCACTGCACCCCTGTAGATGACTACGTAGGAAGCTTTGTAAAAGGCATAGAGGAACTACAAAAAATTGTAAAAACATACAAATATGAAGAAGAAAATTATATACCGGAACATTACAATGTAACTGGTAAGTCGAATAAGACAAAAAAATTTACTTCAATAACAATGTTTTTTTTAGACTCGAAAGAATATGATTTTATCATAGTTGGTTCAGGACCTTCAGGTGCTGCTTTAGCAAATAGATTAACTGAGGTTCCAGAATGGTCAGTTTTAGTATTAGAAGCTGGCTATATAGAATCTCCAGTATCTCAAATTCCTGCTATGTCAAAATATTTACAAAATACCCCATACGATTGGAGTTACACAACTACCACACAAAAGCATTCATGTTTAGGTATAATACTACTTTTTTATGCAGAAAAATGGTATCAATATACTTTTTTTTATATTCTAGGCATGGAAGATAATAAATGTTCTATCAAATCCGGAAAAGCTTGCGGAGGAACTTCATCTGTAGATGATATGTTATACACAAGAGGCAACCAAATCGATTATGACAAATGGTCTGATTTGGACTTAAAAGGATGGTGCTGGAAGGATGTTTTACCTTATTTCTTGAAACTTGAAGACGCTCATATTCCAGAATTAGATAGAAAACTTCACCGTTTAGGTAGAAAATCTATCATTTATTATATATAGGTTCAGCATAATCCTGCGTAATGAACACCAAATTAGATTCCAAACCTAATCTGATTCTTGAATCAAGTATAGTTACAGTCTAATCACTAAATGATATAAAACTTTGGAAACTTTAGAGGGAAAATGGAATTGGTAGGCAATTTCCAGAAAGAGTTTAAAAATGAAAAGAAATCTCTAGTGGCATAAGAATTATAGAAAAGACCAAAACCTTCTATTTAATAGTTTACCTGTATGAAGTACTAATGTATTGTTTGGATACGTGAAGATGTTCCAAAAACCTTTATAAGTAGTATAAAAAAGATCAAGTATTGATCAATTTGTTTATTAAAAAATCATACACATTATCTATAAACTATACAATACCAATTTTCCAGGTGGACCAGTACATTTGGAACATTTCCAATACTCAACACCTCTTGGTAAGCAGGTTCTAGAAGCAGGCCATAATCTTGGCATTAAAACAGTTGATTATAATGGTAAAGAACAACTAGGACTAGGAATTCCTCAAGCAACTACAAAAGGTGGACGCAGAAATAGTGTAGCACAATCATACTTAGGGCAAGCTATTAAAAGACGTAATTTAGAAGTAAGATCAGGCGCTAGAGTTGTACAAGTTTTGATTACTCCTCATACCAACGAAGCTACTGGTGTTAAATTTGTACAAGAAGGACATTTATCAGTAGCTAAAGCAAGAAAGGAAGTCATTTTAGCTGCAGGTGCTATTAACACACCTCAATTGTTACTACTTTCTGGTAAGTAAAAATTAAAAAACAGATATATATGTATATTAACTTTAATTATGTTTAGGAATTGGACCAAAAGAAGACTTAGAGGAACTTAAAATTGAATGCATAAAAAATTTGAATGTAGGACGTAACCTTAAAGACCAAGTCAGTTTTGTTGGACTCAATTTCTTCTTTAATGAAAGCTCTAAACCGCAACCCACAGAAGAAATGGTTAAAGAGTTACTAAAATCTGGAACAGGACCACTTTCAACTCCTGGAATTGAAGCTGTTGGATTTTTAAAGACAGAAGCTTCAAAAGAAAAATTAAATCAACCTGATGTAGAAATATTGGTTAAAAAAGATCTACATGGTACTGGTAAGTTATATCTACTATAACAAGCATTAATTGTAGTTAATCATATTTTTATAACAGCTGAACAAACTGGAAACGCCCTCAGAGTCAAGAAAGATATTCACGAAACTTTGTTACCAAAAGAGCACGATTTCTTCAATATTGAGGTAACTTTACTCCATCCAAAATCAACTGGTCAATTGAAACTACATGATTCTGACCCGTTGCATCAACCTCTTATCAATCCAAACTCATTAACAGATCCTGAAGAATCAGATGTAGATACCTTGCTGGCTGGTACTAAGAAAGTGTTAAAATTGGTAGAAACAGAGCCTTTACAAAAACTAGGAATCCACTTAAGTAGCAAAAAATTAGTAGGTTGTGAACAACATAGTGAAGATGAATATTGGAAATGTGTTATCAGACATTTATCAGCTAATAAAGGGCATATCACTGGTACTGCTAGAATGGGTACTGAACACGACAAAGAAGCTGTGGTAGATGAGCATTTGAAAGTTTTGGGTGTACATAAATTACGAGTGGTTGATGCGAGTGTTATTCCAGTAACAATTTCTGGAAACTTAGTCGGACCATCGATAATGATTGGTGAGGGAGCTGCGCATTTAATAAAGGAAGACTGGAAATAAATATTTTTGGGGTGTAGGGTAGAATCGGAAATCTGGGGCACCGATCCCAGTTTTTTATGGCAAGTGGTTGCTCAGATTTCCGAATTTATTCTAATTTAATTTAAGAATAAATTGTTTTTAATAAATACATATATAATTTTAATAAGTTTTTTCTTCCACCAACAAAAATGATTTCAGAGATTTATGATTATTTTATAACTATTATTTGAAACTTTTACATCAGTTTAGTACAATTTTTATAGCCAACCAATTAAATTATTCAAAGTTAAATTGAAAATTCTATTTTTCTTTTGGTTGTTTTTTTGGAGTTTTGATCAGTAGTCCTTATCTTTGTAAGAAAAATAGCTCAAGAAATATCGGTGATACTAATTCGAAGTGGTGTCTTCTGGTCTTCAACAAACCACAGTTTTTGGTGGAAAATTGAGATTGTGTTACTAATAGAGCAATGACAGTTATGGTATTTAGGAAGTTAAATATGCACCATCAAAAGCCACTTTGTTATTGAAGCAGAAGCAACATAATTTTCCATTGCTTTAAATATGTGAAATTTTCTACCATAAAAAGATAACTTAAGGAAAAAGTTCATAAAATTCTTTTATTTAAAAAAAAACAAGCTGTGAAAGTTGGTAATTACTGATAAAGATGCTTGAACTCAAAATATTTGTAACCGATGGTTTCAAGTTCTTAAAAGTGTTGATTACGACGTAGTATAGGATCAGGTCAGGGCGAAATAAAGAATTATAGCCATTATTAGATGAAGACTACATACGTATACAAAAAATGAAAAGCAAATACCAAAAATAGTAAAAATTTTGAGTAGGCAGTATCGTAAAAAGATTCAGAAAGAAAATGGGATGCAAGGTAATTGAAGAAATGAGATATCGAGTAACCATGAGTAAAATTTTGCTTTAAAGACAATAATCGATTTGTTACTCGCTTGAAAAGTGTATCTTTTCATTGATGCGTAGACCTTCAACATCCGACATGTAATCAATATCCATGTAAAGAAGACGTTACTTACTTGGTGAGATCAAAAGAATCTATCACAACAATGATAAAATTGAGCCTAACAATGATCAAGAAAATACAATAAAAAGTGCTTTAGATGGGCTATTCTACCCCACCCGCTGGATATACCAGACTTGGCACCTTCGGATTATTTCAATCGATACATCAACGGTCATTCGATAACGCATTTCAAGTCATATAAAAAAGTAAATAATTGGCTTGATAGATGGTTAGCCTCTCTGGATCTGGAAATTTGGGAAGGGGCGATCAACTGCTCTGCCAGCACTGAGGCCACATATGGATCCTTCCGTGTGTAGGGATATCCACACCTCAGGCTGTCATCAGGCCTAGAGGTTTAAAATAGATGATGAGGCTCCCGATCTCCCTGACATCGGCTGGTGTAAGCCAGTACTGGCCCAACACGGATCTTCTGATTTCAGAAAAAGCAGAACAGTCATATATTATAGTCAATTTCACCGTTTTTGGCCGATTTGATATTAGAAACCACTGAAATAAGATTAAACTGTCATCCAAGTTACCAATGGCGGAGAGTTTTTTTTGTCTAAATAAGGTAGTAAGTTTCTGAAACTATCAGTGTGGTTTGACATCTACAAAAATATGACATTAATAATTATTAAATTCAACCCTTCAACAACGAGCCGTACATGAAGGTTACTAGGAATGTGAATTAAGTCAAGACTTCCGTATTGAATACTTTTTCTACCGGTGAAACAAGATGCAGTTACGTAAGTGTTGTATTAAAAAACAAACGTCCTCATTTAAATTTCTAACTTGCCTGTATCTGAGAGAGATGTAACTCTAAATTTACTTCGAGTATGATTTCTGCCATCGGCCAAATACCGTGAAATGGACTATATATGGTCTGCTGTTTTCTCTTCTTGTTCGCTACGCCTGCATAGCGGCGATTCAGCTAATTCCATATGGTTAGCCTCACAAAACGAACAGTGGTGCTGGACTGGAATAGAGGAATTTTCAGAAAGACGGAGAAAATATCTGACCTTTTACTAAATCAATTGCCACGTTTTTTTCTATCTCTCTTAACAAAAGGTTAAGGACTATTTAAGGAGAAACAAAAAAAATCTAACTTCAACAATTAAACAAATTGCGTAAGGTTTGTTACTCGACTGGCAAGTTATGCCCGAGCTCAGCCGTAGAGGGATGATAAATAAGTGAGCCGCGCCACCGACTTAGACGGTACAAGCCGGAAACCCCTAGATATAATAGCCACTAACAACCCTTCCACAATCCGACAAAATAAGATAAAGTGAGCTAAATAAAACAAATCAGTTTCATAAACTAGACCCTTCTTTAATATATGAATTAAATTATGTTGTAGACCCAAATACCTGTAATACAATTTAGAGCTGTTACAAAATATACACTGGCGCCTTAGTTACAAAATAAATAATAAAAGAAAAAAAGGGTGGTATAGGTGTGACCACACTTGCGAATTACAAAATTAAAATTACCATTAGTAAAAAAAAAGAAATACAAAATACAAGAAAATGAAACTTTCGCTTATCTGTTCTGGCAGAGGTGGCTTCCAATCACCATTTATAATTGTCTTACAAAACTTCAGATCGGTTTCAGACTACGGTAATTTAATGCTGCTAATACCAAAATTAGTGCCAGAAACAAAATAAGAAACTGCCGGTACCAAAGATAAATGCCGGTACCAGAAAAAAATATTACGGCACTAGGTTGCCGGTTCCAAAAACAATTCCGGTATTAAAACGCCGGTACCAAAAAACCCTAAGAAGGAATAGGGTAAAAAAACTACAACTCCGTGTTGTTCAAATAACCTGGGACATTGATTTTGCCCCAAAAGCCGTCTTTATAGTGTGCTTCTGCTAAATCGACTCAGAAAATCTCTTTACAAATCCCACAATGTGGTTTTTCCCACTGGACACGAAATAAACCAAAATATAACCAAAACGTCAATTGATTCGATGGCCCAGTCGGAAATAGAGGTTTGGTCTCAAAATCCACAATTAAATGACGTAAATAAGCTACGATTAAAAACCAGAACCACGAGGATCCTTCGATAGTCGATAATTCCTTACACCAAGGCAGGTTACTGAGAGCATGTACCCAAATTGTCATAAGGCAAATTGCGCAGAAGAGAGGCCTTTTACTATTACACTAGTTGAATTAATTACTGCGTTAACCGTAGAGAAACTTAACCACAGACCGAGTACAGGGAAAAAGAAGATGAATCGACGTAAATAAATAATTAATGTTTACTACCAAGAAATATATTTTAATGATCAAAATATTCAACACATAAATGATAATATAAATATACGAAGACATTCCAAGCTCTGACGCTAGTTAAAATTAGGTAAAAATGAGATTATGGAAAAAAAAGACAGGACCCGATTAATTTCCGAAATAATATTTAGGTAAAAATTGTAAAATTTCCTATCAGACAGCAGGTGAGTTTTATACAATTTATAATTTCAATAGCTAACAATAACAATACTAAACAAAGATACGCCAGTTACAAATGCTTCAAGTTTAGCAAAATAGTATATTGTAACACAAGTGTTACAATGACAGGTTTCGTAGTACGAGTTCAGTTTGTGAAACGAACCGCGAAGCGGTGAGTTTCGCTAAGAACGAGTACTACAAACCGTCATTGTAATTCGAGTGTTACATACTATTTTTTATAATGAACTTTTAAAAGTATAAAAAAATAAATAAAATGAGAGTTTTTCGAAATATTTATTTATGTTGGCAATCTTGACACTTTTTACACTTGTCAGTTTTAATGATTTTAAATTTGAATGTTTGTCAATTTTGTATAAAATATTCCGAATTTAGCAATAACGCTGATAATGTAGTTAATAATTTACTATAACATACTTCTTGATTTACTATCTGAACTGTTTCGTTGAAAATCAGTGCAGTGCAACCAATTGTGTAAAACAAAAAGTTACCAAAAACAGTGTTACAATGAATCTATTTCGATACAGTTTTTAGTGTCGAAATAGAAACTTTGTGAACGTGAATTATAAAAACATATTTTCAATGCATACACCTATGAGTATACCACATATTAAAGTAGAATCAATGCTTTTATCACAAAAAAATTCCGATAAATGTTACAATGTCCGTATGAGTTCTCAGTAATATTTTTTGGATTCCCTAATTGGGACAGTTTATTAAATACACAAAACAAATAAATTGATGTTTATATCTAGGAATTTTCGTTGAGTTGTTCGAATTAATTATACGTTTAAAAGCACAAATTAACATATTGTGTTCTTAGAGATATACTAACGGATGTATTTTAATAAACATATTATTACATTCAATAAAATAGACAGAAAAAATGTGATATTTTTTATATCTAATTACTATATTAGATATAAAAAATATCACATTTTGTCTGTCTATTTTATTGAATGTAATAATATGTTTATTAAAATTATTAAACGGTTATGGTTGTAAAAAGTAGATACTAACATATAATTCAATCGTGTAAAATAACTGTACTAAGTTTCCTTGATATTTATATGAAATTATCAGTTAGAAATTACTCTTACTTTTCAAATTTATTTGGGACCCATTTCACCTGAACTATAGTTATTCTTATGAACAATTAACGGAATATACATAAAGACTGAAGTCATGACAAACACACAGCATCCAATCTTTTGCCATAAACTTTTACTAAAATACTATTAATTACTTTGTTACTATTAAATTGTTGATAGAAGTCAAAATTGGAAAAGGTCGTGAAAAGCAGAAAAAATCTAAAAAAGGAAATAATGTTTGCAAAAAAATATAAAGAAATAATGTAAAAAATGGTAAGAAAAATAAGAAATATTGGAAAGGACTGAAAAAATCGGGTATAAAAATAAAAAAAATCATGATACATTGAAAAAAATCGTAAAAATGGTTAAAATCGTGAATAATAATTCAAAAAAAAAAGTGAGAAAAGGAAAAATCGTGTAAAAATTGAAAAAGGTCGTAAAAAACTAAAAACTCTACATAATAAATCACGGAAAATTTAAAAGAAAAATCATGGAAATTGGAAAAGACGAAAAACTGGACAAATCTTAAAAAAATAGGAGAAAAGAATATAACTAATTGAAACAAATTTTAAAAAATGGGAAAACAACAAAGATTGCAAAACTGGAGAAATCCTGAAAAAAGGAAAAATAATAATTGAAAAGATCGTGATGATTGTACGAATCAGAAAAAAATACTGATTAAATAATAATAAAAAATTGAAAAATATTGAAAAAAACATGATAAATTACTAAAATCGTAAAAAATTAAAATGAATCAAGAAAAACTTAAAAAACCATAAAAAAAATATGTAAATAATTGGAAAGTGTAAAAAATTGTAAAAAATAGGAATACGAAGTTGAAATATACCGAAAAATCGGAGGAAATTAAAAAAAAAGTCATGAAAAATTAAAAAATCGTGAAAATTACGAAAATCGTATAAAAATTGAAAAAGATCGTGGAAAATAATCTATTGAAGGGGAAAACCTGAATAATTGGGAAAGTTTGGGAACCAAAATAATTCTCAAAAAACAACAAATATTAATAATTGGAAAATATCGTGAAAAATTGTAATAAATAAGAAAAAATAGGAAGACAGTAAACAAATGAAAAATCATGAAAAATTGAAAACTCGTGAAAAATTGGAAAATGTAAAAACTGGAAAAAAATTATTGGAAAAATCTTGAAAAATTGTTAAAAATGGAAAGTAACTGAAGAAAGGTTAAAAAATTACAAACAATCTGAAAAATTATAAAAAAATTATTTAACTATAATGAAAACTGAAAATAATCAAAAAAAAACTCATATAGCTAATTGTTACCTATAGAGAGTAGAAGCGTAGCTACTGTCGGCAGTCCTACGACTGTTAAGTAAGTTCTTTTTTGTTGTTTTATATTTTTAGCAATACGATCTTTTCTTCAGGACGAGATTGCATGAAGATAAACAATTAAAAAAAAACTGACACTAACCACAACATTAATAAAACAGTATTCAAACTTGACTATCTTGTCTTACAAAGGAACAAAAATAAACACATAAAATGAAGGTTATTAACTATCTCCAATTCCTTGAAAGTAGGGAATCAATTTTATAAATAACTTTACCAAGAAATGTGGAGAAAAAAAGATGAAGGGATTCTCCATTTAAAATTAGCTTAATTAAATAAAACACGCATATAACAATAACACTCAATTTAGTGAGATCATTTTAATTATAAAATAATAAATTTACATTTGTAATTAGTTAGCAGAAACCATTCAATTAAATTCGGGTAGAGGATTTTTCGACATTTTGTTATTTTGGAACAATACAAACAACAAATTTGTCAAAGAAAATATTCACTAAAGTTATATTTTTTCGTCTTAATTTTTTTTAATAAAATGCTTTGTTCGTAACTTTTTACTTAGATTTCTGCATCTCAACCACCAAAGTACATACGGCTGAATGGGATTTAGTTTTTAAAAAAGCAATTAGTCTTTTAGTTACAGTTATGTAGAATGAATATTTTAAAAATTATCAGGTATGTTTACTAATTTTTTTTTTTTTTAGAAACAGGTCCACTCCTCCCCTCTAAAAGATATTCAGTCAGTGAACTCTTAGACTTCTTTGTGAAGAGTTACACGTAAATCCCTTGCCGCTATACCAAAACTAACAGTTCTTACACCGATAGAAATTGTTTAATGTAATTACCACTTTATTTAAAAAAGAGGAAGATAGAAGAGTAGCATATTTAAAGTACAATCTAATTCAAACCTATTCAAATTTATTACAAAGTATTAAAGTTATGTATATGTTACTGTAAATTTGATTAATTGAAAAATTATTAATAATTGTAGACTATTACTAATAATTACCGAAAGTCGTGATAAATCTGAGAAATTATTTAAATTTGTCGGTGATTATTAATAATTTAACCTTAGTACCGATAAATGTAATAAATTTGTAAACAAAAATAATGACTACTTTTTCTTGACCTAGAAACAGAGATGCTTGAGTTGGCTTCGTATTTTATTTAAAATGCACGCACGTTATTTGTGGCTACTTACATAAAAAAATTGTCGTTTTTGAGTGCTATTAAAATGGAGGATCTACGTACTATGAAAACCAGATTTAACGAATGATATCTTGAAATAAAATCGGAGAAAGGAAAAATTACCAATTGTTTACACGAGACAAACAATAAAGAGAAAACAGAGCAGAAAATGCCCGAGAATTATCAATGCTTGTCAGGGTACAAAGTAGTCAATATAGGAAACATAAAAAAATTAATTGTTCCAATGAAAGACTTATTTACTATACCTATTTAAAGAAAAATATTGAAAGTATTCATGAAAAACTTATTTCTATTGGACATGGTGGACGTACTATAAGATTAAAGACATTAAAGATAAATATAACAATATTACACTTGAACTAATAACTATTTATTTAGACTTGTAGCAACCCAGTCAAAAGGAAATGAACATTAAAAGGAAATGATTGGTAGTAAGGACCCTTTAAGAGTATTTTATGTAACAACTTTTTCGTCTTCTGTAAGTTGTTATGCTTTATTTTCCGTTTCTAAATGACACTTTTAAGTGACAATATTATATCCTTTAACATTGAAGTAATCACGATCAACTAGACCTAAAATTACAATTCTAAATCACCAAAAAATATTTTTTCGCAGTGTATTCGCACTTTACTTAAAAATAGGAAAAATACTCGGAAAAACCCAATCTTCTGCTCTCAGACAAAACTATATATATTCAATAAACCATGATACTAAAACCAGTCCGCGTTGTGTTGACCGGTCAAGATTCAAGATGATGTTAAGGTCAAGTTCTTTAGCAATTTTCGCAATATGTATTTATGGAGTTTACACCGAATTCTCCCCATTTGATATGGTGGATGAATATGTTAAACAATTTAAAGTAGGTATGGATTCCATTTACAAATTATCAGATACTTATTCTCATGAAGAAAGGAATTATGAGAAGGAGAAATACAATACAACATTGGCCATGGGGGGTAAGTAGTTAATTTTTTATTATTTTTTCTAATAATTTTTGTTAGGTAATAAAACTGTTTATATTACTTTTATTTTAAATTTTTATTTAAAATCCAGATAGCCGGTAACCGGCATTTTAGATTAACATTATAAGAGTCAAATCTATCAAGTAGTAAATTTTATTGTGCTTTCTACAGGTATATGTTGTAAATAAACAAAAACATATAAATATGAGTTGAATTTAACGACCGTTCGGCGATTTGATGACTAAGAACCTATAGCTTAGTTGTTAAAGCGTTAGCGCGTAGAGCTGAAGGTTGCGATTTCGAGTCTCGCTGGGTGCGACATTTTTTCAATTGAGTAAGTGTCACATGTGGCATAAGTTGAATTTAACGACCGTTCGGCGATTTGATGGCTAAGCACCTATAGCTTAGTTGTTAGAGTTCGAGTGTCGCTGGGTGCGACATTTTTTCAATTTCTCCTTAATGTCCTTTAATATATTCTTGTTTGTATACTTTCTAAAAACTTTCAAAATTTCAAAACTTTCAAAAAAACTAGTTATTAAGTTTTCTCAGTCAAGCTTTTTTGGATTTTTCCTAATATCTCGAAAACTTTTTATGAAAGAGTTGGTTTTCCGCTAATTGAATCAACCAAACTATGTTAGTAAAGATAAAAGTATAGCGCTTTCTCGTGTAAAGATTTTTCCATATATCACATAGCTTTTTTCACTTTCATCCAAACTGAATTATTGGTTCTTTTTGCTGTAATTATTTTAAGACTTGTATTTCTTTGTATTTTTCCAATACAAAATAAATAATTCAATTTTTGATTTAGAACCCTTATAAAATTATAAATTAGAAAGTACCTTCAACTCAATTTATATAAATGGAAAATCCAAAACTAAAAATAAAGCGGCTTTTGTGAATTATGTCTGATACACATAACTTCTAGTGTTCTCCAAATAATTACATGAGATATTTTCTTTTTAGGAGCAGAAGAGTATGATTTTATCATAGTAGGAGGTGGTACAGCAGGTCTAACTTTAGCTCACAGACTATCAGAAGAACCACGATGGAAAATCCTTGTATTGGAAGCTGGTGGTATCGAAACTCTCATTACTCAAGTACCAGCTCTACATCCACAGCTGTTGACCACAGGATACACTTGGGGATACAAAACTTGTCCACAGAAATATGCTTGTTTAGGTAAGAGTTAAACGCTTTTTAACTGTACTGGGCAAGAAGATCCGAAGAATATACGAGGTCTGTCGCAAAGTAAACCGGGCAAACATTGTTTTTTTTTTGGCAAATAGGGCAAACAGAATTTATTTAACATACCCTTTAGAGTTAATACAGCGATTTGCACGGTCCACAAGTTTTTCGAATGAGCATTTCAGCTTATTGACCAGGATGTTCTTCAAAATGGTCGTCGATACCTTTTGAATGACCTCTACGTCGGCATACCGCTCTTCCTTTATGGACAAATGTAGTCCATCGAACACAAAAAAGTCGCACGGTGCCATATCCGGAGAATATTGGGATGGGTTGACGGTTAAAATGCTATTTTTTGTCAAAAAATCGGACACAAGTGTCCATCGATGTGATGATACATTATCGTGCAACAAGCGCCAACTTCCTTCTTTGCGATATTCTGGCAGACGAGAAGAATGCGCGAAAGCAAACGCCTCATAACACCAAAAAAATACACAGCATTAACTGTTTGGCCGTTTCGGTAAATGTTTTACAAAGTTAACTTAATATTGGCTCTTTATTCGATGCACATTTTTCGACCGATGTTAAAAAGGTACTTTTACTTTTAGCACGATAAGTCGGCGTGAAGTGGTTCGATTGTCATGAAATTTTGACAGAACATCAATGAAAGATGTACCTATCGAACGCTAGCCCCAATAACAGATGGCACTACTAGTATCGGATATTTCGTAAAAGTCTTTGTTTACTTTGCAACAGACCTCGTATATTTCTTCTATATCTAATTATCAGTAAAATATTAGAAACCACTTCTTAGTGTGACAATATCTTCGAGCGTATACTCCTAGGGGTAGCCTTTCGAAACTAGTAAATACTCCCCTTCCGAATTGGATGGAGAGGAGTACTTATTAACAACGAAGCTAAAGGCCAGAGAGAAACAACATATCCTATAAGTATTATCTCTTACACATACACACCAGTCTCGCATTGGCAGCATGGAAGACTGACTTTAGGAGAATATGTTTGAGAGTCCCTACAGATTTTTCTGGTATTTGGAATTCGATATCTTTATGTATCTCCTGTTTATATCATATTAATTTCTTATGACTTGCTCTAAGAATTATTATAGTGGCGAATCACTTTCTTGGAGTTAGAAATCGAAATCTAAAGAATGAACTAACTTTTCTCTGCGTCTTTTTTAGAAGTTCTCCTACATTTTTTAGTCTCTCATGGTTTCTCAGATTGTTAAGTAGCTCTTTTAATTATATTTCTTTAAGAAGCACAGCATGCCTCAAATTCTAATAGCCCATTTTTTTTATTTAAACCAATACACTGTTCTAATTTTCTTTGGATATAATTCACTAGAAGAATTTTGATTGTATTCTTTGTGTTTAAACTTTTTATAGTTTGCTGCTATTGTAGCATATAACTGCTGATAATTCTACTGATTGCTTCCGATATCTTTTTTTTTATAGTTTTTGTCTCCTCGACACCGCTGTAACCCGGAGTCTATTGAAGGGTAAAAAAATTCTGCTTAGCTCATTTCCAGATCGTACCCTTGATAACTGTTTAGCTATTTGTTGAGCTTTTTGGTAGTGTCTTTGGCGTATTTGATTTAGCAACCTTACTTTGAGATTTTTTGCCATGTCACCATGATGATCCTTGTTTTAGTTATCTTATATTTCGTTTTCACTAGACTTCACTAAGATATGAGGATTACTTACTATCATAGTGGCGTTGGAAAAGTTTTCAAAGGACCCTTCAACTTACTCTTTGGATCCTTGAGGTGGATATTGAACTCGCTCTACTTCCCTAACCCACATTCTAAAGAGTTGGCTTAATTGCCTCTACCTTAAGAGAAGTGAATCTTTAGTAGCCTCAACTAAACTCCATAATCACTACCTTCTGAATAAAAATATTTACAAACGATTTACACTAGATTTAAGTCATACACTGATTAATAGATTTAACTTTCCACTCATATTAATAATTTTAACATTTTTAGGAATGGAAGATGGCAAGTGTTCCATCGTAAAATCGAAATGCCTTGGTGGGGACTCATCAATAAACGACATGTTATATACCAGAGGTCATCCAAGGGATTACGATATTTGGGCCGATACTGGAATGAAAAGTTGGTGCTGGGCAAATGTTCTACCATATTTCAAGAAAATCGAAAACGCTTGTATCAACCAGATGGATAGAAAATTCCGTCATTATGGTAAAGATTTATAAAATATTTTTATTAACAAAGTTATTTTAATATACATTTTTTATTACAGGTGGTCCAATTCATTTGGAGAATTTCGAACCATCAGATCCAATTTTAGCAAAGCATTTCTTAGAGGCTGGTGAACACTGCGGACTAACTAAAATCGATTACAACGGTAAAGACCATATTGGTCTGGCAATTCCTCAAGTTATTACCAAGGATGGTAAAAGATACAGTGTAGCAAAAGCCTATTTGAAACCGATTAGTGAAAGAAATAACTTGGTAATTAAACCTTACAGCCAGGTACTTGAAGTGTTAGTAAGTCACATTACAAAAGAGGCACATGGTGTTACGTACATGAAAGATGGGGAAATGCACATTGCTAAAGCTACTAAAGAAATCATTTTGACTGCTGGTTCCATTAATACACCCCAACTATTGATGTTGTCAGGTAATAATAATGCAGTCCTTTAATTTAATTATTATACATAACTAGATAATTTATTTTAGGAATTGGCCCACATAAAGAATTATCTAAATTCGGAATAACCACTATTAAAGACCTTCCTGTAGGTTTTAATTTGAAAGATCAAGTATCATTCATGGGACTTAACTTCATTTTTGACAATCATCATACCGAAAAGGATGCTCCTCATTATCCTCATCAATACGAAAAGGATTACCCTCAACATCTTCAACATGAAGAACGTCCTCCTCTACATGGAAGCGATGAGAAACACGAACATTCTTCTGTACATGAAAAAAAAATCTCTAAAAATAGAGCTGATGCCATCGATGCACATGAAATCGTACTCGATTCCCATAAACATCCTTTCCCATCATTTGATGTTCGTTTTGACGGACCTAGATTTATACCAAAATTGGGTTATCAAGATGAAGATGTAGTTGCACATAACTACTACGAAGATAGTAATAAATGTAAGTATAAACAGTAATAAATTCAGATAGTAAAAAAATAGATATTAAAATAAACAATAGTACGGTCGTAAGAAAGAGGAAAATGTTTGGTACTGATAGAACTGAGTCTCTATTAGATTGATATTTCGTCCAGAGAAAGGTATGACAATGATCAGAAGAAGGTTGACATATACAAAAATCAACACCTTAATAAAGCCACCAGCCCATAAAGCTTAGTAGAAAAAAATAGAAGTCAATTAGGAGCAACAACAACCAAGTGCTTAACACACAGTAAACAGATCACAAGATCTTATTCTGGAGCTTGCTACCAACTTTTGATCACAAGACCTTCTTCTAAGGAATTGGGATGAAAAAATCCTCTTATATAATTACAGCCTTCTGAAATTCTTGTGCGGTAGAACATCGAAATCTGAAGAGAAAAAGACATATTTCAATTGAAAAATCTACTCTGCAAACAAAACCTTCTATTAATAGTTTTATATCTTTTGTAGATCGTGATTACCAACATAACTTTATCCTAGAAGATAAACAAGACGATAAGATTGCTTGGTATCATAATCAGCATTCTGATGATGATATAATAAAATATTTGAAATACGGAAAAGGACCTTTAAGCTCAACTGGATTACAACTTGTTGGTTACATCAAAACAGATTTTTCTCGGGATAGAACTGAATATCCTGACATACAATTGCTTATAAAGAAAACTAATCCTAAAGGAGGTAAGTTGTTAATACATTAATCTGTACAAATTATTAGATTAACGTTTTAATTTGTAGGATGTTATCACTTCAAAGGTTACAATCTCAAAAAGGAACTAAAAGACATTTTTTGCAAACCATACGAAGGTCTTAATGTAGAAATAGTTTTGTTGCATCCCAAATCTAAAGGGTTCCTTATACTAAATGATCTAGACCCTTACCACCAACCTTTTATTAACCCACAGTTATTATCAGATGAAGATGAGTTTGACATCGGCACTCTTGTGGCTGGTATCAGAAAAGTATTAACAATTGCTGATAGTCCGCCGATGAAGAAATTAGGAATCAAATTGGTACACGAGAAAATTCCAGAATGTGATCAAGCTATTTTCAATGATGAATATTGGAAATGTGCTATTAAGTAAGTATGCTAATATGCTAAACAAAAAAGCCACAAGCATAGGTTACCAAAAAATCTTTACTTTTTAAATCAGTCACTGGAACATATCCATCCATCAACTCATTTCAGAATCTAAATGTCTTTATCTTCTCGGAAGCCGATTGCTGGACATTCCATTGTTTGAGTTAATTGTTGTAATAAGGGAAGTTTAAAAACCTATTGATCGTAAATGTATCTAAAAGAACCTTAGCAATAATTTTTAGCAGCTTCCTGTATTATGAAAATGTTGATATGAGCTTTATCTGGACGATGGACTCTGTACAGGTTCATCTCTTTTTTCTTTATCGCTTTTTAAAAGTACTACATTCCTTTCTGGATATTGACCTCTTTGTGTTAATATTTACATTTATGTCTATGTCCATTCTCTTTCTTTTAGTAAAATGCTGCTGTAATTCTGTATCTTAGATTTCATCTATTGATTTGTTAATTATTTCTTCTGGCATTTCGTGGTAACTCTCTATGTAGTCTGGCCTGTATATTAACATTAAAGTTCTATCAATAATATTGACTTAACACCAGGTGTTCACTTCTTTTTTCTCTTCGTTTTTCTAACGGACTACATCCTTTTCAGGATAAAGATTTCTTCGTGTTTTTCTGTTTATGTATATGTCTACTCTTTTGCTTTCATAGAAATCCTGCTTTATTCATGTGTTTCGTTCTTTGAGATGTGGATTACGTCTCGCTACATCATTGGATCTGTATATTATCATTTATCTAAAAGATAGGCTTCTTTTTTTTCTTGGTTTTCTAGCGTCATCCATCCATTTCTGGACAAAAACCTCAGTGTGCTAATTTTTATGTTTATGTCTATGTCTACTCTGTTGGTCTTACTGAAATATTTCTGGATTTCTGTATCCTCGTGATGATCTTTGGAATTGATAATCACTTCTTCTAATAATTCTTGAAATCTTTCTTTGCCATCTGGCCAGTATCATATTTTTTCAGTATTCTTGCTTCTTCTACTGTATCGAATAAAAATATTTTCTGTCTTTATTTCGGTCTTTATTTTCACATCAATATCTTTCACTTAGTGTCCTAGGACTGAATATATTAAGATTGAGTTTATTCCTAATCTACACCAAAGTAATATTGTCTAAGAACTTTATTTCTTTTAGATACCTATCGGTGGCTAGAGGACAAATCACCGGAACAGCAAGAATGGGTGTAGAAACAGATAAAGAGGCAGTAGTAGATGATAACCTTAAAGTATATGGCGTTCACAAGTTAAGAGTGGCAGATGCAAGTATTATTCCTGTTAGCATAACAGGAAATTTAATGGCTCCCGAAATTATGATCGGTGAAAAGGCAGCTGATATATTAAAAGAATGTTGGTTAGTCACTGTGTGAAATATAAATATAATATAGATTTAAGCTGACTGAATTCATTACAGAAATATTAAGTTTCGTCTATATAACAGTGCGTTTGTAAATTTGAATGATTTAACAGGTAAAAGAATTTTTTGTACTGAAAATAAATTATGAAAAATATTCTAATATTGTTTTTTATTTTTATATATAACATGTATAGATGCTATTAAGGAGTAAATCTCACGAAGTTGAAATGAATAATTATTTATAAAAACCTCACTAAAAATTTTGTTCTAAATGTCGTCCGTATTTTTGATAAAATAATACTTTCACAACTGATGTCAAGTGATCACAAGTGTTTGCAAGTGATTGCAGGTGATTACAAATGATTGTAAGTCTTTGCAGGTGATCACAAGTGTTTGAAAGTGATCACAACTATTCATGATTGTTGTAACCATGTCTCCACAAAATTTTAAAATATTTTCGTAGAGAATGTCAACTATATCTTTATTACTACCAAGATTAAAGTCACTTTCAAAAATTTCCTTGTTGATGGGAGATAGTTTACGAGGAGAGGATACTTTTTTGAATACATTGTTTAAAAAAAGGTTAAAATAGTGAACATTTGGTTAGGCATTTTCAGATATTAAAGACAGCTCTTGACAAATTTAGAAAATAGAATTACATATTACAAATATCTACCTTTCTACGTTTACATAGTAGGATCATGTAGAATGGGTCTAACAACAGATACTGGAGAATTGATGGACAACAGATGGAATAAAAAATTTAAAAATGCGATTGGTAAAAACTTCGGCAGCCATGAAATTAACATTTTTTTTTTTCGACAAATGGAATTTATATTATTCAAAATAGTACTCTTCCAAATTAATACAGCGATTTGCACGGTCCTCAAGTTTTTCGAATGAAGATATATATAGGGATCATAGAGGGATCATATTGAAAACACCACGTTTCGTAACCAGTCAATGTTTTTATCTTTCTTTGCCTCTTTAATGTCTCTCGAATATTGAATTCGAAGCATTTTTGGTCATCCGTGAGCTTTTACGGAACCACTCATGAACTCGACTACGAGATAAACAACTATTTCCATAAACTTGTTTCAACAATCGATGCGGGTCAGTAAATGTTTTACAAAGTTTAAAACTGAACTTATTTGGCTCCTTTTTCGATGCTCATTTTTCGACTGATGTTAAAAAGGTACTGTATAACTCGGCATGAAGTTATTCGATTGTCACGAAATTTTGACAGAACATCAATAAAAGATGTAACTATCGAATTCTAGCCCCAATAAGAGATGGTTCTACTAGTCCTGTTTACTTATATAAAAATATAAAACATATGTTCAAACATTAATATTTAATAGTATATGTGTAAATATAATTTATGTTATGCACGTATGAGATATTGTAGTCAGTTTCAATATGCCGCAATTATAGAGTATTAAGAATTATGAAAGGTTAACATCTTTTCAAATCGTAGTAAATATTTTAATTAATACAGTAATCATTCTAATTTATTTGAAGTAAAAAAAATTACTGAAACTACCAAAAACGAAACACAAACTCGTAATTTCTGAAAACATCTGCGCTTATCCTGGTTTACGTTTTTTACATATTCTACATTTACATTCAAGAATTGTGACCGTATGCAATCTGTTAACGTGATGCTGATAAGATAAACACAGATGAATTATAAGAACAGTGTAATTATAAAGATTAAAAAGTGTCGGTTACATGAAATAAAAAACAACAAATAAAAATAGTTACTTTCGATTAAATGAATTTTATTTTTAGAAAAATGTTAATCAATTACTATCTACTTCAACAGGTCACGGTTTGTTTTTTAATAGATGGTTTGATAAATTATACGTAAAACATCAATTATAATTAAAAGATAAAAACTTTATGATATAAATACAAGTTACATACTTAATGTACATATAATACATTTATAATTAACTGATAAATTCCAATTCTACATAAGGATAAAATAGTAAAATAAACATAAAAAAACGTGTAAAATTAGTAAAATTCCGATGGAATCGAATCTGTTATTGATATCTGGTGTATTCTAAAATGGAATAAACTACCTCGTAAACTACAGACCCACAGCTCTTTTATCTGTTATAAGCAAAACTATAAAGAAATACGTCAATCACGAGATCCTGAGCTACCTACCTTGAAACACGCAACCTTTTAAGTGACAGGCAATATGGTTTTCGCCAACAAAGGTACAACAGCCGAATTCCCTAAGCAACAATGGAATCCGTACAAAAATCTTCTGTAAGTGTGATGTGACAGAACTCCTAAACTGATGGACCGATTTTGATTAAATTTCTTATATGTGTTGCAAGTGGGAAAGGTTTAGATTCATCATTTGGTCCACTTTAATCGTATTTTTGTCTTTTTTTAGAGAAAAAAATTTATAAAATCGATTTTTATACTGTTAGCTAATTTTCACTCATATAAATTTGCCAATAAATACGCATATACGCACAAAGTCGACATTCGTACATAAATTCAAAGATTCAATTCCATTTGAAAATATAGCACAACACGCCTAAATGAATTGAATGTAATCTATTTTTATCACGACATGAAAACGAGGTCGTGACCTCAGTAATAAACTTTTTTTCGGTTAATGTTTTAATTGAAGAGTTGAGGCCTGGATACGGGAGAAGAAATTTATATGTAATGATTTGATACATTTTTAATTAGGAACAATACTATTAGTGCCTGGGCCAGAAATGAATTAGACTTCATGATTATAACTTTTTCTAAAACATATTCAATGGTGGTCCTTGTAACGAGTCTACCACGAATATTCATACCACCCTATATGAAAGTGTCGCTTTAACAATTGCACTAAATAAATAAATAAAATTTAATTGAAAATGTTAAGCTAATTTGTGTTCAATTTTGTCTTTTAGCAACGCGTGGCAGGGTTTGCTAGTCATAAAGATATTAATTATAATTATAATAATTATTTAAGTGATGAATATTCGATGCTCATTTATCAAATTTAATTAAAACTGTTCGTTAATAACTATGATGTGTTTTATTAGGCATGAAAAAGTAAAAAGTCCCATTTAAAACCGTATCAAACGCGTAAATTAACATGCTTATAAACTCTGTCGAACACACGCTAGGGCTACAAAGAACTGAGTACTTTTAGGACATTAATTAGTCAATTTTCTTAATTTGAATAACAAACTAAACTACCTATGTTCTTAAAGTAAATATCATAATAAAATCGAGAATAATATGGATCAAAAACCATTTCTGAATAAAAAAAAACTTTTCACCTTTTTTTCTAGATTTTGATTTGATTGTCAGACAAGTTTACCATGGTGTTTTACACACAATTTTTAAACCAAGTGCCAAAAATGGTAAGGGTTATAGTCACGAAAACATAAAGCTCAAAATTAACATGTTTCGGGTGTCTGACTGAACGAACGCGTCCCTTTTTTGTCGGACAAGTATATTGTTTTACAATTTTTAAAGATTATACTAAAAAGGGTAAGGGTTATAGTCACGAAACCATCAGGCTCAAAATTGACACGTTTCTGGTGTCGGACTTGGCGAACGCGTCACATTTTTTGTCGGAAGATATAGGTACCTATAGGTGTTATTCTATATAATCTCATTAAAATCAAAAATAAACGGGTTCTTATCACAAACCCTGAAGGCTTAAGAGTGACGTGTTTGAGGGGAGTGCAATTGTTTAAGCGCCGCTTTCATATAGGGTGGTATGAATATTCGTGGTAGAATCGTCACAATGAACCCCCTGAATAGGTTTTAAAAGGGTTATAATCATGAAGTCTAATTCATAGCTGGTCAAGGCATCATATGTACTATGTACCTACAGACGTGATTTTTTAAATATATTCTTTTTAAACCGAAACACTATCAAAATTCTTTTGATAAATATCTCCGTAAATAGTTATTTGCTTCTCATTATCATAAAATTTCCAACAAATTAATACCAAAAGTAAGTTTGTCATTTTCGAAGGAAAATTACAATATGATAATAAATTTTATTACATATAAGGTATAGTTAATATTAATTACTGCTACGGTACTATAATAACACTTATAAAAAAATTACTAAATAACAGGAATTTTAAATTTATATTCCAAACATTTAATAGATATCTAAACAAATCATTTTCATTCACTTTACTGTTTAATATTCGGTAGGTAAATGAAGCTTCTCGAGATTGTATATTTATAGCACTAAAAACGGTATATGCTTTTTAAAATAACAGAACCTAATAATGGTAAATGTCAACAACATAAACATGTATTCAAAAATATAATGATTATACCCAAAAAAGCTGATCAAATTCCAAGGTTATTGTCATAATAAAGCACATTAAAAAAATGTTAAAATAAATATTCAGTAACTATATCAATTACAATTAACAACAAATACATTATCATTTATTGTAAGATTTAAAAAGAGAATATTTCCGATGCCCGTCATACCTGAGCAAAACAAAAACATAACCTAACTTTTATATTATTTTGTTAGCGCTTATAACTTGAATTAAATTTATTGCAGCCTTCAAGTAGTTTACTATACAAATAAGAATATTATCTGATAATTCAGATTACTAAGAAAACAGTACAAATATTCAAATATAGGGCGAGGCAATTATATATATTACATCAGTTAATTGATAACAATAAATATATACACAAAAATTAATAAAATAAGAGTTTATCTCAATTCATTTTCTGTTATGTTGATTTTTAAAAACTAGCGTCTCAAAAAGAGTTTATCAGCATTATTTTTTGGTTAAGGAAAATTAAAATTACACTACTAACCTGATACTATTAAAGCCTCATTTGGTCCTACTGTGTGGATATTTCCCATTTTGAAGAAAACTCGTTAAAACACTAAAATGTTTATTAAAAACACTAAACAATATATAATTGTTAGTAAAAAAAGACACTACAATAACCACTCTCACACTTCGCAACACCGCTTTTTTGCCTGACGTCGCTGACGAATATCGGATACAAAATACTTAGAAAAGGACAGCTGCTATCGTTTATTACATATACGAGGGTACATCTATAAGTGCGCAGTAGTAAAAATTTTACGAATAATACAAATTTTACGAATAATACTTTAACTATACCCCCTAAAGATGGGAGCTTTTTGGGTGCTATTTAGGTGCACAAAACAAATGTTGGGTCGTTGGGTGCACTAACCGTTTTTGGAATATTCACGAAAAACCAAAGGCCCACCCGGTCTTTGAAAACCTAGCAGATTTTTAATAAAAAAACTAGGATTGTATAATCTTTAAATTAAATGCTTATTAAGTGCTTTCTAAAACGCGAAAGATAATATTAAAAATTAAACGTTAAAATTGAATATATTGATTGTGTATGGCAAAACTTCATATTTTCTCTTGTTGAACCAAATTGTAATTTTATGAGGTATTCCGAAACGTGGAATATATTGATTTATTAGAGTTCTAATAATATTTTCTGATTCAATATTCCGAAGTGGGTAAACTTCTATCCACCTAATAACTCTATCAATGACTGTGAGTACGTAAGTGCAACCTTTTGAAGGCTTCAATGGACCTACTAAGTCAATGTGAATATGTTGAAATTTACCTTCAGGGACGTTAAAATCTCCTAGACTAGATTTGGTGTGTTTGAAAATTTTTGATTTTTGGCACTGAATACATGATTTCGTCCAAAGATTAATGTTTTTATTCATATGAGGCCAGAAGTATATGTTTTTAATTGCTTTGATTGTGGCTTTAATGCCTAAATGAGCTACGTTATGTACTTTAAGAAAAGAACTGTAACGTAAACTTCGAGGAATATATATACGTTGTTTATTAGTAGAAGTTTCATACCAAATTTTGAAATTATGTGTTTCAACTTTAATTTGTTTGAGGAAAACCTTATTGTTTCTTCTTTGGTTTGAAGAATTTTGTTTTTGTAAAAGACTAGTTAATTCTATATCTGAATTTTGTTCGTTAAATATATCTTGTAAAGTGAAATTAATATTATCGATTTGATCGTGCTCAATTCGGCTAAGAAAATCTGCAACTTCAACGTTTTTGCTGCCTACGTATTTAATTTTGTTAGTAAATTGTAGAATATATTTGAAATATCTAAATTGACGTAGTGATTTTTCTGATTTCGAAAAAATTGCTTTTTCTATAGGTTTGTGATCTGTAAAAACATGGAAATCTACGCATTCTAACATGTAACGAAAATGTTTAATGGACTCATAAATAGCAAAAAGTTCTTTGTCAAAAACACTGTAGTTTTGTTGACTTTTGGTTAATTTTTTAGAGAAATATGCTAAAGGTTGTCTAACATCTTGAATAACTTGCTCTAAAGTACTACCTATGGCTGTTGAGCTAGCGTCTGTAGTTAAGATCAATTTTGCTCCTTCTTTAGGATGATTAAGCAAAGATGCTTTAATTAACATTTCTTTTGCTTTTTCAAAACATTCTTGGCATTCTTTTGGCCAATTTTCAATATTTTTAATCTTGGTTGCATTTAAATAATTAATGAATTCGTGTAAAGGACTTAAGATTTTTGCGAATTGAGGTACAAATTTATGATAAAAATTAACCATTCCTACAAATCTTTGTAATTGTTTGCAAGTTTTTGGAATTTCGTAATCTGAGATAACTTTAACTCGTTCATCAGATGGCAAAATTCCTTCTGGAGTGATAGAATGACCTAAAAAGTTAACCTTAGTAACTCCAAAAATACATTTAGATGGTTTGACATTAACGCCAAATTTTTCTAACCTTTCAAATAAAATATCTAGATGATGTAAATGTTCTTGTTCATTTTTGCTAAAAATTAAAATGTCATCTAGGTAAACGAACAAAAAATCTAATCCTCTGGTGACTTCATTAATAAATCTTTGAAATGTATTACCAGCATTACGTAATCCAAAAGGAGTACGTAGAAATTCGAATGCACCAAATGGAGTACTAATTGCTGTTTTGTAAATATCTTCTTCAGCCACGGGTATTTGATGATACGCTCTTACTAAGTCGATTTTTGAAAAAATTTGAGATCCGTAAATTTTTAAATTAATGTCTGAAATCAACGTTAATGGATAACGTTCTGGAATTGTTTGTTTGTTAAGAAAACGATAATCACCGCAGGGACGCCAATCTGCAGAGTCCTTCTTAGGAACCATCATATGCAATGGTGACGTCACTGAAGATGATGATGGCCTGCAAATACCTAAGTCGACCATTTCTTCAAATTCTTTTTTGGCAATTTTATATTTAAGGGGATCTAACCTTCTTTGCTTACTATAAGGTAAATGCCCTTCGGTAACTATGTGATGTTTTACATCATGTTTTGCTTCAGAATGAAAATTGGGAGATGAAAAAATGCTAGAATACTTTTTAATATAATTTGTATACTGATTTTCAACCGTAAATAGTTTTGGGAGTTCCTGATTCAAATTTTGTAATCTACCAGTGGAAATAATAAAAGTTTCGTTATCTATTAATTTTTGTTTTTTTAAATCAAGTAGCAATCCAAAATTAGATAAGAAATCTGCACCTATTATGGGTTTAGCTATATCTGCAATTGTAAAAAGAAAAGGAAATTTTCGGCGTAAACCGAGGTTTACGTTCAGAAATTTTTTTCCATAAGTTAGAATAGTATTGCCTGAAGCGGAAGTCAGTAATATATTTTTATCTTTTTTATGATTGCTAAACATATTGTAGGGAAGACAGCTGATGTCTGCTCCACTATCAACGAGAAAATTTAATTTATTTGTTTTATCGTAAACAAAATGACGTTTTGACATAGGAACACTGTTGATAGATTTACAATTTTACGGTTGAGCTATTTAGTTTTTTGAATTTGTATTAATTTTGTTGAAAGTGTCTGATAAAAGACATGGTGGACCGTTACATTTTTTGGCATTATTTCCAAAATTTTGATGATAATAACATAAATTGCCTGATTTATCACGACTTCTATTCCGATGATTACTTGAATTTACTGATAAATCGCGGCTTTTTGATCTGTTTCGGTAAGTTTGACATTGACATTTATGGTAATCGTCTGATGAAAAAATATTTTTTGAAAAATTATTTCTAAGAGAGGAAATTTCTCTTTCAAATTCAGTTTGTTTATCTAATATGTTCTTAAAAATATTTTGACAATGATCTATAAAGTTAGTAATTGTTTTGTTCAAACTAGACATTTCGTCTGATTTAGAAAAATTTTGAATTTCAAAGACAGATTTCGAGTTTTGTCTAAGTGTTTCCCAAATTTTATCTGCAAGATTTAATAAATGAGAGAGATCATTTTGACTAGAAGAAGTTAGAGCAATTTCAATTACATCCGGTAACCGCCTTCTCCATAATTTAATTAATAATTTTTCATCGATTGTTTTATCACCTGCTATTTGCAAAAGTTCTCTGTAATATGTAGAAGGTTTTTTATCACCTAATTCAGAGCTAGACAGCAATTTATCTAAACGAGCTTCCTCTGATAATGTTAACCGACTCAGAATGGTATCTTTTAGAAAATTATATAAATCATTTACTGGAGGTTTACTAATTACATCATAAACCTCGCTAAAAATTTCTGGTGGTAAATGTGCCACAGTAATGTGATATTTACTTTTGTCACCTTTGACATTATAAATAAAAAATTGACTTTCTAATTGTTTGAACCAAAGTTCTGGTTTTGATGACCAGAAAGTTGGGAGTCTAATATTTTTTAAGTTTTCTAAAGAATCAATACCCTCAGTGACAGAGATATTTGGCTCTGTCATATTAAAATGCAATCTTTCTAAAAAATGGCAAATCAAATGGCTCACCTAATCAAATCCTTTTTGGAGAAGCTTCACACGATTATCCGTAGGATTTCGATTCGGTATGCTTAACTCAAAACATTTGGGTCTGGATGCTCAGGTCGGAAAACTCTGGTCGCGATACTCTGATTCAGCTTGAGTTCAGCTTGGGTTCAGCTTGAGTTCAACTCGGGGTCAGCTTGAGTTTAGATTGGGTTCAGCTTGAGTTCAACTCGGGGTCAGCTTGAGTTCAGATTGGGTTCAGCTTGAGTTCAACTCGGGGTCACCAATATTTTAGTGCAATGGTCATTACACCAAAATTAAAATAAAATCAAATTGAAAATATAACAGCTTGTATTACTGCAGCAAAAATAAATACATCTGACTTTTGTTGAAATATCAAAAATAATCATCCACCAAAAAACTTGTTTCGCCTTCTTTTATATCAACCACGATCCACTGTCTTGGCAACGGTGATCTTCCATATTTTCTATACAGGTTGAGATTATTTTGCTATCCATACGAATAATCTCATAAAGCCTTTCAAAAAGAAAATGAATCTTAATCAGTGATTATTAAATCACTGAAAAAGAAAAGAAGAGATCAAATGATCGCCAACGATTGCATATAACTAAAAATCTTTAAATAAAGAAATTTTGTGTGCTCGAAAGAGGCACGAGCACCACAATAATAATTATCATTTTTGAAAGTGACCGGTAACAAGACTCAGCTCA
The DNA here is from genome assembly GCA_964028335.1 of Altica lythri. Lineage (NCBI taxonomy): Eukaryota > Metazoa > Arthropoda > Insecta > Coleoptera > Chrysomelidae > Altica > Altica lythri. Next base: position 21,228,536 of record OZ034809.1, read on the forward strand.
GCGGTCCTAGTTAAAAAACATTATTCCATTTTGGACGAGAGAATTATTAAGTAAGAGAATTACAAGAAAATTTTAACGATCTTCATGTGCTTAAAAAGTGCAGATTGATACTCTTAGTTGAGACGCAAGAAAACTTTGGCCAAGTAATTTTAGTTGAAATTTCTCATTAACAGTTTATTTTGCTCGTGAAACTATTGCACTTAACACTTAATGAGCACTTAAATCTCTGACAAAAAGACTTTTATATTTTTTGAATTTTTTAAGTATTTTTTTTATTTAATTATTTATTAGATTATTTGTTAAAACCTTAAGTAGTTGGTAGATAATTTATGCTATTAGGTATATATATATTTTTTGGGATGTACAATAATTGTTTTATTGGATTACGTTTTTAACTTTTTACATTAGGTTTTTTTATATTTTTTTAACTTTAAACAAATTAAAGAATATGTTTTATATAGTCTAAAGATACATAACTATATTAAAAACTCTAATATTTAGAAGTTATCAATATAACAAAAATAAAACGAATAAACTGTTTTTAAAACTTAATAGATAGGGTAATATACAAAATTCTATGAGTTATAGTTTATAGTAATAGTTTTCTATTTTAATTATTAAATACATTTTAAAACATATTTGTGAACATTTTCACTGTCACTCGTATTGAGTCCGCACATGCCCGGTAAGTAATTCATTAATTCTGTTTGAATGATTTATTCTACTTTTATTGTATGAATTAAAAAACATACAGCAATGTTTGATAACGGAGTAAAAATATAATTTTTATTTTAATTATTTAATACATGTTTATTAAATCTTAATTTAATAATACAAATATTTTTGCTATGAAAAAGCGTCTAAATTTTGTTCCGACATACGTTTCCGGCGTCGTTCTAGAGCTAGAGCGAGAAAGAAACATTATTTGGAACGTTGATCGTTGATGTTTACGGACTAATAGACAAATAGGAATAGAGGACTTTTAAAAATAACAGAACGTAAGTTTTTTGTAAAATTTTGTAATATTGTTGTGTTTGAAGATTAAATTTAGTGGTATTAAGTGTATATTTTACGTTTTCGATAAAAAGCTACGAATATATGAACATTACGTGAAAATATGTCGACATAACCTTTAATTCTTACATTTTGTTTCCGTTTTCGCTAAAATCCAGGTAAATTTTAATCAGGTATACATAAATCTTTCAGATGGGTGATACTAGTGATTTGGATAGACAAATTGAACAACTAAAACGATGTGAGATTATCAAAGAAAGTGAGGTAAAAGCTCTCTGTGCAAAAGCTCGGGAAATACTAGTAGAAGAAAGCAATGTTCAAAGGGTAGATTCGCCCGTTACAGTATGTTTTATAAGAAAAACTGTACGACGGAGTTTGATTTTAATGATTTTAGGTATGTGGAGATATACACGGCCAGTTTTATGATCTCAAAGAACTATTCAAAGTAGGTGGAGATGTCCCTGAAACTAACTATTTATTTATGGGAGATTTTGTAGATCGAGGGTTCTATAGTGTGGAAACCTTTTTGTTACTATTAGCTCTTAAGGTAAGCTAAGATAATTTAATATTTCATATTGCAAAATACATTAAAATGTACAATTTCTAGGTTAGGTACCCTGATCGTATAACTCTAATCAGAGGCAATCATGAATCACGCCAAATTACACAAGTATATGGATTTTATGACGAATGTTTAAGGAAATATGGTTCTATAACCGTATGGAGATATTGTACAGAAATTTTCGACTACCTTTCTTTGTCTGCTATTATTGACGGAAAAATATTTTGTGTTCATGGTGGTCTATCACCTTCCATACAGACTTTAGATCAAATTAGAGTAATTGATAGGAAACAGGAAGTTCCTCATGATGGACCTATGTGTGATCTACTTTGGAGTGACCCAGAAGGTATTTTTCTACTAATTAAATTTATTTAGCTAAGTTCAGTACATTCAGTTAAGGTGGCAGTTCAAACAAATGTATTTCTTTAGATTGTTTCATTACTGTTGAATTGTCCCATAATGGATGAAATTTACAGAACTTACTTATTGCTATTAAATCAGTATTATATATCGAATATAAATAGAGTTTAAATAATAATAAAAAACTAACCAAGAAGTAAACAATACACTTTCTTTATTGAATGAAACAGACAATACAGCAGTTGAAATGTTGAATCAGTGTGCTTATTATTATTCTTTGTCTTTCAGATACACAAGGTTGGGGAGTTTCTCCGCGAGGGGCTGGTTACTTATTTGGATCAGATGTGGTAGCACAATTTAATTCTGCAAATGATATTGACATGATATGTAGAGCGCATCAGTTAGTCATGGAAGGATATAAATGGCACTTTAATGAGACTGTATTAACTGTGTGGTCAGCTCCAAACTACTGCTATAGGTAATAACATTGTCTCAGTGTACGTAGTTAGTTAGTCCAATGTATTATTTTGTTTGAACAGAATTGAAATTACCTCTAGATGAGGACACTGTCTTACTTATAACAAATATTAGAATATGGCGAGTAGTATTGTTTATTGAAATACATAGTTTATGCTGTACACGGAATTAGGAAAATGTTAGTACAATGTTTACATTTAAACTAAGTATGTTAATTCATATTAATTTCCTAATTTAAATCTCTTTCTTTTTACCAGAACAAGGAACTTACATACTGATGTTAGTCTCAAAAATTACTTGGAATTACCATCTTAAATACATAATCAAGAAAGCGATAACCACGGTAACCAGATTTATTATACTGGATCTATAACATAATTGTTAATAATTATATGCCTATTTGGTACGGCTAAAGATTCAACAAGGAAATGCCATCATTATTCTGAACAAGGTTCAAAATCTTGGCTGCCTTGACATAACGGGGCCTCTGAGTGGCACTTAAACTAAAGCAATTGACGTAATAGTGCCTCTGAGGGGCACTTAAACTACAGAAATTTACATAATAGGGGCAATTACAGCAAACGACGTGCCTTCAGATCTTCCTTATCTACACATTATTGTAGAAATAAGGGAAGGATGGGCTTCTAAAGACTGAAAGTAAATCTGAACAAACATTTTTGTTAGATGCAATAAATTAAAGCAACTAATTAGAGAAGATATCTGGAAGATGAAAATAACATTTCCAGTAGACATACAGCAACGTGAGAAATGGCACAATGTGAGCACTTAACCCAAGAGACAAGAGTTTAGAAACAGGAACTTACAGCAGTGAAAGAAATATAAAATTTACGACCCAATGGAAGTATACACTTCTGTGTTTCAGGCAGAGATAGATGTAATTTGGCACTGCATAAGAAAATAATTAATAATCTAAGCGGATCAATCTTTGCACAGATAGTCAGGCGATTATTGGTACCTAAAAGAATCGTAAGGTGGTCTCCAGACAAGTAAACGGGTACTGAGAAGAACCCTATGTACTGGTGTAATATTACAGTGTCAAAGTAGTTTGGTTGTCAAGACATAGAGGAATCCAAGGTAACAATTAGGCAAAGAAAAGGAATATAGATAATATAGTCCAGAGCCTGTACCAAAAGTGAACAAAAAACAACGGTCCAGAGTCGGATGAAAGCCTGGGTCCGAAGACAACACAGAGAATGTATGGTCAAGCACACAGCAAAATGTTTATTAAACAGACGTGTGCTGAAAAAGCTGCACATTTAATTACATTATGTGACTCTGTGAGCTTCTGGTACCCATCCTCCAGACTTGTACACATTTTTACAGGGTACTAAGATCCTGGAAGAGATATGAACCAATGGAAGAATTACAATAAGCCTAATTAGGTTGCAGTAGGACGAGTGACTATATCGGACGGCTTCCCAACAAAAAAAACTCTTTTTCTTTGTCTCACAACCGTAAACCACTGGAGTTTAATGGCTTTCCGCAGAACTTAATTAACAAGTAACGAGTCATAAAAAAACGTTGATTTAAATACCGCTAAGTTACAAGCTAATTTGCGTAATGTATTTCTGTAACAATTGACTAACTATGTATATGCTAATAATAATTAAAATATTTGTATTTTTTAGGTGTGGCAACGTCGCTGCTATCCTAGAACTAAATGAGCACCTCCAAAGAGAGTTCACAATATTTGAGGCTGCTCCGCAAGAGCAGAGAGGAATACCATCGAAAAAACCGCAAGCTGATTATTTCCTATAGAACTGTATTTTAGTATTAAACTAAGACCATGAATTGTTATAATTTTTTAGATTTACTCATCTACAGAATGTCGTAGAGCATGTCTTCTTGGTGCGAATAAGCCCAAATTTGCCACATTTTATTTTTTATACGCCATTTCGTTACGACTGTATTATTATACAATAATATATTTAACTGAAATGAGACAAAGTATTGATTTAACAACAATAAAATTATATTAGCAACATTTAATTATTAAAATCTCTTTTTTTTATTGTCAATAATAATTTGTATATCGACCAATGATTTTTTATTTAAGGGATTCCGCTTTACTCGAAAACATGTTCGTAATTGAACGATACTTTACTGTTTATGTATTCTTTAATTTTAAGGTAATTTTTTCATATTTCATACCACGAGGAACGTATCAGATTAGATGTCAACAATACGACTCTATTTACAACTGATATACGAAAGTTTATTCATTTGTAGATACCTTCGCAACTTATTAAGAGCGTTTTTGATATTAGTAATTTTTAAATTTTCAATAAAAATGGTATATCAAATTAATTGTAGTTTTATTGCAATTGCATGTATCCCCAATTACAGCCCTATTATCGTACGTGGCATGCCTCTGCCTAAAGCCAGCACCTAGCGTACAGTGGTATATTTATTAGAGTTTTACAAAATAATCTGCCAGATTTCCTTACGAATCCGCCTTTCTCTGAAATTATTGTTCTGCCTTGCCTTCGTCTGGAACCGCTGGCTAAACGGTTCCCTTTTGGTATCTCCGTTTGTCAGGAAGTCCACCAACAACAACTCTCAATATCTCAGGTCCCATATCTTGAGGTCCATGGCCAACAACAGACTGTTCTCTATCAAACCATCATCACTTATAAGATCCGTCTGACATAAACACCAGTCGTATTGCTGTCTAGTTCAACTTATTGTACTTTTTTAATTCATGTCAACCACTCCAGAATATTGGTATAGTTTATCCAAAACCACTTGAATAGGCATGGTCAACGCTCTTTTCGAATTTCCAAGAATTCTCTTCATGGGCGTACAGGTGTAAGTCGGGAAGTTAAAAGCAACGTTAAATAGATATTTTACTAGGTTCGTTCATATAATGACGTTCTTTTGAGTTTCCCCTGGTAAAATCGTAAAAATAATTCCTATCCAAGTGAGTCTAGTTATACTATACTCTCTACTAGTTTGTATAGGTGTAAAGGATGGGCGCTATAGATTTATGCATGAACTGAAAGTCTCAAAGAATTGACTTTCTCCTGCGAGTATGTGTTTAACGGTTTCACATTCCCTTCCGCATAATCTGCAAGTTGAGTCACCATTAAACCATGGTTTGCAGGTGTTCCTTGACAGATGCATGGCCTGTAAGGAATCCTGTAATGACTTGATCTGATTCCTACTGGTTTTCGCAGTGTTTCAGCTTTTCTGGCATACGTCTGTTTAATACACTGTGTGCTTGGTCAAGGATGTGTTCCCAATGTTGCTTGTGTTGTCTACTGATCCAGGCTTTTATTAGTTCCTACACCGTACTCTTTGGTACCTCTAGAGCAAGCTATGTTCCGCAGAATGTTGTGGCTGATCCTTTTCTTGCAAGTTAATCAGATTGTTCGTTACCTTGTTCTGGCACCAAAACTAGTTTGACACTATTTACTTGGGGATCTTTTTGCCACTAAAACAAAATTATAAAAAATATAAATCAATATTTTGAAAATGACCCTTGCTTATTGATCTTGATAGATATGTCAAATTTGTCAAGGGCTGTCTTTTAAAAAGATCCCCGAATAAAGAAGTAAATAGATGTTATTATGCCACAAAGAAGCTATCGAGAATATTTAAATACTTTGACACTGTTCCACTCGGCATCCGTGTACTATATCTTAACTCTTAATCCGCCATTCTGTGCTATTCTTCTGGATTTTCATCAAATGTGTCGCAACTACATCTTTTCATTGGATAACATCCATTTATTGGGAAAAACTGCTATTAGTCCTTATTTATTGAGTCAGAACCATACTATACTCTGATGAAGGAGTTCTATTTATAGAATTCTGATAACGTATAAGCAGCTCCTGGATTGCGATTTCTTTGGATAAAGGTGGAGAAGCCGCATTAAAACAATTAATTATATCCTAAAACATAAAAAAACTATTAACAGATATTTCCTATATATATCGTCTAATAAGGGACATATGAAACCATTATGTCAGTTATATTTTACATTATTTCATTAACAAGGGTATTTTACTTTAAATTAGAAAATTTGTAAACAATCTTAGTTTCCTTTGTCCCTTGGAATACTCGTGAGGGGGTGTATTATTCACCACTTCTTTTAAATATAATTAAGCTCTATATATGCAAAATTTATTTTTGTTTTCACTGTATTGAGTTTTTTTTTTAATGTGTTTATCGTCATCCACATTAAGTATATTATCAGATAATTTACAATCCAATTATTCCCATTTTTGTTGAAAATAGAGATGTGAATGACCATTAAAACCACCAGAAGATAATTTCGTACAATAAGATCTTAGCTTTTAGGAAGCTATTGATAATGTCACTGATTCATCTACAAGGATAATTTTAATATTCAGAAAGGTTTCAATACCGAAAAAATATTTTTAACAAGAGGAAAACATTGACATAAGAAGCGGAATATTTAAATTAAAGAAGTTTTCCACTTTAAGGTGATATACTCCAACATTTTGGCGCGAAACCTAAAAAGAGCAACGATACTCAAACAAACCCAGTACAGAGAATAAATGTACTTTCATTTTGAATAAATGATAACTTAAAGAAAATTATGATGGTTTATAGAGAAAAAAAATTTTTGTGTAATTAAAACATGCGTCTACCACGTAAAATGAAACAAACTATTCATGACTAAAATTTCATATCAAAATATTTTGAAATTTTTGAGAAAAACGCAATACAGATTTAAAATATTCTATTCGCTGATTTAAAGCGCCCTCTACTATGAACCTCCGAGTACACAGTTCGGTGAATCAGTAGCTGTTTTAAATATCGGGGTAAATTTATACCTGACAAAATTTTTACATTTATTCTCTGTACTGGGTTTGTTTGAGTATCGTTGCTCTTTCTAGGTTTCACGCCAAAATGTTGGAGTATATCACCTTAATAATCTATACATACAATAAAATTGGAAGTCTGTTGTAATATTAAAATAACCGCTTTTTACTAAATGCCCTATTATGTACGTATATATACACGGTACATGTACCACAATAACATTTTTTTTAAATTTTGTCTCTTCTTTGTCTTGTGTCTGCATGTCTGTTTGTTCCGGCTAATCACTGGAACGGCTGAATCGATTATTTTGACGGTACTTTCACTGCCAGATAAGGAGTAACTTAAGCTATTTTTTTTTAGAATTATATTGGTAATTAATCGAAATTAGATGCTTAAGTTGCTTCCAACTTTTTTTAAAAAATAAAGATTTTATTTCTGGCTTTTCTGTGCTTTTTGAAGGCGGTTCAATTAAAAAAATATATATCCTTTTTAGTTGTTACTTGGCTTTGTCAGATGTAGGTGCAAATTCATGATGTACCATTTTCAAAACCTTCCGAATACCGTGTACTGAGTTCAATCCCCAACAATCCCGACATGTACCAATGTAAATTTTTGAAGACATAAATAAATTCTCTAACACCTAGAGACACCATGCAAGTATGGTGGTTAAACATACTCCCGCGTCACCCCTTACCTGAGCCCAGTAGGGTGCTAATAAAAGAGCAATAAAAGAGAGCTTTTCGCCTACCCTCACCGCATGTGGTTGTATGAATTCACGATCTTACAATCTATTGTTTATATTTAACAAATATATGTGTTTAATTTTTTATAAATAAAAATAAATAAATATCAGAAACGTAAAGATATTTTTTTTCTGATTTCAACCATATATAATACTTACGCAAAATTTTATAGTTTACAGTTATGTCACCAAAATATTCTAAATTACACTGAGAAACAAACAAGAGATAATCTCATAATGTGGTACAAAAATACCCAATGATTATTAAATTTAAATCCAAAACAGCAAGGGATAATCTCATAATAATGTTTTGAAAATAATATATAAGTAATAGAATACCTTAATACTACAAAAATGCTTAATTATCAAATTTAAATCCAAAACAGCAAGGGATAATCTCATAATGAGGTGTTGAAAATAGATAAACTTTAACAATTCCAATAACAATCAGATTGAAAGAGATTTACCCTAATTAAAATGCTATTGCATTACAAAACATCCTAATGTTTTTTTAATATCAATTTGTATTGTTCGGTTATAACAAAAAATATATAAAATGTTAGCCATTATTCACAAACAATTATTTGTGTCTTGTTTTACGCACGGTATACATCATCCTATTGATTGTTCGGTAGTGATAAAAAATATATGTGTTTGTGTATGATGGAATTCCTCCGCAGTTCTACAGCTTTTAAGAATCACATAAAGGAATTGGGTTTGGTAAATTTTTTGATAGTACATGGATTTGTTTCACGTTCCAGGACATGTGTGTGTGGGAATAGAATCCAACTTGGCCAACAAAAAAGGCAAGGAAGAGAACCAAGTTATCGGTGTCGCAGACGGAACTGTTGTACTGAAACGTCCTGTAGGACAAATTCATTTCTAGATTTTTCGACACTTCCTATAGTTCAGCTGCTGATTATTTTAGTACTGTGGATTAATGAGTATCCAGTCATTCAGGAAAATGTTTTGCCTGGATCCATTGTAATGACTGACTCGTGGAGAGGATATACTGGTTTAAACCACCTTGGATACCATCACTATCAAGTCAATCACCAACGAAATTTTGTGGATCCAAACAATCGACTTATTCACACCCAAAATATCGAAAGTAAATGGTCTGTCATTAAGAGGAATCTTCGTCGACGATTGGGAAGGATGTGCACAACTAGATTTGAAACATATTTGGTGGAGTATGTTTGGCATAGTCGATGCACCACACATGAAGAGCAATGGACGGATATTACCAATGCGATACAACATTTTCACCCACTGATGAACTAATCACTTTTTGCCAGAGGTATTTTTTTTGCATGTTGGTGAGGGGTATATTTATTACTATTAATATTTAGATATGCATTTTTGGGGTATTTAAGGTTCTTTTCTATTTTGATTTCTTTTTGCATGTTGGTGATAGGTATATTTATGACTATTAATAGTATTAATATTAATTGACAAGTCCTGTTAGATACAGGCGCTAAAGGTATTTTATGTTATACTAGCTGACCCGGCCACGCGTTGCTGTGGCTAAGGTTTTTGTTATACTTATTACATTGTAGTAATCTATTTAAGAGGAACAGTAGTAGAACATCAGTCATGGGGACCACCATGCTTGTTTACATAGATGCCATTTGTAAAAAATATGGCGACCTCCATGACAGATTTTCTACTACTGCAACCCCTTAATACAATGAAATTATTATTTACGAATGAAGACGGAAACGTTAAAGCTGGTATAAAAATTCACTGGATTGATATTAAGCAAAAATCAATACAAAAGAATTTTAAAATTTATTATTATTTTTATTGAAGTTTATAACAAATGAGTATATTACTGTCACGCCTGGAGAGATTTGAGAGAATGTGCCTTAGTGTTATAGGATAAGGAGTAGCTTACTAAAGGCACTCCCGGCCAGGTATCCTGCTGAAGGCAGAAAACTAACCAAGGGTAAGATGAGATAAACAACAGGAAACAAACAACAAATATATTAACGAATAAATAAGCAATAAGAATGAGTGATAAACATTAAGAATAGGGAGTCTTACCAAATAAATTACATGGTGGCATGTCACACTTACTCACGAAAATACGTCAAGAGTCACAATTGCCCAGACCCCAGGGTCTGTTTTAGGGACACCCCAAAGGGTGTCTGACCTCAACAACCTGCTTTTAAAGTCAATTCATATTCTACGTGAGAATCAAAATTAAACTATTTAAACACGTGCCAAGATCTAAAGTAATGACTTTGACCTGGTAAAATGTAATACATAACAATACAATAAAATATAAATTAATAAATTAATATGTAGGGCAAAACTACCCTATCACTTATGTGGCATTACAAAGTAAATAACATGTAACACTTTAACTTATGCATGAATGAGGTAGGTAGGGCAGATAGTCTTAAATCTTTAACAATAATACTTATTATTTTAAATTATAGGTAATTACTTTTATTTTCAATTTAATTTAGCACTAATCGGAACACAATATTTTTGGTTAACCTGTCTTTAGCTAACACAAACAGATTCGACGGTTTCCCTACACGTAAACATGCAATATATAGTTGCCCAGTTTATTAAACTATATAGTTTCAAAGCACATGCCACAACTTTTTATGTTAAAACTTTTCAATAATTAAAACTGAATTTAAGTGTCACCTCAACAATGAACAGCATCCTTGATATTGCAAAAATATTAAGTCATGCAACGCTGTGATTGATCATAGAGAGGATTGTTTCCTTGTTAACTAAATCAAGGGTAGTTGTATCTAAAAACTTTCTAAAATAGTTTATTTTATTAACAGTTAAATTAAAATAATAATTACTGTTTTCAAATGTAAAAACAAAACAAAAAAAAAATCCCTCTGGCGTAATCGATCCCATTACCATAACCCAACCGAAATGTCATAATCGCCGCTGATCCAAATTAGCTACCAAGACTTTACATGAAAACTTTCAAAATGATAATGTCATATTTAATATAATAACAATTCAATAAACAAATAATTTACAATAAAATAATATTGCGACTATAAATGAAAGCTATCCTATTTTTCAAGTTGAATCAAACTGCACACGGTGTGCAAATTTGATTAAAATCGGTTAAGTAGTTTGGGAGTCCATTGCGGACAAACAACGTGACACGTAATTTATATATATTAAGATTGGGTGTTGTTTGTTTCTCAGTGTAATTTAGAATATTTTGGTGTCATATCTGTAAACTACAAAATTTTGCGTAAGTATTATATATGGTTGAAATCAGAAAAAAAATATCTTTACGTTTCTGATATTTATTTATTTTTATTTATAAAAAATTAAACACATATTTGTTAAATATAAACAATAGATTGTAAAATCCTGAATTCATACAACCACATGCGGTGAGGGTAGGCGAAAAGGTCTCTTTTATTGCTCTTTTATTAGCACCCTACTGGGCTCAGGTAAGGGGTGACGCGGGAGTATGTTTAACCAGTATGGTGAAGGAAAACATCGTGATGAAACGTGGACTTAATTATCTGTAATCACCAACACGCAGTGAACAAGCGTGTTGGTTAAATGCTCTTTCCTTCTCCTTGTGATTATTGATAAAAAAATCAAAGTGATTAAAAAAATAAAGTTCTGAAATTCTTAATAAAATAAGACGGACGCTGGACGGACGGTAATGTCGACTTTTCGAAAAAACATAACAGATTTGCAGCTAAATGCTTAACTTCCATCATTATCAGTACCATAAAATAGCAAGGTTTTATCATTGTATAAAGACTATTATGCAATTACAATGATACAATGGTTTTATATACAATGGTTTTATCATTGTATAAGTCTTTATACAATGGTTCTATATAATGACCAGTAGTTACCGCACACAAAAAAAAACTTATTCTTTATGGGTAGCGTATTAATGTAGTGATCGGTAATTCTGGATTTAAACGCTATGTTACCAGGTGGCGCTACATTGATTCAGAGATACCGTTTATAACCGTGCCGGTAGATGCCGATAATTTGGGAACTTTTATACTGCACACACTATCGTAACTCAAGTCGACAAATACGAGGAGAAAAGGTTGTTTAGTTATCGCTTCTCGGCCTCTGGCTAAGATCAAAGTGTAGTATCTGTTCTTATCAGCTTAATATCTGATACGCCCCGCATGCGGGGCCAGTATATTAAACTGATTTTTGGAAATTGATGGAGGATTAGGGGCTTGCTCCACCTCTGTCGCGGGTTGGCCCGGTATTGCAGTACCGCTGGGATCGGCCCATTTTAAAGAATTAAAACATAATTAATATAGATAGAAAGAGCATTGTTTGTAACGTAATGTACTGTAGAAATATCCTTATATCTGACATCCCCTTATATTATTGTTAATGGACCATTAATGGATAGTTTCATTGTGAAAATATTAAATATCACATAATTCACATACCAGAGATAATATATTATAAAGATTATTTTTTGACGTTTCTTAAAACCAATGAAATGCTTCTTTATTTGTCACAAGGGTAAGTTTCAACCAATTATGTCATTATTATAGTGGGAATAAATATCTTGTGATTATTGTCGGGAATAATCACTGTAGCTTTTATTTGCCTAGCAACTGTCAGATACTTGTCAAAATAATTACTTAATTGTGTCAACGCGAAATGGGTGAAAGTCATCGGTTTAGTTTGTGAATCAAAAAGTAATCTTGTCAAATATAACTCGAGAGTTCCATAAATTAGAAAATAATTTGACAGATTTTGTTCAAACTTGTTGCCATTTGGCAATAGCCACTCGAGCCCTGCGGGCTAATAATAATAATAATAATAATAGTTTTATTGAATAAGTTACATATAGAATACAGAGTAAATGTAAGTATAATAATGCAAAGCAATATAAAGTACTCATTAAGGGAAAATAATATAATTTAAAGATTCAATAACAATAAAACAAGCAATCAATGCCACAAGGAAATTAATCCGCGTGTGGCTTATAGATATGTGTCTTATATCGCTAATAATAATTAATAATTAAATTATTTACAACATAATTAGAATTTTTTTTTCATTTTGTTTTTATTTTTAATTTTTTTTTATTTTTTTTTATTCTCTTTTTTATTTTTTTTATATGCATATTTTATATTCTGTGTTACTAGATGCCCATCCCTACCTTAAAGCTATTCGGATAAACCCCGTAAGGCAGAAACCTTTACGATATTATTTCAAGCAATCCATGAATGTTTTGTCTCGGTTGCATGTGTAGCCAGTTTTTTTACTTTATTTTTATATAGAGAGTATGAGTTTATTTTTCTTATTTCTGTTGGTAGCATATTATAGATTTTAGGTTTAAGGAAATTGAGGCTTTTTTGGCCTATGGTCTTATTTACTGTAGGTACGTATAGAGATTCTTTTTTATTACGTGTATGGTAGTTGTCCACTATTGCTTTGGTATACTTTTTGTCTCGGAATTGGTGTACTGCTAATGCAAAACAAAATAACTTTATTCACAATCACATATGTAATGTAACCATTATCGACATTTCAAAAGTTAGAAAGTAAAACTTTTTTATACAGTAGCACTTCCCGACCTAGGTCGGGAAATGGCCACTTCCCGACCTGTCATTCTTCTTCTTTTTTATTATTATTTACTAAGCTTCTTAATTTTAACTCGGACAACTCTCTAATTATTCCATTAAACTAATCATATAATTGTTCATTGGTGCAGGTAGTAGACTATGACAATGACGTTTCTCGATTTCTCATTATATTGACAGTAACTTCAGATTAAAAAGAAAACTCATTTAGTAAAATGTCTGACAGTGATATAGAAATGGAAAATACTCCTCCAGAAATAACTGAAATGGCTAACAGTGTCATTCAATCTTTGCTTCCTGATAAAAGTAAAACACGTTACGAAAACGTATATTCACAATATAAGAAATGGTGCACAATGAAGAATGTTAACATCGAATCTGAATACGAGAATACTAGGTATTTTAGAAATATACATAGTTTATAAATTGTTATTTTTAAATTATTTTCTGAAACAATTGATTGTGAATAAAATAGTATACAAACCTCAGTAGAAAGTTTCCTACTGTCTCGAGATGTAACTGACTTCGGCGCTACGCGCCTCAGTCAGTTATCTCATCTCTCGACAGTAATGAAACACTTTCCACCTCGGTGTGTAATATACTATTCTTATATCGAAAACTCCACTTTCTTCGTATAGTGATTCCGTTGGAAATATTCGAGCTTTACCAAATATAATTTTCAGTATCCATTTTTGTATTACTTCTACTTTATCATAGTAACGTTTTGCAAGTCCTCCCCATGCTATTATCCCATAGAATAAATACGACTGAACTAAAGCATAATATAGGATTTTTAGCTCGCCAATACTGCAAAATTTTTGGCAGATTTTAAATTTTGAGGCATCGTAATTTTTTTGTTAAGTGCTCGCTTTGAATATTCCATCTCAGATGGCAGTCTATGTAGATACCCAGATACTTGACATTATCTTTTGACTTTTGTGACTATTGCCTGGCAACAAGTTTTCAAACAATCTGTCAAATTATTTTCAATTTATTCTCACTCTCTTGTTATATTATTACTGAATAAAAAAGACTGTAAGACTTGTACACGCTTACTGAGATCGGAGGAAGGAAGGAAAACTATTATTTTTCAACGAAGCATGTATTGAAAATATAAATTGTTAGCTGAGCGCTTTCGGCCTAAACACCGGCTATCATCGGAGCTAAAAGTCCTAATGTAAATCAATACCCCAGAAGAGAAAAAGAAAAATGGAATGTACAGTCCTCCAAAACTAGCCAATTCATAGGAAAAGCAACTACCATGGGGTGGTCAATAAAACAACATTAAACATATATAATAAAAGGTTAAAACTTCCAGGCTCTTTGAAGAAGAGAAAGGAAAGGAAATTAAAATTAAAAACAGGCGGTGTAGAAGTGTGAGGCATCTACGATGGAATATATAGCCACATCAGGTACAAAAGTAAGCTTGCACTTGGCATTGAAGTGGTTGTAAGCCAATTAGTGCATAATATAAAGAAGGTGGAAGCAGTCTGCTTCTAACTAAATCGTGTCTACTTGGAAGAACCACCGACTGTTTATAATTTTAATTTTCCTTCCTTTCTCTTCTTCAAAGAGCCTGGAAGTTTTAACCTTTTATTATATATGTTTGATGTTGTTTTATTGACCACCCCATGGTAGTTATTGCTTTTCCTAAGGATTGGCTAGTTTTGGATGACAGTACAGTCTATTTTTCTTTTTTTTTTTCTCTGGGGTATTGAATTACTTTTAGCTCCGATGATGGCCGGTGTTAAGGCCGAAAGCGCTCAGCTAACAATTGATATTTTCAATACATGCTTCGTTAAGAAAAATACTAGTTTTCCTTCCTTCCTCCGATATTATAAAGAGATGTACTGATGCCTTATATTATATTGTCTCTGTCACATACGACCTAACTCAAGCTTTAGTGATTATTTTATATTATGTTTATTATAATTAACTAATACATTATATACATACCGTATTAGATGAACTGTTATTGATAATCAATAAACATTATTATTATTAAGTATTGAATCCAATTATCAATTACATTAAATTATTAGGTATCCTATTTCATGTTATATTGATTTAAAGAAGATGTAACTCGTTCGGGGTAAATTTGAAACAATTAAAATTTTGGTCATTTTTAAAAGAATGTATTTTACTTATTATAAATCAGTTGTTCTTTATATATTCAACAATCAATTGTTTACTTCTTTTAACAGAAACCTGCTTCTCACTACAGAATCACAAATTGTGTCGTCCTTACAATAACGTCGTTTGTAATGAAAACTTCAAACTATACTAAAAAGTCTTAATTAATGAACACGACGTTATATAGTTAAAATTATAATATCTGAAATAGGTAAACACCTAATTTTAATCCGCCTTCATAGAAGTCTTAACAAAAAAAAAGAAAAGAAATCCACTAAATCCAATATTCTTATTATACCTTTATTATAATTATATACCACAACAACTTGTGAAAAGTAAGTTTACAAACTTAACAGTAACATGACTGTCTTCTTTTATACTTCCTTTTCCTAAAAGGGTAAATACAATAAGTATAAGATTACACTATTTCTTATTATCGCAACCCATTCAAAAAATATATTGATCAGTAACATTATAAAATAATGGAGGCAAGTTGTAACAAGTTTCAAGGTACATTTGTATTTAGGTCTAAACCTACGAAGACATCCTTAAATAAAAAAAACGCTTTCGAATCGTATCTCAAATTTTGCACTGGCATGAACTATATTACATTCCATACTCATTAAGGAATAGACTATTCTGAAATCCAACAACAGTATCAGGTTTTAGTAGTGTATAATTTGTTTAAATTGTTTTTTGCGTCGAAACTTTCTAGGGCAATCGGTTCACTAGATTTCCGTTTCTAGTCTAATAGTTGTTACGTATAATGTAAATTTAAGTATCTCATGTTAAGTTTTCCCAGCAAGTGGGATACTTACTTTCAATGAGGATAGTGTTACTAAAGTTCCAATGTAACAACTGCGTTAAAAAAACTAGGTACTCATATATGATTTATGATATCAATTTTTTATTTTACCTTTTGAATACATTATAAATGGTAATTTTTAATCATATCTGCAACTTTTTCTGCTGCCATGATAGCTGGAGCATTAGGGTGTCACTAATAAACGAGAAAATACTAGCATCTGTAACTCTCAATCTTTTAATTCCATATACTTGTAACTTATTATTAACAACAGCCATTGGATCTGTTTTTGGTCCCATCTTACATGTCCCCATAGGATGATACATAGTAATACTGACAGTTCTTACAGCACATTCCCAATATTCATAACTATCGAAGACTAATGTTAGGTATGACATCCATAGATAGGTATTTGGTCCAACTTGGCTCCATATCTTTGAAACGCTTCAGATTTTTCGATTTGTTGTATGTATCTAATCCCTGCTATCATTCTTTTGATATCCAAATTATCTTTATCGGAGTAATAGTTTGCGTAGGTTAAAGGTGCATCGTGAGGGTCATTAGTATTCAATTATATTGGACATTGGATGCAGCAAATTTGACCTATACACCAAACTGGTTGATCGTGTAATGGAGCGAAGGTGTAATCGTATAAGTCATCCTTTAGTCTAAAAGCTAACAGTTTTATTAAACTCTGGAATAGTTTTTGAAAAATAACTGTTCAGAATTTTTAGTCTCACATAGATCTTATAAAAAGTAGAAATCTGGGAACGGCATATTTTTATGTGATTATTTTTTTCACCTGTCAAAATATCACAATTTTGTGATTTCGTCCAATGAAAACGCTTAATCTTCAATGTTTTATGCTAAATCTAGCCAATCATTCCGGTTTATATTGATTATTTTTTTCACCTGTCAAAATATCACAATTTTGTGATTTCGTCCAATGAAAACGCTTAATCTTTCATGTTTTATGCTAAATATAGCCAATCATTCCGGTTTATATTGATAAAACCACTAGTGGTTTACTAGTATTAATAAAATTATAGAACTGTCAAAAATTCAATAACAATATTGAACATCAATTTTCTTGTTTATAAGTATCTACCTTACTATAAATCAACATTCATTTATATTATCTAAATATTCTAAAATATATTTTGTTATTATTATTATCACAATTCAATTCATCTAAACGATAATGAAAAATCAAATATGTAGGTACTTTAAAACTAACCTGCTTCCTGGTTCTGCATGCATTTAAAACTTTTAGGTATATGCCTACAGGCAAAATGTGGTCTTGTAGGTAAAC